>JBBPBR010000631.1:6492-58295 GCA_037974775.1 Cicer pinnatifidum | reverse complement strand
TTCATCCAATGACACAAACACACCTATTGGATGCACAAGATTGGTTAAAAACCCTAATTGGACAACAATAAGTCTAGGGAGGAGGAAAATGACCTAAATGTTCATCTAATGACACAAACACACCTATTGGATGCACAAGTTTGGTTAAAAATCCTAATTGGACAACAATAAGTCTAGGGAGGAGGAAAATGACCTAAATGTTCATCTAATGACACAAACACGCCTATTGGATGCACAAGATTGGTTAAAAACCCTAATTGGACAACAATAAGCCTAGGGAGGATGAAAATGACCAAAATGTTCATCCAATGACACAAACACACCTATTGGATGCACAAGATTGCTTAAAACCCTAATTGGACAAGAATAAGACTAGGGAGGACGAAAAGGACCTAAATGTTCATCCAATGACACAAATGAACTTATTGGATGCACAAGATTGCTTAAAAACCCTAATTGGGCAAGAATAAGCCTAGGGAGGACGAAAATGACCTAAATGTTCATCCAATGACACAAATGAACTTATTGGATGCACAAGATTGGTTAAAAACCCTAATTGGACAAGAATAAGCCTTGGGAGGACGAAAATGACCTAAATGTTCATCCAATGACACAAATGAACTTATGGGATGCACTAGATTGGTTAAAAACCCTAATTGGACAAGAATAAGCCTTGGGAGGACGAAAATTACCTAAATGTTCATCCAATGACACAAATGAACTTATTTGATGCACAAGATTGCTTAAAAACCCTAATTGGACAAGAATAAGCCTAGGGAAGACGAAAATGACCTAAATGTTCATCCAATGACACAAATTAACTTATTGGATGCACAAGATTGGTAAAAAACCCTAATTGGACAACAATAAGCCTAGGGAGGAGGAAAATGACCTAAATGTTCATCTAATGACACAAACACACCTATTGGATGCACAAGATTGGTTAGAAACCCTAATTGAACAAGAATAAGGCTAAGGAAGACGAAAATGACCTAAATGTTCATCCAATGACACAAATGAACTTATTGGATGCACAAGATTGCTTAAAAACCCCAATTGGACAATAACAAGCCTAGGGAGGACGAAAATGACCTAAATGTACATCCAATAACACAAATGAACTTATTGGATGCACAAGATTGGTTAGAAACCCTAATTGGACAAGAATAAGCCTTGGGAGGACGAAAATGACCTAAATGTTCATCCAATGACACAAATGAACTTATTGGATGCACAAGATTGGTTAAAAACCCTAATTGGACAAGAATAAGCCTAGGGAGGACGAAAATGACCCAAATGTTCATCCAATGACACAAATTAACTTATTGGATGCACAAAATTGGTTAGAAACCCTAATTGGACAAGAATAAGCCTTGGGAGGACGAAAGTGACCTTAATGTTCATCCAATGACACAAACACACCTATTGGATGCACAAGATTGGTTAAAAACCCTAATTGGACAAGAATAAGCCTAGGGTGGACGAAAATGACTTAAATCTTAATCCAATGACACAAATGATCTTATTGGATGCACAAGATTGCTTAAAACCCTAATTGGATAAGACTAAGCCTTGGGAAGACGAAAATGACCTAAATGTTCATCCACTGACACAAACACACCTATTGGATGCACAAGATTGGCTTAAAACCCTAATTGGACAAGAATAAGACAAGGGAGGACGAAAAAGACCTAAATGTTCATTCAATGACACAAACACACCTATTGGATGCACAAGATTTGTTAAAAACCCTTATTGGACAACAATAAGCCTAGGGAGGATGAAAATGACTTAAATGTTCATCGAATGACACAAACACACCTATTGGATGCACAAGATTGGCTTAAAACCCTAATTGGACAAGAATAAGACTTGGGAGGACGAAAATGACCTAAATGTTCATCCAATGACACAAACACAACTATTGGATGCACAAGATTGGTTAAAAACCCTAATTGGACAACAATAAGCCTAGGGAGGATGAAAATGACCTAAATGTTCATCTAATGACACAAACACACCTATTGGATGCACAAGATATCTTAAAAACCCCAATTGGACAAGAATAAGCCTTTGGAGGACGAAAATGACCTAAATGTTCATCCAATGACACAAATGAACTTATTGGATGCACAAGATTGCTTAAAAACCCTAATTGGACAAGAATAAGCCTAGGGAGGACGAAAATGACCTAAATGTTCATCCAATGACACAAATGAACTTATTGGATGCACAAGATTGGTTAAAAACCCTAATTGGACAAGAATAAGCCTTGGGAGGACGAAAATGACCTAAATGTTCATCCAATGACACAAATGAACTTATTGGATGCACAAGATTGGTTAAAAACTCTAATTGGATAAGAATAAGCCTAGGGTGGACGAAAATGACCTAAATGTTCATCCAATGACACAAACACACCTATTGGATGCACAAGATTGGTTAAAAACCGTAATTGGACAAGAATAAGCCTAGGGTGGACGAAAATGACCTAAATGTTCATCCAATGACACAAATGAACTTATTTGATGCACAACATTGCTTAAAAACCCTAATTGGACAAGAATAAGCCTAGGGAGGACGAAAATGACCTAAATGTTCATCCAATGACACAAATTAACTTATTGGATGCACAAGATTAGTTAAAAACCCTAATTGGACAAGAATAAGCCTTGGGAGGACGAAAATGACCTAAATGTTCATCCAATGACACAAATGAACTTATTGGATGCACAAGATTGGTTAAAAACCCTAATTGGATAAGAATAAGCCTAGGGTGGACGAAAATGACCTAAATGTTCATCCAATGACACAAACACACCTATTGGATGCACAAGATTGGTTAAAAACCGTAATTGGACAAGAATAAGCCCTAGGGAGGACGAAAATGATCTAAATGTTCATCCAATGACACAAACACACCTATTGGATGCACAAGATTGGTTAAAAACCCTAACTGGACAAGAATAAGCCTAGGGAGGACGAAAATGACTTAAATCTTAGTCCAATGACACAAATGAACTTATTCGATGCACAAGATTGCTTAAAACCCTAATTGGATAAGAATAAGCCTTGGGAGGACGAAAATGACCTAAATGTTCATCAAATGACACAAACACACGTATTGGATGAACAAGATTGGCTTAAAACCCTAATTGGACAAGAATATGACTAGGGAGGACGAAAATGACCTAAATGTTCATCCAATGACACAAACACACCTATTGGATGCACAAGATTGGTTAAAAACCCTAATTGGACAACAATAAGCCTAGGGAGGAGGAAAATGACCTAAATGTTCATCTAATGACACAAACACACCTATTGGATGCACAAGATTGGTTAAAAACCCTAACTGGACAAGAATAAGCCTAGGGAGGACGAAAATGACTTAAATCTTAATCCAATGACACAAATGAACTTATTGGATGCACAAGATTGCTTAAAACCCTAATTGGATAAGAATAAGCCTTGGGAGGACGAAAATGACCTAAATGTTCATCAAATGACACAAACACACGTATTGGATGCACAAGATTGGCTTAAAACCCTAATTGGACAAGAATAAGCCTAGGGAGGACGAAAATGACCTAAATGTTCATCCAATGACACAAACACACCTATTGGATGCACAAGATTGGTTAAAAACCCTAATTGGACAAGAATAAGACTAGGGAGGACGAAAATAACCTAAATTTTCATCCAATGACACAAATACACCTATTGGATGCACAAGATTGGTTAGAAACCCTAATTGGACAAGAATAAGCCTAGGGAGGACGAAAATGACCTAAATGTTCATTCAATAACACAAATGAACTTATTGGATGCACAAGATTGCTTAAAAACCCTAATTAGACAAGAATAAGCCAAGGGAGGACGAAAATGACCTAAATGTTCATCCAATGACACAAATGAACTTATTGGATGCACAAGATTGCTTAAAAACCCTAATTGGACAAGAATAAGCCTAGGGAGGACGAAAATGACCTAAATGTTCATCCAATGACACAAATGAACTTATTGGATGCACAAGATTGCTTAAAAACCCTAATTGGACAAGAATAAGCCTAGGGAGGACGAAAATGACCTAAATGTTCATCCAATGACACAAATACACCTATTGGATGCACAAGATTGCTTAAAAATCCTAATTGGACAAGAATAAGCCTAGGGAGGACAAAAATGACCTAAATGTTCATCCAATGACACAAATGAACTTATTGGATGCACAAGATTGCTTAAAAACCCTAATTGGACAAGAATAAGCCTAGGGAGGACGAAAATGACCTAAATGTTCATCCAATGACACAAATGAACTTATTGGATGCACAAGATTTGTTAAAAATCCTAATTGGACAAGAATAACCCTAGGGAGGACGAAAATGACCTAAATGATCATCCAATGACACAAATGAACTTATTGGATGAACAAGATTGGTTAGAAACCCTAATTGGACAAGAATAAGTTTAGGGAGGACGAAAATGACCTAAATGTTCATCCAATGACACAAATGAACTTATTGGATGCACAAGATTGCTTAAAAACCCTAATTGGACAAGAATAAGCCTAGGGAGGACGAAAATGACCTAAATGTTCATCCAATGACACAAATGAACTTATTGGATGCACAAGATTGCTTAAAAACCCTAATTGTACAAGAATAAGCCTAGGGAGGACGAAAATGACCTAAATGTTCATCCAATGACACAAATACACCTATTGGACGCACAAGATTGGTTAAAAACCCTAATTGGACAAGAATAAGCCTAGGGAGGACAAAAATGACCTAAATGTTCATCCAATGACACAAATGAACTTATTGGATGCACAAGATTGCTTAAAAACCCTAATTGGACAAGAATAAGCCTAGGGAGGACGAAAATGACCTAAATGTTCATCCAATGACACAAATTCACCTATTGGATGCACAAGATTGGTTAAAAACCCTAATTGGACTAGAATATGCCTATGGAGGACGAAAATGGCCTAAATGTTCATCCAATGACACAAATGAACTTATTGGATGCACAAGATTGCTTAAAAACCCTAATTGGACAAGAATAAGCCTAGGGAGGACGAAAATGACCTAAATGTTCATCCAATGACACAAATGAACTTATTGGATGCACAAGATTGGTTAAAAACCCTAATTGGACAAGAATAAGCCTAGGGAGGACGAAAATGACCTAAATGTTCATCCAATGACACAAATTAACTTATTGGATGCACAAGATTGGTTAGAAACCCTAGTTGGACAACAATAAGCCTAGGGAGGATGAAAATGACCTAAATGTTCATCTAATGACACAAACACACCTATTGGATGCACAAGATTGGTTAAAATCCCTAATTGCACCAAAATAAGCCTAGGGAGGACGAAAATGACCTAAATGTTCATCCAATGACACAAATGAACTTATTGGATGCACAAGATTGCTTAAAAACCCTAATTGGACAAGAATAAGCCTAGGGAGGACGAAAATGACCTAAATGTTCATCCAATGACACAAATGAACTTATTGGATGCACAAGATTGGTTAAAAACCCTAATTGGACAAGAA
This sequence comes from Cicer pinnatifidum, assembly GCA_037974775.1. Taxonomy (NCBI): domain Eukaryota; kingdom Viridiplantae; phylum Streptophyta; class Magnoliopsida; order Fabales; family Fabaceae; genus Cicer; species Cicer pinnatifidum. Next base: position 52,730 of record JBBPBR010000631.1, on the reverse strand, counting down.
TAAGCCTTGGGAGGACGAAAATGACCTAAATGTTCATCCAATGACACAAATGAACTTATTGGATGCACAAGATTGGTTAAAAACCCTAATTGGATAAGAATAAGCCTAGGGTGGACGAAAACGACCTAAATGTTCATCAAATGACACAAACACACCTATTGGATGCCCAAGATTGGCTTAAAACCCTAATTGGACAAGAATAAGACTAGGGAGGACGAAAATGACCTAAATGTTCATCCAATTACACAAACACACCTATTGGATGCACAAGATTGGTTAAAAACCCTAATTGGACAACAATAAGTCTAGGGAGGAGGAAAATGACCTAAATGTTCATCTAATGACACAAACACACCTATTGGACGCACAAGTTTGGTTAAAAATCCTAATTGGACAACAATAAGTCTAGGGAGGAGGAAAATGACCTAAATGTTCATCTAATGACACAAACACGCCTATTGGATGCACAAGATTGGTTAAAAACCCTAATTGGACAACAATAAGCCTAGGGAGGATGAAAATGACCAAAATGTTCATCCAATGACACAAACACACCTATTGGATGCACAAGATTGCTTAAAACCCTAATTGGACAAGAATAAGACTAGGGAGGACGAAAATGACCTAAATGTTCATCCAATGACACAAACACACCTATTGGATGCACAAGATTGGTTAGAAACCCTAATTGAACAAGAATAAGCCTAAGGAGGACGAAAATGACCTAAATGTTCATCCATTGACACAAATGAACTTAGTGGATGCACAAGATATCTTAAAAACCCCAATTGGACAAGAATAAGCCTTTGGAGGACGAAAATGACCTAAATGTTCATCCAATGACACAAATGAACTTATTGGATGCACAAGATTGGTTAGAAACCCTAATTGCACCAAAATAAGCCTAGAGAGGACGAAAATGACCTAAATGTTCATCCAATGACACAAATGAACTTATTGGATGCACAAGATATCTTAAAAACCCCAATTGGACAAGAATAAGCCTATGGAGGACGAAAATGACCTAAATGTTCATCCAATGACACAAATGAACTTATTGGATGCACAAGATTGCTTAAAAACCCTAATTGGGCAAGAATAAGCCTAGGGAGGACGAAAATGACCTAAATGTTCATCCAATGACACAAATGAACTTATTGGATGCACAAGATTGGTTAAAAACCCTAATTGGACAAGAATAAGCCTTGGGAGGACGAAAATGACCTAAATGTTCATCCAATGACACAAATGAACTTATTGGATGCATAAGATTGGTTAAAAACCCTAATTGGACAAGAATAAGCCTTGGGAGGACGAAAATTACATAAATGTTCATCCAATGACACAAATGAACTTATTTGATGCACAAGATTGCTTAAAAACCCTAATTGGACAAGAATAAGCCTAGGGAGGACGAAAATGACCTAAATGTTCATCCAATGACACAAATTAACTTATTGGATGCACAAGATTGGTTAAAAACCCTAATTGGACAACAATAAGCCTAGGGAGGGGGAAAATGACCTAAATGTTCATCTAATGACACAAACACACCTATTGGATGCACAAGATTGGTTAAAAACCCTAATTGGACAACAATAAGCCTAGGGAGGATGAAAATGACCTAAATGTTCATCCAATGACACAAACACACCTATTGGATGCACCAGATTGCTTAAAACCCTAATTGGACAAGAATAAGACTAGGGAGGACGAAAATGACCTAAATGTTCATCCAATGACACAAACACACCTATTAGATGCACAAGATTGGTTAAAAACCCTAACTGGACAAGAATAAGCCTACGGAGGACGAAAATGACTTAAATCTTAATCCAATGACACAAATGAACTTATTGGATGCACAAGATAGCTTAAAACCCTAATTGGATAAGAATAAGCCTTGGGAGGACGAAAATGACCTAAATGTTAATCAAATGACACAAACACACCTATTGGATGCACAAGATTGGCTTAAAACCCTAATTGGACAAGAATAAGACTAAGGAGGACGAAAATGACCTAAATGTTCATCCAATGACACAAACACACCTATTAGATGCACAAGATTGGTTAAAAACCCTAATTGGACAACAATAAGCCTAGGGAGGAGGAAAATGACCTAAATGTTCATCTAATGACACAAACACACCTATTCGATGCACAAGTTTGGTTAAAAACCCTAATTGGACAACAATAAGCCTAGGGAGGAGGAAAATGACCTAAATGTTCATCCAATGACACAAATGAACGTATTGGATGCACATGATTGCTTAAAAACCCCAATTGGACAAGAACAAGCCTAGGGAGGACAAAAATGACCTAAATGTTCATCCAATGACACAAATGAACTTATTGGATGCACAAGATTGGTCAGAAACCCTAATTGGACAAGAATAAGCCTTGGGCGGACGAAAATGACCTAAATGTTCATCCAATGACACAAACACACCTATTGGATGCACAAGATTGGTTAGAAACCCTAATTGAACAAGAATAAGGCTAAGGAGGACGAAAATGACCTAAATGTTCATCCAATGACACAAATGAACTTATTGGATGCACAAGATTGCTTAAAAACCCCAATTGGACAAGAACAAGCCTAGGGAGGACGAAAATGACCTAAATGTTCATCCAATGACACAAATGAACTTATTGGATGCACAAGATTGGTTAGAAACCCTAATTGGACAAGAATAAGCCTTGGGAGGACGAAAATGACCTAAATGTTCATCCAATGACACAAATGAACTTATTGGATGCACAAGATTGGTTAAAAACCCTAATTGGACAAGAATAAGCCTAGGGAGGACGAAAATGACCCAAATGTTCATCCAATGACACAAATTAACTTATTGGATGCACAAAATTGGTTAGAAACCCTAATTGGACAAGAATAAGCCTTGGGAGGACGAAAGTGACCTTAATGTTCATCCAATGACACAAACACACCTATTGGATGCACAAGATTGGTTAAAAACCCTAATTGGACAAGAATAAGCCTAGGGTGGACGAAAATGACTTAAATCTTAATCCAATGACACAAATGATCTTATTGGATGCACAAGATTGCTTAAAACCCTAATTGGATAAGACTAAGCCTTGGGAAGACGAAAATGACCTAAATGTTCATCCACTGACACAAACACACCTATTGGATGCACAAGATTGGCTTAAAACCCTAATTGGACAAGAATAAGACAAGGGAGGACGAAAAAGACCTAAATGTTCATTCAATGACACAAACACACCTATTGGATGCACAAGATTTGTTAAAAACCCTTATTGGACAACAATAAGCCTAGGGAGGATGAAAATGACTTAAATGTTCATCGAATGACACAAACACACCTATTGGATGCACAAGATTGGCTTAAAACCCTAATTGGACAAGAATAAGACTTGGGAGGACGAAAATGACCTAAATGTTCATCCAATGACACAAACACAACTATTGGATGCACAAGATTGGTTAAAAACCCTAATTGGACAACAATAAGCCTAGGGAGGATGAAAATGACCTAAATGTTCATCTAATGACACAAACACACCTATTGGATGCACAAGATATCTTAAAAACCCCAATTGGACAAGAATAAGCCTTTGGAGGACGAAAATGACCTAAATGTTCATCCAATGACACAAATGAACTTATTGGATGCACAAGATTGCTTAAAAACCCTAATTGGACAAGAATAAGCCTAGGGAGGACGAAAATGACCTAAATGTTCATCCAATGACACAAATGAACTTATTGGATGCACAAGATTGGTTAAAAACCCTAATTGGACAAGAATAAGCCTTGGGAGGACGAAAATGACCTAAATGTTCATCCAATGACACAAATGAACTTATTGGATGCACAAGATTGGTTAAAAACTCTAATTGGATAAGAATAAGCCTAGGGTGGACGAAAATGACCTAAATGTTCATCCAATGACACAAACACACCTATTGGATGCACAAGATTGGTTAAAAACCGTAATTGGACAAGAATAAGCCTAGGGTGGACGAAAATGACCTAAATGTTCATCCAATGACACAAATGAACTTATTTGATGCACAACATTGCTTAAAAACCCTAATTGGACAAGAATAAGCCTAGGGAGGACGAAAATGACCTAAATGTTCATCCAATGACACAAATTAACTTATTGGATGCACAAGATTAGTTAAAAACCCTAATTGGACAAGAATAAGCCTTGGGAGGACGAAAATGACCTAAATGTTCATCCAATGACACAAATGAACTTATTGGATGCACAAGATTGGTTAAAAACCCTAATTGGATAAGAATAAGCCTAGGGTGGACGAAAATGACCTAAATGTTCATCCAATGACACAAACACACCTATTGGATGCACAAGATTGGTTAAAAACCGTAATTGGACAAGAATAAGCCCTAGGGAGGACGAAAATGATCTAAATGTTCATCCAATGACACAAACACACCTATTGGATGCACAAGATTGGTTAAAAACCCTAACTGGACAAGAATAAGCCTAGGGAGGACGAAAATGACTTAAATCTTAGTCCAATGACACAAATGAACTTATTCGATGCACAAGATTGCTTAAAACCCTAATTGGATAAGAATAAGCCTTGGGAGGACGAAAATGACCTAAATGTTCATCAAATGACACAAACACACGTATTGGATGAACAAGATTGGCTTAAAACCCTAATTGGACAAGAATATGACTAGGGAGGACGAAAATGACCTAAATGTTCATCCAATGACACAAACACACCTATTGGATGCACAAGATTGGTTAAAAACCCTAATTGGACAACAATAAGCCTAGGGAGGAGGAAAATGACCTAAATGTTCATCTAATGACACAAACACACCTATTGGATGCACAAGATTGGTTAAAAACCCTAATTGGACAACAATAAGCCTAGGGAGGATGAAAATGACCTAAATGTTCATCCAATGACACAAACACACCTATTGGATGCACAAGATTGCTTAAAACCCTAATTAGAGAAGAATAAGACTAGGGAGGACTAAAATGACCTAAATGTTCATCCAATGACACAAACACACCTATTGGATGCACAAGATTGGTTAGAAACCCTTATTGAACAAGAATAAGCCTAAGGAGGACGAAAATGACTTAAATGTTCATCCAATGACACAAATGAACTTATTGGATGCACAAGATTGCTTAAAAACCCTAATTGGACAAGAATAAGCCTAGGGAGGACGAAAATGACCTAAATGTTCATCCAATGACACAAATGAACTTATTGGATGCACAAAATTGCTTAAAAACCCTAATTGGACAAGAATAAGCCTAGGGAGGACGAAAATGACCTAAATGTTCATCCAATGACACAAATGAACTTATTGGATGCACAAGATTGGTTAAAAACCCTAATTGGACAAGAATAAGCCTAGGGAGGACGAAAATGACCTAAATGTTCATCCAATGACACAAATGAAATTATTGGATGCACAAGATTGGTTAAAAACCCTAAATGGACAAGAATAAGCCTAGGGAGGACGAAAATGACCTAAATGTTCGTCCAATGACACACACACACCTATTGGATGCACAAGATTGCATAAAAACCCTAATTGGACAAAAATAAGACTATGGAGGACGAAAATGACCTAAATGTTCATCCAATGACACAAATGAACTTATTGGATGCACAAGATTGGTTAAAAACCCTAATTGGACAAGAATAAGCATAGGGAGGACGAAAATGACCTAAATGTTCATCCAATGACACAAATGAACTTATTGGATGCACAAGATTGGTTAAAAACCCTAATTGGACAAGAATAAGCCTAAGGAGGACGAAAATGACCTAAATGTTCCTCCAATGACACAAATGAACTTATTAGATGCACAAGATTGGCTAAAAAGCCTAATTGGACAAGAATAAGCCTAGGGAGGACGAAAATGACCTAAATGTTCATCCAATGACACAAATGAACTTATTGGATGCACAAGATTGGTTAAAAACCCTAATTGGACAAGAATAAGCCTAGGGAGGACGAAAATGACCTAAATGTTCATCCAATGACACAAATGAACTTATTGGATGCACAAGATTGGTTAAAAACCCTAATTGGACAAGAATAAGCCTAGGGAGGACGAAAATGACCTAAATGTTCATCCAATGACACAAATACACCTATTGGATGCACAAGATTGGTTAAAAACCCTAATTGGACAAGAATAAGCCAAGGGACGACGAAAATGACCTAAATGTTCATCCAATGACACAAATGAACTTATTGGATGCACAAGATTGCTTAAAAACCCTAATTGGACAAGAATAAGCCTAGGGAGGACGAAAATGACCTAAATGTTCATCCAATGACATAAATGAACATATTGGATGCACAAGATTGGTTAAAAACCCTAATTGGACAAGAATAAGCCTAGGGAGGACGAAAATGACCTAAATGTTCATCCAATGACACAAATGAACTTATTGGATGCACAAGATTGGTTGAAAACCCTAATTAGACAAGAATAAGCCTAGGGAGGACGAAAATGACCTAAATGTTCCTCCAATGACACAAACACACCTATTGGATGCACAAGATTGCATAAAAACCCTAATTGGACAAGAATAAGACTAGGGAGGACGAAAATGACCTAAATGTTCCTCCAATGACACAAACACACCTATTGGATGCACAAGATTGCATAAAACCCCTAATTGGACAAGAATAAGCATATGGAGGACGAAAATGACCTAAATGTTCATCCAATGACACAAATGAACTTATTGGATGCACAAGATTGGTTAAAAACCCTAATTGGACAAGAATAAGCCTAGGGAGGACGAAAATGACCTAAATGTTCATCCAATGACACAAATGAACTTATTGGATGCACAAGATTGGTCAAAAACCCTAATTAGACAAGAATAAGCCTAGGGAGGACGAAAATGACCTAAATGTTCCTCCAATGACACAAACACACCTATTGGATGCACAAGATTGCATAAAAACCCTAATTGGACAAGAATAAGACTAGGGAGGACGAAAATAACCTAAATGTTCCTCTAATGACACAAATGAACTAATTGGATGCACAAGGTTGGTTAAAAACCCTAATTGGACAAGAATAAGCATAGGGAGGACGAAAATGACCTAAATGTTCATCCAATGACACAAATGAACTTATTGGATGCACAAGATTGGTTAAAAACCCTAATTGGACAAGAATAAGCCTAGGGAGGACGAAAATGACCTAAATGTTCATCCAATGACACAAATGAACTTATTGGATGCACAAGATTGGTTAAAAACCCTAATTGGACAAGAATAAGCCTAGGGAGGACGAAAATGACCTAAATGTTCATCCAATGACACAAATGAACTTAGTGGATGCACAAGATTGCTTAAAAACCCTAATTGGACAAGAATAAGCCTAGGGAGGACGAAAATGACCTAAATGTTCATCCAATGACACAAATGAACTTATTGGATGCACAAGATTGGTTAAAAACCCTAATTGGACAAGAATAAGCCTAGGGAGGACGAAAATGACCTAAATGTTCATCCAATGACACAACACACCTATTGGATGCACAAGATTGGTTAAAAACCCTAACTGGACAAGAATAAGCCTAGGGACGACGAAAATGACTTAAATCTTAATACAATGACACAAATGAACTTATTGGACGCACAAGATTGCTTAAAACCCATATTGGACAAGAATAAGACTAGGGAGGACGAAAATGACCTAAATGTTCATCCAATGACACAAACACACCTATTGGATGCACAAGATTGGTTAAAAACCCTAATTGGACAACAATAAGTCTAGGGAGGATGAAAATGACCTAAATGTTCATCCAATGACATAAATGAACTTATTGGATGCACAAAATTGGTTAAAAACCCTAATTGGACAAGAATAAGCCTAGGGTGGACGAATATGACCTAAATGTTCATCCAATGACACAAATGAACTTATTGGATGCACAAGATTGGTTAAAAACCCTAACTGGACAAGAATAAGCCTAGGGTGGACGAAAATGACCTAAATGTTCATCCAATGACACAAATGAACTTATTTGATGCACAAGATTGCTTAAAAACCCTAATTGGACAAGAATAAGCCTAGGGAGGACGAAAATGACCTAAATGTTCATCCAATGACACAAATTAACTTATTGGATGCACAAGATTAGTTAAAAACCCTAATTGGACAAGAATAAGCCTTGGGAGGACGAAAATGACCTAAATGTTCATCCAATGACACAAATGAACTTATTGGATGCACAAGATTGGTTAAAAACCCTAATTGGATAAGAATAAGCCTAGGGTGGACGAAAATGACCTAAATGTTCATCCAATGACACAAACACACCTATTGGATGCACAAGATTGGTTAAAAACCGTAATTGGACAAGAATAAGCCTAGGGAGGACGAAAATGATCTAAATGTTCATCCAATGACACAAACACACCTATTGGATGCACAAGATTGGTTAAAAACCCTAACTGGACAAGAATAAGCCTAGGGAGGACGAAAATGACTTAAATCTTAATCCAATGACACAAATGAACTTATTGGATGCACAAGATTGCTTAAAACCCTAATTGGATAAGAATAAGCCTTGGGAGGACGAAAATGACCTAAATGTTCATCAAATGACACAAACACACGTATTGGATGCACAAGATTGGCTTAAAACCCTAATTGGACAAGAATATGACTAGGGAGGATGAAAATGACCTAAATGTTCATTCAATGACACAAACACAGCTATTGGATGCACAAGATTGGTTAAAAACCCTAATTGGACAACAATAAGCCTAGGGAGGATGAAAATGACCTAAATGTTCATCGAATGACACAAACACACCTATTGGATGCACAAGATTGGCTTAAAACCCTAATTGGACAAGAATAAGACTAGGGAGGACGAAAATGACCTAAATGTTCATCCAATGACACAAACACACCTATTGGATGCACAAGATTGGTTAAAAACCCTAACTGGACAAGAATAAGCCTAGGGAGGACGAAAATGACTTAAATCTTAATCCAATGACACAAATGAACTTATTGGATGCACAAGATTGCTTAAAACCCTAATTGGATAAGAATAAGCCTTGGGAAGACGAAAATGACCTAAATGTTCATCCACTGACACAAACACACCTATTGGATGCACAAGATTGGCTTAAAACCCTAATTGGACAAGAATAAGACAAGGGAGGACGAAAAAGACCTAAATGTTCATTCAATGACACAAACACAGCTATTGGATGCACAAGATTGGTTAAAAACCCTAATTGGACAACAATAAGCCTAGGGAGGATGAAAATGACCTAAATGTTCATCGAATGACACAAACACACCTATTGGATGCACAAGATTGGCTTAAAACCCTAATTGGACAAGAATAAGACTAGGGAGGACGAAAATGACCTAAATGTTCATCCAATGACACAAACACAACTATTGGATGCACAAGATTGGTTAAAAACCCTAATTGGACAACAATAAGCCTAGGGAGGATGAAAATGACCTAAATGTTCATCTAATGACACAAACACACCTATTGGATGCACAAGATTGGTTAAAAACCCTAATTGGACAACAATAAGCCTAGGGAGGATGAAAATCACCTAAATGTTCATCTAATGACACAAACACACCTATTGGATGCACAAGATTGGTTAAAAACCCTAATTGCACCAAAATAAGCCTAGGGAGGACGAAAATGACCTAAATGTTCATTGAATGACACAATTGAACTTATTGGATGCACAAGATTGCTTAAAACCCTAATTGGACAAGAATAAGACTAGGGAGGACGAAAATGACCTAAATGTTCATCCAATGACACAAACACAACTATTGGATGCACAAGATTGGTTAAAAACCCTAATTGGACAACAATAAGCCTAGGGAGGATGAAAATGACCTAAATGTTCATCTCATGACACAAACACACCTACTGGATGCACAAGATTGGTTAAAAACCCTAATTGGACAACAATAAGCCTAGGGAGGATGAAAATGACCTAAATGTTCATCTAATGACACAAACACACCTATTGGATGCACAAGATTGGTTAAAAACCCTAATTGCACAAAACTAAGCCTAGGGAGGACGAAAATAACTTAAATTTTCATCCAATGACACAAATGAACTTATTGGATGCACAAGATTGGTTAAAAACCCTAATTGGACAAGAATAAGCCTAGGGAGGACGAAAATGACCTAAATGTTCATCCAATGACACAAATGAACTTATTGGATGCACAAGATTGGTTAAAAACCCTAATTGGACAAGAATAAGCCTTGGGAGGACGAAAATGACCTAAATGTTCATCCAATGACACAAATGAACTTATTGGATGCACAAGATTGGTTAAAAACCCTAACTGGACAAGAATATGCCTAGGGTGGACGAAAATGACCTAAATGTTCATCCAATGACACAAATGAACTTATTTGATGCACAAGATTGCTTAAAAACCCTAATTGGACAAGAATAAGCCTAGGGAGGACGAAAATGACCTAAATGTTCATCCAATGACACAAATTAACTTATTGGATGCACAAGATTGGTTAGAAACCCTAATTGGACAAGAATAAGCCTTGGGATGACGAAAATGACCTAAATGTTCATCCAATGACACAAACACACCTATTGGATGCACAAGATTGGTTAAAAACCCTAACTGGACAAGAATAAGCCTAGGGAGGACGAAAATGACTTAAATCTTAATCCAATGACACAAATGAACTTATTGGATGCACAAGATTGCTTAAAACCCTAATTGGATAAGAATAAGCCTTGGGAGGACGAAAATGACCTAAATGTTCATCAAATGACACAAACACACCTATTGGATGCACAAGATTGGCTTAAAACCCTAATTGGACAAGAATAAGACTAGGGAGGACGAAAATGACCTAAATGTTCATCCAATGACACAAACACACCTATTGGATGCACAAGATTGGTTAAAAACCCTAATTGGACAACAATAAGCCTAGGGAGGAGGAAAATGACCTAAATGTTCATCTAATGACACAAACACACCTATTGGATGCATAAGATTGGTTAAAAACCCTAATTGGACAACAATAAGCCTAGGGTGGACGAAAATGACCTAAATGTTCATCCAATGACACAAATGAACTTATTTGATTCACAAGATTGCTTAAAAACCCTAATTGGACAAGAATAAGCCTTGGGAGGACGAAAATGACCTAAATGTTCATCCAATGACACAAATGAATTTATTGGATGCACAAGATTGGTTAAAAACCCTAATTGGACAAGAATAAGCCTAGGGTGGACGAAAATGACCTAAATGTTCATCCAATGACACAAACACACCTATTGGATGCACAAGATTGTTTAGAAACCATAATTGGACAAGAATAAGCCTAGGGAGGACGAAAATGACCTAAATGTTCATCCAATGAAACAAATGAACTTATTGGATTCACAAGATTGCTTAATAACCGTAATTGGACAAGAATAAGCCTAGGGAGAACGAAAATGACCTAAATGTTCATCCAATGACACAAATGAACTTATTGGATGCACAAGATTGGTTAAAAACCCTAATTGGACAAGAATAAGCCTTGGGAGGACGAAAATGACCTAAATGTTCATCCAATGACACAAATGAACTTATTGGATGCGCAAGATTGCTTAAAAACCCTAATTGGACAAGAATAAGCCTAGGGAGGACGAAAATGACCTAAATGTTCATCCAATGACACAAATGAACTTATTGGATGCACAAGATTGGTTAAAAACCCTAATTGGACAAGAATAAGCCTTGGGAGGACGAAAATGACCTAAATGTTCATCCAATGACACAAATGAACTTATTGGAGGCACAAGATTGGTTAAAAACCCTAATTGGACAAGAATAAGCCTAGGGTGGACGAAAATGACCTAAATGTTTATCCAATAACACAAATGAACTTATTGGATGCACAAGATTGGTTAAAAACCCTAATTGGACAAGAATAAGCCTAGGGAGGACAAAAATGACCTAAATGTTCATCCAATGACACAAACACACCTATTGGATGCACAAGATTGGTTAAAAACCATAATTGGACAAGAATAAGCCTAGGGAGGACATAAATGACCTAAATGTTCATCCAATGACACAAACACACCTATTGGATGCACAAGATTGGTTAAAAACCCTAATTGGACAACAATAAGCCTAGGGAGGATGAAAATGACCTAAATGTTCATCTAATGACACAAACACACCTATTGGATGCACAAGATTGGTTAAAAACCCTAATTGCACAAAACTAAGCCTAGTGAGGACGAAAATAACCTAAATGTTCGTCCAATGATACAAATGAACTTATTGGATGCACAAGATTGCTTAAAACCCTAATTGGACAAGAATAAGACTAGGGAGGACGAAAATGACCTAAATGTTCATCCAATGACACAAACACACCTATTGGATGCACAAGATTGGCTAAAAACCCTAATTGGACAAGAATAAGACTAGGGAGGACGAAAATGACCTAAATGTTCATCCAATGACACAAACACAACTATTGGATGCACAAGATTGGTTAAAAACCCTAATTGGACAACAATAAGCCTAGGGAGGATGAAAATGACCTAAATGTTCATCTAATGACACAAACACACCTATTGGATGCACAAGATATCTTAAAAACCCCAATTGGACAAGAATAAGCCTTTGGAGGACGAAAATGACCTAAATGTTCATCCAATGACACAAATGAACTTATTGGATGCACAAGATTGCTTAAAAACCCTAATTGGACAAGAATAAGCCTAGGGAGGACGAAAATGACCTAAATGTTCATCCAATGACACAAATGAACTTATTGGATGCACAAGATTGGTTAAAACCCTAATTAGACAAGAATAAGCCTAGGGAGGACGAAAATGACCTAAATGTTCGTCCAATGACACAAACACACCTATTGGATGCACTAGATTGCATAAAAACCCTAATTGGAAAAGAATAAGACTATGGAGGACGAAAATGACCTAAATGTTCGTCCAATGACACAAACACACCTATTGGATGCACAAGATTGCATAAAAACCCTAATTGGACAAGAATAAGCCTAGGGAGGACGAAAATGACCTAAATGTTCGTCCAATGACACAAACACACCTATTGGATGCACAAGATTGCATAAAAACCCTAATTGGACAAGAATAAGCCTAGGGGGGACGAAAATGACCTAAATGTTCATCCAATGATACAAATGAACTTATTGGATGCACAAGATTGGTTAAAAACCCTAATTGGACAAGAATAAGCCTAGGGAGGACGAAAATGACCTAAATGTTCATCCAATGACACAAATGAACTTATTGGATGCACAAGATTGGTTAAAAACCCTAATTGGACAAGAATAAGCCTAGGGAGGACGAAAATGACCTAAATGTTCATCCAATGACACAAATGAACTTATTGGATGCACAAGATTGGTTAAAAACCCTAATTGGACAAGAATAAGCTAAGGGAGTACGAAAATGACCTAAATGTTCATCCAATGACACAAATGAACTTATTGGATGCACAAGATTGCTTAAAAACCCTAATTGGACAAGAATAAGCCTAGGGTGGACGAAAATGACCTAAATGTTTATCCAATGACACAAATGAACTTATTGGATGCACAAGAATTGTTAAAAACCCTAATTGGACAAGAATAAGCATAGAGAGGACGAAAATGACCTAAATGTTCATCCAATGACACAAATGAACTTATTGGATGCACAAGATTGCTTAAAAACCCTAATTGGACAAGAATAAGCCTAGGGAGGACGAAAATGACCTAAATGTTCATCCAATAAAACAAATGAACTTATTGGATGTACAAGATTGGTTAAAAACCCTAATTGGACAAGAATAAGCCATGGGAGGACGAAAATGACCTAAATGTTCATCCTATGACACAAGTGAACTTATTGGATGCACAAGATTGCTTAAAAACGCTAATTGGACAAGAATAAGCCTAGGGTGGACGAAAATGACCTAAATGTTTATCCAATGACACAAATGAACTTATTGGATGCACAAGAATTGTTAAAAACCCTAATTGGACAAGAATAAGCCTAAAGAGGACGAAAATGACCTAAATGTTCATCCAATGACACAAATGAACTTATTGGATGCACAAGATTGCTTAAAAACCCTAATTGGACAAGAATAAGCCTAGGGAGGACGAAAATGACCTAAATGTTCATCTAATGACACAAACACACCTATTGGATGCACAAGATTGGTTAAAAACCCTAATTGCACCAAAATAAGCCTAGGGAGGACGAAAATGACCTAAATGTTCATCCAATGACACAAATGAACTTATTGGATGCACAAGATTGCTTAAAAACCCTAATTGGACAAGAATAAGCCTAGGGAGGACGAAAATGACCTAAATGTTCATCCAATGACACAAACACAACTATTGGATGCACAAGATTGGTTAAAAACCCTAATTGGACAACAATAAGCCTAGGGAGGATGAAAATGACCTAAATGTTCATCTAATGACACAAACACACCTATTGGATGCACAAGATTGGTTAAAAACCCTAATTGCACCAAAATAAGCCTAGGGAGGACGAAAATGACCTAAATGTTCATCCAATGACACAAATGAACTTATTGGATGCACAAGATTGCTTAAAAACCCTAATTGGACAAGAATAAGCCTAGGGAGGACGAAAATGACCTAAATGTTCATCCAATGACACAAACACAACTATTGGATGCACAAGATTGGTTAAAAACCCTAATTGGACAACAATAAGCCTAGGGAGGATGAAAATGACCTAAATGTTCATCTAATGACACAAACACACCTATTGGATGCACAAGATTGGTTAAAAACCCTAATTGCACCAAAATAAGCCTAGGGAGGACGAAAATGACCTAAATGTTCATCCAATGACACAATTGAACTTATTGGATGCACAAGATTGCTTAAAACCCTAATTGGACAAGAATAAGACTAGGGAGGACGAAAATGACCTAAATGTTCATCCAATGACACAAACACAACTATTGGATGCACAAGATTGGTTAAAAACCCTAATTGGACAACAATAAGCCTAGGGAGGATGAAAATGACCTAAATGTTCATCTAATGACACAAACACACCTATTGGATGCACAAGATTGGTTAAAAACCCTAATTGGACAACAATAAGCCTAGGGAGGATGAAAATCACCTAAATGTTCATCTAATGACACAAACACACCTATTGGATGCACAAGATTGGTTAAAAACCCTAATTGCACCAAAATAAGCCTAGGGAGGACGAAAATGACCTAAATGTTCATTGAATGACACAATTGAACTTATTGGATGCACAAGATTGCTTAAAACCCTAATTGGACAAGAATAAGACTAGGGAGGACGAAAATGACCTAAATGTTCATCCAATGACACAAACACAACTATTGGATGCACAAGATTGGTTAAAAACCCTAATTGGACAACAATAAGCCTAGGGAGGATGAAAATGACCTAAATGTTCATCTAATGACACAAACACACCTATTGGATGCACAAGATTGGCTAAAAACCCTAATTGGACAAGAATAAGACTAGGGAGGACGAAAAAGACCTAAATGTTCATTCAATGACACAAACACACCTATTGGATGCACAAGATTGGTTAAAAACCCTAATTGGACAACAATAAGCCTAGGGAGGATGAAAATGACCTAAATGTTCATCGAATGACACAAACACACCTATTGGATGCACAAGATTGGCTAAAAACCCTAATTGGACAAGAATAAGACTAGGGAGGACGAAAATGACCTAAATGTTCATCCAATGACACAAACACAACTATTGGATGCACAAGATTGGTTAAAAACCCTAATTGGACAACAATAAGCCTAGGGAGGACGAAAATGACCTAAATGTTCATCCAATGACACAAATGAACTTATTGGATGCACAAGATTGGTTAAAAACCCTAATTGGACAAGAATAAGCCTTGGGAGGACGAAAATGACCTAAATGTTCATCCAATGACACAAATGAACTTATTGGATACACAAGATTGGTTAGAAACCCTAATTGAACAAGAATAAGCCTAGGGAGGACGAAAAATGACCTAAATGTTCATCCAATGACACAAATGAACTTATTGGATGCACAAGATTGGTTAAAAACCCTAATTGCACAAAAATAAGCCTAGGGAGGACGAAAATGACTTAAATGTTCAACCAATGACACAAATGAACTTATTGGATGCACAAGATTGCTTAAAACCTTAAGTTGACAAGAATAAGACTTGGGAGGACGAAGATGACCTAAATGTTCATCCAATGACACAAACACACCTATTGGATGCCCATGATTGGTTAAAAACCCTAATTGGACAACAATAAGCCTAGGGAGGATGAAAATGACCTAAATGTTCATCTAATGACACAAACACACCTATTGGATGCACAAGATTGGTTAAAAACCCTAATTGCACAAAAATAAGCCTAGGGAGGACGAAAATGACCTAAATGTTCATCCAATGAAACAAATGAACTTATTGGATTCACAAGATTGCTTAAAAACCCTAATTGGACAAGAATAAGCCTAGGGAGGACGAAAATGACCTAAATGTTCATCCAATGACACAAATGAACTTATTGGATGCACAAGATTGGTTAAAAACCATAATTGGACAAGAATAAGCCTTGGGAGGACGAACATGACCTAAATGTTCATCAAATGAAACAAATGAACTTATTGGATTCACAAGATTGCTTAAAAACCCTAATTGGACAAGAATAAGCCTAGGGAGGACGAAAATGACCTAAATGTTCATCCAATGACACAACTGAACTTATTGGATGCACAAGATTGGTTAAAAACCCTAATTGGACAAGAATAAGCCTTGGGAGGACGAAAATGACCTAAATGTTCATCCAATGACACAAATGAACTTATTGGAGGCACAACATTGGTTAAAAACCCTAATTGGACAACAATAAGCCTAGGGAGGATGAAAATGTCCTAAATGTTCATCTAATGACACAAACACACCTATTGGATGCACAAGATTGGTTAAAAACCCTAATTGGACAAGAATAAGCCTAGGGAGGACGAAAATGACCTAAATGTTCATCCAATGACACAAACACACCTATTGGATGCACAAGATTGGTTAAAAACCCTTACTAGACAAGAATAAGCCTAGGGAGGACGAAAATGACCTAAATGTTCATCCAATGACACAAATGAACTTATTGGATGCACAAGATTGCTTAAAAACCCTAATTGGACAAGAATAAGCCTAGGGAGGACGAAAATGACCCAAATGTTCATCCAATGACACAAATGAACTTATTGGATGCACAAGATTGCTTAAAAACCCTAATTGGACAAGAATAAGCCTAGGGAGGACGAAAATGACCTAAATGTTCATCCAATGACACAAATGAACTTATTGGATGCACAAGATTGCTTAAAAACCCTAATTGGACAAGAATAAGACTAGGGAGGACGAAAATGACCTAAATGTTCATCCAATGACACAAACACACCTATTGGATGCAAAAGATTGGTTAGAAATCCTAATAGAACAAGACTAAGCCTAGGGAGGACGAAAATAACCTAAATGTTCATCCAATGACACAAATGAACTTATTGGATGCACAAGATTGCTTAAAAACCCTAATTGGACAAGAATAAGCCTAGGGAGGACGAAAATGACCTAAATGTTCATCCAATGACACAAATGAACTTATTGGATGCACAAGATTGGTTAAAAACCCTAATTGGACAACAATAAGCCTAGGGAGGATGAAAATGTCCTAAATGTTCATCTAATGACACAAACACACCTATTGGATGCACAAGATTGGTTAAAAACCCTAATTGGACAACAATAAGCCTAGGGAGGATGAAAATGACCTAAATGTTCATCTAATGACACAAACACACCTATTGGATGCACAAGATTGGTTAAAAACCCTAATTGGACAACAATAAGCCTAGGGAGGATGAAAATGACCTAAATGTTCATCTAATGTCACAAACACACCTATTGGATGCACAAGATTGGTTAAAAACCCTAATTGCACCAAAATAAGCCTAGGGAGGACGAAAATGACCTAAATGTTCATCCAATGACACAAATGAACTTATTGGATGCACAAGATTGCTTAAAAACCCTAATTGGACAAGAATAAGCCTAGGGAGGACGAAAATGACCTAAATGTTCATCCAATGACACAAATGAACTTATTGGATGCACAAGATTGGTTAAAAACCCTAATTGGACAAGAATAAGCCTTGGGAGGACGAAAATTACCTAAATGTTCATCCAATGACACAAATGAACTTATTGGATGCACAAGATTGCTTAAAAACCCTAATTGGACAAGAATAAGCCTAGGGAGGACGAAAATGACCTAAATGTTCATCCAATGACACAAATGAACTTATTGTATGCACAAGATTGCTTAAAACCCTAATTGGACAAGAATAAGACTAGGGAGGACGAAAATGACCTAAATGTTCATCCAATGACACAAACACACCTATTGGATGCACAAGATTGGTTAGAAACCCTAATTGAAGAAGAATAAGCCTAGGGAGGACGAAAATGACCTAAATGTTCATCCAATGACACAAATGAACTTATTGGATGCACAAGATTGGTTAAAAACCCTAATTGGACAAGAATAAGCCTTGGGAGGACGAAAATGACCTAAATGTTCATCCAATGACACAAATGAACTTATTGGATGCACAAGATGGGTTAAAAACCCTAATTAGACAAGAATAAGCCTAGGGTGGACGAAAATGACCTAAATGTTTATCCAATGACACAAATGAACTTATTGGATGCACAAGATTGCTTAAAAACCCTAATTGGACAAGAATAAGCCTAGGGAGGACGAAAATGACCTAAATGTTCATCCAATGACACAAATGAACTTATTGGATGCACAAGATTGCTTAAAAACCCTAATTGGATAAGAATAAGTCTAGGGAGGACGAAAATGACCTAAATGTTCATCCAATGACAGAAACACACCTATTGGATGAACAAGATTCGTTAGAAACCCTAATTGGACAAGAATAAGCCTAGGGAGGACGAAACTGACCTAAATGTTCATCCAATGACACAAACACACCTATTGGATGCACAAGATTGGTTAAAAACCCTAATTGGACAAGAATAAGCCTAGGGAGGACGAAAATAACCTAAATGTTCATCCAATGACACAAATGAACTTATTGGATGCACAAGATTGGTTAGAAACCCTAATTGGACAAGAATAAGCCTTGGGAGGACGAAAATGACCTAAATGTTCATCCAATGACACAAATGAACTTATTGGATGCACAAGATTGGTTAAAAACCCTAATTGAACAAGAATAAGCCTAAGGAGGACGAAAATGACCTAAATGTTCATCCAATGACACAAATGAACTTATTGGATGCATAAGATTGGTTAAAAACCCTAATTGGACAAGAATAAGCCTATGGAGAACGAAAATGACCTAAATGTTCATCCAATGACACAAACACACCTATTGGATGCACAAGATTGGTTAAAAACCCTAATTGGAAAAGAATAAGCCTAGGGAGGACGAAAATGACCTAAATGTTCATCCAATGACACAAATGAACTTATTGGATGCACAAGATTGGTTAAAAACCCTAATTGGACAAGAATAAGCCTTGGGAGGACGAAAATGACCTAAATGTTCATCCAATGACACAAATGAACTTATTGGATGCACAAGATTGGTTAAAAACCCTAATTGGACAAGAATAAGCCTAGGGTGGACGAAAATGACCTAAATGTTCATCCAATGACACAAATGAACTTATTTGATGCACAAGATTGCTTAAAAACACTAATTGGACAAGAATAAGCCTAGGGAGGACGAAAATGACCTAAATGTTCATCCAATGACACAAATTAACTTATTGGATGCACAAGATTAGTTAAAAACCCTAACTGGACAAGAATAAGCCTAGGGAGGACGAAAATGACTTAAATCTTAATCCAATGACACAAATTAACTTATTGGATGCACAAGATTAGTTAAAAACCCTAATTGGATAAGAATAAGCCTTGGGAGGACGAAAATGACCTAAATGTTCATCAAATGACACAAACACACGTATTGGATGCACAAGATTGGCTTAAAACCCTAATTGGACAAGAATATGACTAGGGAGGACGAAAATGACCTAAATGTTCATCCAATGACACAAACACACCTATTGGATGCACAAGATTGGTTAAAAACCCTAATTGGACAACAATAAGCCTAGTGAGGAGGAAAATGACCTAAATGTTCATCTAATGACACAAACACACCTATTGGATGCACAAGATTGGTTAAAAACCCTAATTGGACAACAATAAACCTAGGGAGGAGGAAAATGACCTAAATGTTCATCTAATGACACAAACACACCTATTGGATGCACAAGATTGGTTAAAAACCCTAATTGGACAACAATAAGCCTACGGAGGATGAAAATGACCTAAATGTTCATCCAATGACACAAACACACCTATTGGATGCACAAGATTGCTTAAAACCCTAATTGGACAAGAATAAGACTAGGGAGGACTAAAATGACCTAAATGTTCATCCAATGACACAAACACACCTATTGGATGCACAAGATTGGTTAGAAACCCTAATTGAACAAGAATAAGCCTAAGGAGGACGAAAATGACTTAAATGTTCATCAAATGACACAAATGAACTTATTGGATGCACAAGATTGCTTAAAAACCCTAATTGGACAAGAATAAGCCTAGGGTGGACGAAAATGACCTAAATGTTCATCCAATGACACAAATGAACTTATTTGATGCACAGGATTGCTTAAAAACCCTAATTGGACAAGAATAAGCCTAGGGAGGACGAAAATGACCTAAATGTTCATCCAATGACACAAATTAACTTATTGGATGCACAAGATTGGTTAGAAACCCTAATTGGACAAGAATAAGCCTTGGGAGGACGAAAATGACCTAAATGTTCATCCAATGACACAAACACACCTATTGGATGCACAAGATTGGTTAAAAACCCTAACTGGACAAGAATAAGCCTAGAGAGGACGAAAATGACTTAAATCTTAATCCAATGACACAAATGAACTTATTGGATGCACAAGATTGCTTAAAACCCTAATTGGATAAGAATAAGCCTTGGTAGGACAAAAATGACCTAAATGTTCAGCAAATGACACAAACACACCTATTGGATGCACAAGATTTGCTTAAAACCCTAATTGGACAAGAATAAGACTAGGGAGGACGAAAATGACCTAAATGTTCATCCAATGACACAAACGCGCCTATTGGATGCACAAGATTTGTTAAAAACCCTAATTGGACAACAATAAGCCTAGGGAGGAGGAAAATGACCTAAATGTTCATCTAATGACACAAACACACCTATTGGATGCACAAGATTGGTTAAAAACCCTAATTGGACAACAATAAGCCTAGGGAGGATGAAAATGACCTAAATGTTCATCCAATGACACAAACACAACTATTGGATGCACAAGATTGCTTAAAACCCTAATTGGACAAGAATAAGACTAGGGAGGACGAAAATGACCTAAATGTTCATCCAATGACACAAACACACCTATTGGATGCACATGATTGGTTAGAAACCCTAATTGAACAAGAATAAGCCTAAGGAGGACGAAAATGACCTAAATGTTCATCCAATGACACAAATGAACTTATTGGATGCACAAGATTGCTTAAAAACCCCAATTGGACAAGAATAAGCCTAGGGAGGACGAAAATGACCTAAATGTTCATCCAATGACACAAATGAACTTATTGGATGCACAAGATTGGTTAGAAACCCTAATTGGACAAGAATAAGCCTTGGGAGGACAAAAATGACCTAAATGTTCATCCAATGACACAAATGAACTTATTGGATGCACAAGATTGGTTAAAAACCCTAATTGGACAAGAATAAGCCTAGGGTGGACGAAAATGACCTAAATGTTCATCCAATGACACAAATGAACTTATTGGATGCACAAGATTGGTTAAAAACCCTAATTGGACAAGAATAAGCCTAGGGTGGACGAAAATGACCTAAATGTTCATCCAATGACACAAATGAACTTATTGGATGCACAAGATTGGTTAAAAACCCTAATTGGACAAGAATAAGCCTTGGTAGTACGAAAATGACCTAAATGTTAATCCAATGACACAAACACACCTATTGGATGCACAAGATTGGTTAAAAACCCTAATTGTACAAGAATAAGCCTAGGGAGGACGAAAATGACCTAAATGTACATCCAATGACACAAACACATCTATTGGATGCACAAGATTGGTTAAAAACCCTAATTGGACAAGAATAAGCCTAGGGAGGAAGAAAATGACCTAAATGTTAATCCAATGACACAAACATACCTATTGGATGCACAAGATTGGTTAAAAACCCTAATTGGACAAGAATAAGCCTAGGGAGGACGAAAATGACCTAAATGTTAATCAAATGACACAAACACACCTATTGGATGCACAAGATTGGTTAAAAACCCTAATTGGACAAGAATAAGCCTTGGGAGGACGAAAATGACCTAAATGTTTATCCAATGACACAAATGAACTTATTGGATGCACAAGATTGCTTAAAAACCCTAATTGGACAAGAATAAGCCTAGGGAGGACGAAAATGACCTAAATGTTCATCCAATGACACAAATGAACTTATTGGATGCACAAGATTGCTTAAAAACCCTAATTGGATAAGAATAAGTCTAGGGAGGACGAAAATGACCTAAATGTTCATCCAATGACAGAAACACACCTATTGGATGAACAAGATTCGTTAGAAACCCTAATTGGACAAGAATAAGCCTAGGGAGGACGAAACTGACCTAAATGTTCATCCAATGACACAAACACACCTATTGGATGCACAAGATTGGTTAAAAACCCTAATTGGACAAGAATAAGCCTAGGGAGGACGATAATGATCTAAATGTTCATCCAATGACACAAATGAACTTATTGGATGCACAAGATTGCTTAAAAACCCTAATTGGACAAGAATAAGCCTAGGGAGGACGAAAATGACCTAAATGTTCATCCAATGACACAAATGAACTTATTGGATGCACAAGATTGGTTAAAAACCCTAATTGGACAAGAATAAGCCTTGGGAGGACGAAAATGACCTAAATGTTCATCCAATGACACAAACACACATATTGGATGCACAAGATTGCTTAGAAACCCTAATTGAACAATAATAAGCCTAAGGAGGACGAAAATGATCTAAATGCTCATCAAATGACACAAATGAACTTATTGGATGCACAAGATTGCTTAAAAACCCTAATTAGACATGAATAAGCCTTGGGAGGACGAAAATGACCTAAATGTTCATCCAATGACACAAACACACCTATTGGATGCACATGATTTGTTAGAAACGCTAATTGGACAAGAATAAGCCTAGGGAAGACGAAAATGACCTAAATGTTCATCCAATGACACAAACACACCTATTGGATGCACAAGATTGGTTAAAATCCGTAATTGCACAAGAATAAGCCTAGGGAGGACGAAAATGACCAAAATGTTCATCCAATGACACAAATGAACTTATTGGATGCACAAGATTGGTTAGAAACCCTAATTGGACAAGAATAAGCCTAGGGAGGACGAAAATGACCTAAATTTTCATCCAATGACACAAATAAACTGATTGGATGCACAAGAATGCTTAAAAACCCTAATTGGACAAGAATAAGCCTAGGGAGGACGAAAATGACCTAAATGTTCATCCAATGACACAAATAAACTTATTGGATGCACAAGATTGCTTAAAAACCCTAATTGGACAAGAATAAGCCTAGGGAGGACGAAAATGACTTAAATCTTAATCCAATGACACAAATGAACTTATTGGATGCACAAGATTGCTTAAAACCCTAATTGGATAAGAATAAGCCTTGGGAGGACGAAAATGACCTAAATGTTCATCAAATGACACAAACACACGTATTGGATGCACAAGATTGGCTTAAAACCCTAATTGGACAAGAATAAGACTAGGGAGGACGAAAATGACCTAAATGTTCATCCAATGACACAAACACACCTATTGGATGCACAAGATTGGTTAAAAACCCTAATTGCACAAAACTAAGCCTAGTGAGGACGAAAATAACCTAAATGTTCATCCAATGAAACAAATGAACTTATTGGATTCACAAGATTGCTTAAAAACCCTAATTGGACAAGAATAAGCCTAGGGAGGACGAAAATGACCTAAATGTTCATCCAATGACACAAATGAACTTATTGGATGCACAAGATTGGTTAAAAACCCTAATTGGACAAGAATAAGACTAGGGAGGACGTAAATGACCTAAATGTTCCACCAATGACACAAATGAACTTATTGGATGCACAAGGTTGGTTAAAAACCCTAATTGGACAAGAATAAGCCTAGGGAGGACGAAAATGACCTAAATGTTCAACCGATGACACAAATGAACTTATTGGATGCACAAGATTGGTTAAAAACCCTAATTGGACAAGAATAAGCCTAGGGAGGACGAAAATGACCTAAATGTTCATCCAATGACACAAATGAACTTATTGGATGCACAAGATTGGTTAAAAACCCTAATTGGACAAGAATAAGCCTAGGGAGGACGAAAATGACCTAAATGTTCATCCAATGACACAAATGAACTTATTGGATGCACAAGATTGGTTAAAATCCCTAATTGGACAAGAATAAGCCTAGGGAGGACGAAAATCACCTAAAGGTTCGTCTAGTGACACAAACACACCTATTGGATGCACAAGATTGCATAAAAACCCTAATTGGACAAGAATAAGACTAGGGAGGACGAAAATGACCTAAATGTTCCTCCAATGACACAAATGAACTTATTGGATGCACAAGATTGGTTAAAAACCTTAATTGGACAAGAATAAGCCTAGGGAGGACGAAAATGACCTAAATGTTCGTCCAACGACACAAACACACCTATTGGATGCACAAGATTGCATAAAAAGCCCTAATTGGTCAAGAATAAGACTAGGGAGGACGAAAATGACCTAAATATTCCTCCAATGACACAAATGAACTTATTGGATGCACCAGATTGGCTAAAAACCCTAATTGGACAAGAATAAGCCTAGGGAGGACGAAAATGACCTAATTGTTCATCCAATGACACAAAGGAACTTATTGGATGCACAAGATTGGTCAAAAACCCTAATTGGACAAGAATAAGCCTAGGGAGCACAAAAATGACCTAAATGTTCATCCAATGACACAAATCAACTTATTGGATACACATGATTGGTTAAAAACCCTAATTGGACAAGAATAAGCCTAGGGAGGACGAAAATGACCTAAATGTTCGTCCAACGACACAAACACACATATTGGATGCACAAGATTGGTTAAAAAACCTAATTGGACAAGAATAAGCCTAGGGAGGACGAAAATGACCTAAATGTTCGTCCAATGACACAAACACACCTATTGGATGCACAAGATTGCATAAAAACCCTAATTGGACAAGAATAAGACTAGGGAGGACGAAAATGACCCAAATGTTCAACCAATGACACAAATGAACTTATTGGATGCACAAGATTGGTTAAAAACCCTAATTGGACAAGAACAAGCCTAGGGAGGACGAATATGACCTAAATGTTTGTCCAATGACACAAACACACCTATTGGATGCACAAGATTGCATAAAAACCCTAATTGGACAAGAATAAGACTAGGGAGGACAAAAATGACCTAAATGTTCCTCTAATGACACAAACACACCTATTGGATGCACAAGATTGCATAAAAACCCTAATTGGACAAGAATAAGACTAGGGAGGACGAAAATGACATAAATGTTCATCCAATAACACAAATGAACTTATTGGATGCACAAGATTGGTTAAAAACCCTAATTGGACAAGAATAAGCCTAGGGAGGACGAAAATGACCTAAATGTTCATCCAATGACACAAATGAACTTATTGGATGCACAAGATTGGTTAAAAACCCTAATTGGACAAGAATAAGCCTAGGGAGGACGAAAATGACCTAAATGTTCATCCAATGACACAAATGAACTTATTGGATGCACAAGATTGGTTAAAAACCCTAATTGGACAAGAATAAGCCTAGGGAGGACGAAAATGACCTAAATGTTCATCCAATGACACAAACACACCTATTGGATGCACAAGATTGGTTAAAAACCTTAACTGGACAAGAATAAGCCTAGGGAGGACGAAAATGACCTAAATGTTCATCCAATGACACAAATACACCTATTGGATGCACAAGATTGGTTAGAAACCCTAATTGGACAAGAATAAGCCTAGGTAGGACGAAAATGACCTAAATGTTCATCCAATGACACAAATGAACCTATTGGATGCACAAGATTGGTTAAAAACCCTAATTGGACAAGAATAAGCCTAGGGATGACGAAAATGACCTAAATGTTCATCCAATGAAACAAATGAACTTATTGGATTCACAAGATTGCTTAAAAACCCTAATTGGACAAGAATAAGCCTAGGGAGGACGAAAATGACCTAAATGTTCATCCAATGACACAAATGAACTTATTGGATGCACAAGATTGGTTAAAAACCCTAATTGGACAAGAATAAGCCTTGGGAGGACGAAAATGACCTAAATGTTCATCCAATGACACAAATGAACTTATTGGACGCACAAGATTGGTTAAAAACCCTAATTGGACAAGAATAAGCCTAGGGTGGACGAAAATGACCTAAATGTTCATCCAATGACACAAATGAACTTATTTGATGCACAAGATTACTTAAAAACCCTAATTGGACAAGAATAAGCCTAGGGAGGACGAAAATGACCTAAATGTTCATCTAATGACACAAATTAACTTATTGGATGCACAAGATTAGTTAAAAACCCTAATTGGACAAGAATAAGCCTTGGGAGGACGAAAATGACCTAAATGTTCATCCAATGACACAAATGAACTTATTGGATGCACAAGATTGGTTAAAAACCCTAATTGGATAAGAATAAGCCTAGGGTGGACGAAAATGACCTAAATGTTCTTCCAATGACACAAACACACCTATTGGATGCACAAGATTGGTTAAAAACCGTAATTGGACAAGAATAAGCCTAGGGAGGACGAAAATGACCTAAATGTTCATCCAATGACACAAACACACCTATTGGATGCACAAGATTGGTTAAAAACCCTAATTGGACAACAATAAATGTAGGGAGGAGGAAAATGACCTAAATAATCATCTAATGACACAAACACACCTATTGGATGCACAAGATTGGTTAAAAACCCTAATTGGACAACAATAAGCCTACGGAGGATGAAAATGACCTAAATGTTCATCCAATGACACAAACACACCTATTGGATGCACAAGATTGCTTAAAACCCTAATTGGACAAGAATAAGACTAGGGAGGACTAAAATGACCTAAATGTTCATCCAATGACACAAACACACCTATTGGATGCACAAGATTGGTTAGAAACCCTTATTGAACAAGAATAAGCCTAAGGAGGACGAAAATGACTTAAATGTTCATCCAATGACACAAATGAACTTATTGGATGCACAAGATTGCTTAAAAACCCCAATTGGACAAGAATAAGCCTAGGGAGGACGAAAATGACCTAAATGTTCATCCAATGACACAAATGAACTTATTGGATGCACATGATTGGTTAGAAACCCTAATTGGTCAAGAATAAGCCTTGGGAGGACGAAAATGACCTAAATGTTCATCCAATGACACAAATGAACTTATTGGATGCACAAGATTGGTTAAAAACCCTAATTGGACAAGAATAAGCCTAGGGTGGACGAAAATGACCTAAATGTTCATCCAATGACACAAATGAACTTATTTGATGCACAGGATTGCTTAAAAACCCTAATTGGACACGAATAAGCCTAGGGAGGACGAAAATGACCTAAATGTTCATCCAATGACACAAATGAACTTATTTGATGCACAAGATTGCTTAAAAACCCTAATTGGACAAGAATAAGCCTAGGGAGGACGAAAATGACCTAAATGTTCATCTAATGACACAAATTAACTTATTGGATGCAAAAGATTAGTTAAAAACCCTAATTGGACAAGAATAAGCCTTGGGAGGACGAAAATGACCTAAATGTTCATCCAATGACACAAATGAACTTATTGGATGCACAAGATTGGTTAAAAACCCTAATTGGATAAGAATAAGCCTAGGGTGGACGAAAATGACTTAAATGTTCATCCAATGACAAAAACACACCTATTGGATGGACAAGATTGGTTAAAAACCGTAATTGGACAAGAATAAGCCTAGGGAGGACGAAAATGACCTAAATGTTCATCCAATGACACAAACACACCTATTGGATGCACAAGATTGGTTAAAAACCCTAACTTGACAAGAATAAGCCTAGGGAGGACGAAAATGACTTAAATCTTAATCCAATGACACAAATGAACTTATTGGATGCACAAGATTGCTTAAAACCCTAATTGGATAAGAATAAGCCTTGGGAGGACGAAAATGACCTAAATGTTCATCAAATGACACAAACACACGTATTGGATGCACAAGATTGGCTTAAAACCCTAATTGGACAAGAATATGACTAGGGTGGACGAAAATGACCTAAATGTTCATCCAATGACACAAACACACCTATTGGATGCACAAGATTGGTTAAAAACCCTAATTGGACAACAATAAGCCTAGGGAGGAGGAAAATGACCTAAATGTTCATCTAATGACACAAACACACCTATTGGATGCACAAGATTGGTTAAAAACCCTAATTGGACAACAATAAACCTAGGAAGGAGGAAAATGACCTAAATGTTCATCTAATGACACAAACACACCTATTGGATGCACAAGATTGGTTAAAAACCCTAATTGGACAACAATAAGCCTACGGAGGATGAAAATGACCTAAATGTTCATCCAATGACACAAACACACCTATTGGATGCACAAGATTGCTTAAAACCCTAATTAGAGAAGAATAAGACTAGGGAGGACTAAAATGACCTAAATGTTCATCCAATGACACAAACACACCTATTGGATGCACAAGATTGGTTAGAAACCCTTATTGAACAAGAATAAGCCTAAGGAGGACGAAAATGACTTAAATATTCATCCAATGACACAAATGAACTTATTGGATGCACAAGATTGCTTAAAAACCCCAATTGGACAAGAATAAGCCTAGGGAGGACTAAAATGACCTAAATGTTCATCCAATGACACAAATGAACTTATTGCATGCACAAGATTGGTTAGAAACCCTAATTGGACAAGAATAAGCCTTGGGAGGACGAAAATGACCTAAATGTTCATCCAATGACACAAATGAACTTATTGGATGCACAAGATTGGTAAAAAACCCTAATTGGACAAGAATAAGCCTAGGGTGGACGAAAATGACCTAAATGTTCATCCAATGACACAAATGAACTTATTTGATGCACAGGATTGCTTAAAAACCCTAATTGGACAAGAATAAGCCTAGGGAGGACGAAAATGACCTAAATGTTCATCCAATGACACAAATTAACTTATTGGATGCACAAGATTGGTTAGAAACCCTAATTGGACAAGAATAAGCCTTGGGAGGACGAAAATGTCCTAAATGTTCATCCAATGACACAAACACACCTATTGGATGCACAAGATTGGTTAAAAACCCTAACTGGACAAGAATAAGCCTAGGGAGGACGAAAATGACTTAAATCTTAATCCAATGACACAAATGAACTTATTGGATGCACAAGATTGCTTAAAACCCTAATTGGATAAGAATAAGCCTTGGTAGGACGAAAATGACCTAAATGTTCATCAAATGACACAAACACACCTATTGGATGCACAAGATTTGCTTAAAACCCTAATTGGACAAGAATAAGACTAGGGAGGACGAAAATGACCTAAATGTTCATCCAATGACACAAACACGCCTATTGGATGCACAAGATTGGTTAAAAACCCTAAATGGACAACAATAAGCCTAGGGAGGAGGAAAATGACCTAAATGTTCATCTAATGACACAAACACACCTATTGGATGCACAAGATTGGTTAAAAACCCTAATTGGACAACACTAAGCCTAGGGAGGACGAAAATGACCTAAATGTTCATCCAATAACACAAATGAACTTATTAGATGCACAAGATTGGTTAAAAACCCTAATTGGACAAGAATAAGCCTAGGGTGGACGAAAATGACCTAAATGTTCATCCAATGACACAAATGAACTTATTGGATGCACAAGATTGGTTAAAAACCCTAATTGGAAAAGAATAAGGCTAGGGTGGACGAAAATGACCTAAATGTTCATCCAATGACACAAACACACCTATTGGATGCACAAGATTGGTTAAAAACCCTAATTGGTCAAGAATAAGCCTAGGGAGGACGAAAATGACCTAAATGTTCATCCAATGACACTAACACACCTATTGGATGCACAAGATTGGTTAAAAACCCTAACTGGACAAGAATAAGCCTAGGGAGGACGAAAATGACTTAAATCTTAATCCAATGACACAAATGAACTTATTGGATGCACAAGATTGCTTAAAACCCTAATTGGATAAGAATAAGCCTTGGGAGGACGAAAATGACCTAAATGTTCATCAAATGACACAAACACACGTATTGGATGCACAAGATTGGCTTAAAACCCTAATTGGACAAGAATAAGACTAGGGAGGACGAAAATGACCTAAATGTTCATCCAATGACACAAACACACCTATTGGATGCACAAGATTGGTTAAAAACCCTAATTGGACAACAATAAGCCTAGGGAGGATGAAAATGACCTAAATGTTCATCTAATGACACAAACACACCTATTGGATGCACAAGATTGGTTAAAAACCCGAATTGCACAAAACTAAGCCTAGTGAGGACGAAAATAACCTAAATGTTCATCCAATGACACAAATGAACTTATTGGATGCACAAGATTGCTTAAAACCCTAATTGGATAAGAATAAGACTAGGGAGGACGAAAATGACCTAAATGTTCATCCAATGACACAAACACACCTATTGGATGCACAAGATTGGTTAGAAACCCTAATTGAACAAGAATAAGCCTAGGGAGGACGAAAATGACCTAAATGTTCATCCAATGAAACAAATGAACTTATTGGATTCACAAGATTGCTTAAAAACACTAATTGGACAAGAATAAGCCTAGGGAGGACGAAAATGACCTAAATGTTCATCCAATGACACAGATGAACTTATTGGATGCACAAGATTGGTTAAATACCCTAATTGTACAAGAATAAGCCTTGGGAGGACGAAAAGGACCTAAATGTTCATCCAATGACACAAATGAACCTATTGGATGCACAAGATTGGTTAAAAACCCTAATTGGACAAGAATAAGCCTAGGGTGGACGAAAATGATCTAAATGTTTATCCAATGACACAAATGAACTTATTGGATGCACAAGATTGCTTAAAAACCATAATTGGACAAGAATAAGCCTAGGGAGGACGAAAATGACCTAAATTTTCATCCAACGACACAAATACACCTATTTGATGCACAAGATTGGTTAGAAACCCTAATTGGACAAGAATAAGCCTAGGGAGGACGAAAATGACCTAAATGTTCATCCAATGACACAAACACACCTATTGGATGCACAAGATTGGTTAAAAACCCTAATTGGACAAGAATAAGCCAAGGGTGGACGAAAATGACCTAAATGTTCATCCAATGACACAAATACACCTATTGGATGCACAAGATTGGTTAAAAACCCTAATTGGACAAGAATAAGCCTAGGGAGGACGAAAATGACCTAAATGTTCATCCAATGACACAAATGAACTTATTGGATGCACAAGATTGCTTAAAAACCCTAATTGGACAAGAATAAGCCTAGGGAGGACGAAAATGACCTAAATGTTCATCCAATGACACAAATACACCTATTGGATGCACAAGATTGGTTAGAAACCCTAATTGGACAAGACTAAGCCTAGGGAGGACGAAAATGACCTAAATGTTCATCCTATGACACAAACACACCTATTGGATGCACAAGATTGGTTAAAAACCCTAATTGGACAAGAATAAGCCTTGGGAGGACGAAAATGACCTAAATGTTCATCCAATGACACAAATGAACTTATTGGATGCACAAGATTGGTTAAAAACCCTAATTGGACAAGAATAAGCCTAGGGTGGACGAAAATGACCTAAATGTTTATCCAATGACACAAATGAACTTATTCGATGCACAACATTGGTTAAAAACCCTAATTGGACAAGAATAAGCCTAGGGAGGACGAAAATGACCTAAATGTTCATCCAATGACACAAACACACCTATTGGATGCACAAGATTGGTTAAAAACCCTAATTGGACAAGAATAAGCCTAGGGAGGACGAAAATGACCTAAATGTTCATCCAATGACACAAATGAACTTATTGGACGCACAAGAATGGTTAGAAACCCTAATTGGACAAGAATAAGCCTAGGGAGGACGAAAATGACCAAAATGTTCATCCAATGACACAAATGAACTTATTTGATGCACAAGATTGCTTAAAAACCCTAATTGGACAAGAATAAGCCTAGGGAGGACGAAAATGACCTAAATGTTCATCCAATGACACAAATGAACTTATTGGATGCACAAGATTGCTTAAAAACCCTAATTGGACAAGAATAAGCCTAGGGAGGACGAAAATGACCTAAATGTTCATCCAATGACACAAATGGACTTATTGGATGCACAAGATTGGTTAAAAACCCTAATTGGACAAGAATAAGCCTTGGGAGGACGAAAATGACCTAAATGTTCATCCAATGACACAAATGAACTTATTGGATGCACAAGATTGGTTAAAAACCCTAATTGGACAAGAATAAGCCTAGGGTGGACGAAAATGACCAAAATGTTCATCCAATGACACAAATGAACTTATTGGATGCACAAGATTGGTTAAAAACCCTAATTGGACAAGAATAAGCCTAGGGAGGACGAAAATGACCTAAATGTTCATCCAATGACACAAACACACCTATTGAATGCACAAGATTGGTTAAAAATCATAATTGGACAAGAATAAGCATAAGGAGGACGAAAATGACTTAAATGTTAATCCAATGACACAAATGAAGTTATTGGATGCATAAGATTGCTTAAAAACCCTAATTGGACAAGAATAAGCCTAGGGTGGACGAAAATGACCTAAATGTTCATCCAATGACACAAACACACCTATTGGATGCACAAGATTGGTTAAAAACCCTAATTGGACAAGAATAAGCCTAGGGAGGATGAAAATGACCTAAATGTTCATCCAATGACACAAACACACCTATTGGATGAACAAGATTGGTTAAAAACCCAAATTGGACAAGAATAAGGCTAGGGAGGACGAAAATGACCTAAATGTTCATCTAATGACACAAATGAACTTATTGGATGCACAAGATTGGTTAAAAACCGTAATTGGACAAGAATAAGCCTAGGGAGGACGAAAATGACCTAAATGTTCATCCAATGACACAAACACACCTATTGGATGCACAAGATTGGTTAAAAACCCTAACTGGACAAGAATAAGCCTAGGGAGGACGAAAATGACTTAAATCTTAATCCAATGACACAAATGAACTTATTGGATGCACAAGATTGCTTAAAACCCTAATTGGATAAGAATAAGCCTTGGGAGGACGAAAATGACCTAAATGTTCATCAAATGACACAAACACACGTATTGGATGCACAAGATTGGCTTAAAACCCTAATTGGACAAGAATATGACTAGGGAGGACGAAAATGACCTAAATGTTCATCCAATGACACAAACACACCTATTGGATGCACAAGATTGGTTAAAAACCCTAATTGGTCAAGAATAAGCCTAGGGAGGACGAAAATGACCTAAATGTTCATCCAATGACACAAACACACCTATTGGATGCACAAGATTGGTTAAAAACCCTAACTGGACAAGAATAAGCCTAGGGAGGACGAAAATGACTTAAATCTTAATCCAATGACACAAATGAACTTATTGGATGCACAAGATTGTTTAAAACCCTAATTG
This sequence comes from Cicer pinnatifidum, assembly GCA_037974775.1. Lineage (NCBI taxonomy): Eukaryota > Viridiplantae > Streptophyta > Magnoliopsida > Fabales > Fabaceae > Cicer > Cicer pinnatifidum. The sequence goes on along the minus strand of JBBPBR010000631.1, from coordinate 18,565 downwards.
GACATGAATAAGACTAGGGAGGACGAAAATGACCTAAATGTTCATCCAATGACACAAACACACCTATTGGATGCACAAGATTGGTTAAAAACCCTAACTGGACAAGAATAAGCCTAGGGAGGACGAAAATGACTTAAATCTTAATCCAATGACACAAATGAACTTATTGGATGCACAAGATTGCTTAAAACCCTAATTGGACATGAATAAGACTAGGGAGGACGAAAATGACCTAAATGTTCATCCAATGACACAAACACACCTATTGGATGCACAGGATTGGTTAAAAACCCTAACTGGACAAGAATAAGCCTAGGGAGGACCAAAATGACTTAAATCTTAATCCAATGACACAAATGAACTTATTGGATGCACAAGATTGCTTAAAACCCTAATTGGACATGAATAAGACTAGGGAGGACGAAAATGACCTAAATGTTCATCCAATGACACAAACACACCTATTGGATGCACAAGATTGGTTAAAGACCCAAATTGGACAAGAATAAGCCTAGGGAGGACGAAAATGACCTAAAAGTTCATCCAATGACACAAATGAACTTATTGGATGCACAAGATTGGTTAAAAACCCTAATTGGACAAGAATAAGACTAGGGAGGACGAAAATGACCTAAATGTTCATCCAATGACACAAACACACCCATTGGATACACAAGATTGGTTAAAAACCCTAATTGGACAAGAATAAGCCTAGGGAGGACGAAAATGACCTAAATGTTCATCCAATGACACAAACACACCTATTGGATGCACAAGATTGGTTAAAAACCCTAACTGGACAAGAATAAGCCTAGGGAGGACGAAAATGACATAAATCTTAATCCAATGACACAAATGAACTTATTGGATGCACAAGAAAGCTTAAAACCCTAATTGGAAAAGAATAAGCCTTGGGAGGACGAAAATGACCTAAATGTTCAACAAATGACACAAACACACCTATTGGATGCACAAGATTGGCTTAAACCCTAATTGGACAAGAATAAGACTAGGGAGGACGAAAATGACCTAAATGTTCATCCAATGACACAAACACACCTATTGGATGCACAAGATTGGTTAAAAACCCTAATTGGACAACAATAAGCCTAGGGAGGAGGAAAATGACCTAAATGTTCATCTAATGACACAAACACACCTATTGGATGCACAAGATTGGTTAAAAACCCTAATTGGACAACAATAAACCTAGGGAGGAGGAAAATGACCTAAATGTTCATCTAATGACACAAACACACCTATTGGATGCACAAGATTGGTTAAAAACCCTAATTGGACAACAATAAGCCTACGGAGGATGAAAATGACCTAAATGTTCATCCAATGACACAAACACACCTATTGGATGCACAAGATTGCTTAAAACCCTAATTAGAGAAGAATAAGACTAGGGAGGACTAAAATGACCTAAATGTTCATCCAATGACACAAACACACCTATTGGATGCACAAGATTGGTTAAAAACCCTAATTGGACAACAATAAGCCTAGGGAGGAGGAAAATGACCTAAATGTTCATCTAATGACACAAACACACCTATTGGATGCACAAGATTGGTTAAAAACCCTAATTGGACAAGAATAAGCCTAGGGAGGACGAAAATGACTTAAATCTTAATCCAATGACACAAATGAACTTATTGGATGCACAAGATTGCTTAAAACCCTAATTGGACAAGAATAAGACTAGGGAGGAAGAAAATGACCTAATTGTTCATCCAATGACACAAACACACCTATTGGATGCACAAGATTGGTTAGAAACCCTAATTGAACAAGAATAAGCCTAGGGAGGACGAAAATGACTTAAATCTTAATCCAATGACACAAATGAACTTATTGGATGCACAAGATTGCTTCAAACCCTAATTGGACAAGAATAAGACTAGGGAGGACGAAAATGACCTAAATGTTCATCCAATGACACAAACACACCTATTGGATGCACAAGATTGGTTAGAAACCCTAATTGAACAAGAATAAGCCTAAGGAGGACGAAAATGACCTAAATGTTCAACCAATGACACAAATGAACTTATTGGATGCACAAGATTGCTTAAAAACCCCAATTGGACAAGAATAAGCCTAGGGAGGACGAAAATGACCTAAATGTTCATCCAATGACACAAATGAACTTATTGGATGCACAAGATTGGTTAGAAACCCTAATTGGACAAGAATAAGCCTTGGGAGGACGAAAATGACCTAAATGTTCATCCAATGACACAAATGAACTTATTGGATTAACAAGATTGGTTAAAAACCCTAATTGGACAAGAATAAGCCTAGGGTGGACGAAAATGACCTAAATGTTCATCCAATGACACAAATGAACTTATTTGATGCACAAGATTGCTTAAAAACCCTAATTCGACAAGAATAAGCCTAGGGAGGATGAAAATGACCTAAATGTTCATCCAATGACACAAATTAACTTATTGGATGCACAAGATTGGTTAGAAACCCGAATTGGACAAGAATAAGCCTTGGGAGGACGAAAATGACCTAAATGTTCATCCAATGACACAAACACACCTATTGGATGCACAAGATTGGTTAAAAACCCTAACTGGACAAGAATAAGCCTAGGGAGGACGAAAATGACTTAAATCTTAATCCAATGACACAAATGAACTTATTGGATGCACAAGATTGCTTAAAACCCTAATTGGATAAGAATAAGCCTTAGTAGGACGAAAATGACCTAAATGTTCATCAAATGACACAAACACACCTATTGGATGCACAAGATTTGCTTAAAACCCTAATTGGACAAGAATAAGACTAGGGAGGACGAAAATGACCTAAATGTTCATCCAATGACACAAACACGCCTATTGGATGCACAAGATTGGTTAAAAACCCTAATTGGACAACAATAAGCCTAGGGAGGAGGAAAATGACCTAAATGTTCATCCAATGACACAAACACACCTATTGGATGCACAAGATTGGTTAAAAACCCTAACTGGACAAGAATAAGCCTAGGGAGGACGAAAATGACTTAAATCTTAATCCAATGACACAAATGAACTTATTGGATGCACAAGATTGCTTAAAACCCTAATTGGATAAGAATAAGCCTTGGGAGGACGAAAATGACCTAAATGTTCATCAAATGAGACAAACACACCTATTGGATGCACAAGATTGGCTTAAAACCCTAATTGGACAAGAATAAGACTAGGGAGGACGAAAATGACCTAAATGTTCATCCAATGACACAAACACACCTATTGGATGCACAAGATTGGTTAAAAACACTAATTGGACAACAATAAGCCTAGGGAGGATGAAAATGACCTAAATGTTCATCTAATGACACAAACACACCTATTGGATGCACAAGATTGGTTAAAAACCCTAATTGCACAAAACTAAGCCTAGTGAGGACGAAAATAACCTAAATGTTCATCCAATGACACAAATGAACTTATTGGATGCACAAGATTGCTTAAAACCCTAATTGGATAAGAATAAGACTAGGGAGGACGAAAATGACCTAAATGTTCATCCAATGACACAAACACACCTATTGGATGCACAAGATTGGTTAGAAACCCTAATTGAACAAGAATAAGCCTAGGGAGGACGAAAATGACCTAAATGTTCATCCAATGAAACAAATGAACTTATTGGATTCACAAGATTGCTTAAAAGCCCTAATTGGACAAGAATAAGCCTAGGGAGGACGAAAATGACCTAAATGTACAATCAATGACACAAACACACCTATTGGATGCACAAGATTGGTTAAAAACCCTAATTGGACAAGAATAAGCCTAGGGAGGACGAAAATGACCTAAATGTTCATCCAATGACACAAATGAACTTATTGGATGCACAAGATTGGTTAAAAATCCTAATTGAACAAGAATAAGCGTAGGGAGGACGAAAATGACCTAAATGTTCATCCAATGAAACAAATGAACTTATTGGATTCACAAGATTGCTTAAAAACCCTAATTGGACAAGAATAAGCCTAGGGAGTACGAAAATGACCTAAATGTTCATCCAATGACACAAATGAACTTATTGGATGCACAAGATTGGTTAAAAACCCTAATTGGACAAGAATAAGCCTTGGGATGACGAAAATGACCTAAATGTTCATCCAATGACACAAATGAACCTATTGGATGCACAAGAATGGTTAAAAACCCTAATTGGACAAGAATAAGCCTAGGGTGGACGAAAATGACCTAAATGTTTATCCAATGACACAAATGAACTTATTGGATGCACAAGATTGCTTCAAACCCTAATTGGACAAGAATAAGACTAGGGAGGACGAAAATGACCTAAATGTTCATCCAATGACACAAACACACCTATTGGATGCACAAGATTGGTTAGAAACCCTAATTGGACAAGAATAAGCCTAGGGAAGACGAAAATGACCTAAATGTTCATCCAATGACACAAATGAACTTATTGGATGCACAAGATTGCTTAAAAACCCAAATTGGACAATAAAAAGCCTAGGGAGGACGAAAATGACCTAAATGTTCATCCAATGACACAAACACACCTATTGGATGCTCAAGATTGGTAAAAAACCCTAATTGGACAAGGATAAGCCTTGGGAGGACGAAAATGACCTAAATGTTCATCCAATGACACAAATTAACTTATTGGATGCACAAGATTGGTTAAAAACCCTAATTGGACAAGAATAAGCCTAGGGTGGACGAAAATGACCTAAATGTTCATCCAATGACACAAACACACCTATTGGATGCACAAGATTGGTTAAAAACCCTAATTGGACAAGAATAAGCCTAGGGAGGACGAAAATGACCTAAATGTTCATCCAATGACACAAATGAACTTATTGGATGCACAAGATAGCTTAAAACCCTAATTGGACAAGAATAAGACTAGGGAGGACGAAAATGACCTAAATGTTCATCCAATGACACAAACACACCTATTGGATGCACAAGATTGGTTAGAAACCCTTATTGGACAAGAATAAGCCTAGGGAGGACGAAAATGACCTAAATGTTCATCCAATGACACAAATGAACTTATTGGATGCACAAGATTGGTTAAAAACCCTAATTGGACAAGAATAAGCCTAGGGGGGACGAAAATGACCTAAATGTTCATCCAATGACACAAATGAAAATATTGAATGCACAAGATTGCTTAAAACCGTAATTGGACAAGAATAAGCCTAAGGAGGACGAAAATGACCTAAATGTTCATCCAATGACACAAATGAACTTATTGGATGCACAAGATTGGTTAAAAACCCTAATTGGACAAGAATAAGCCTAGGGAGGACGAAAATGACCTAAATGTTCATCCAATGACACAAACACACCTATTGGATGCACAAGATTGGTTAAAAACCCTAACTGGACAAGAATAAGCCTAGGGAGGACGAAGATGACTTAAATCTTAATCCAATGACACAAATGAACTTATTGGATGCACAAGATTGCTTAAAACCCTAATTGGATAAGAATAAGCCTTGGGAGGACGAAAATGACCTAAATGTTCATCAAATGACACAAACACACCTATTGGATGCACAAGATTGGCTTAAAACCCTAATTGGACAAGAATAAGACTGGGGAGGACGAAAATGACCTAAATGTTCATCCAATGACACAAACACACCTATTGGTTGCACAAGATTGGTTAAAAACCCTAATTGGACAACAATAAGCCTAGGGGGGATGAAAATGACCTCAATGTTCATCTAATGACACAAACACACCTATTGGATGCACAAGATTGGTTAAAAACCCTAATTGCACAAAACTAAGCCTAGTGAGGACGAAAATAACCTAAATGTTCATCCAATGACACAAATGAACTTATTGGATGCACAAGATTGCTTAAAACCCTAATTGGACAAGAATAAGACTAGGGAGGACGAAAATGACCTAAATGTTCATCCAATGACACAGACACACCTATTGGATGCACAAGATTGGTTAGAAACCCTAATTGAACAAGAATAAGCCTAGGGAGGACGAAAATGACCTAAATGTTCATCCAATGACACAAATGAACTTATTGGATGCACAAGATTGGTTAAAAACCCTAACTGGACAAGAATAAGCCTAGGGTGGACGAAAATGACCTAAATGTTCATCCAATGACACAAATGAACTTATTTGATGCACAATATTGCTTAAAAACCCTAATTGGACAAGAATAAGCCTAGGGAGGAAGAAAATGACCTAAATGTTCATCCAATGACACAAATTAACTTATTGGATGCACAAGATTGGTTAAAAACCCTAATTGGACAAGAATAAGCCTTGGGAGGACGAAAATGACCTAAATGTTCATCCAATGACACAAATGAACTTATTGGATGCACAAGATTGGTTAAAAACCCTAATTGGACAAGAATAAGCCTAGGGTGGACGAAAATGACCTAAATGTTCATCCAATGACACAAATGAACTTATTTGATGCACAGGATTGCTTAAAAACCCTAATTGGACACGAATAAGCCTAGGGAGGACGAAAATGACCTAAATGTTCATCCAATGACACAAATGAACTTATTTGATGCACAAGATTGCTTAAAAACCCTAATTGGACAAGAATAAGCCTAGGGAGGACGAAAATGACCTAAATGTTCATCTAATGACACAAATTAACTTATTGGATGCAAAAGATTAGTTAAAAACCCTAATTGGACAAGAATAAGCCTTGGGAGGACGAAAATGACCTAAATGTTCATCCAATGACACAAATGAACTTATTGGATGCACAAGATTGGTTAAAAACCCTAATTGGACAAGAATAAGCCTAGGGTGGATTAAAATGACCTAAATGTTCATCCAATGACACAAATGAACTTATTGGATGCACAAAATTGGTTAAAAACCCTAATTGGACAAGAATAAGCCTAGGGAGAACGAAAATGACCTAAATGTTCATCCAATGACACAAACACACCTATTGGATGCACAAGATTGGTTAAAAACCCTAATTGGACAAGAATAAGCCTAGGGATGACGAAAATGACCTAAATGTTCATCCAATAACACAAATGAACTTATTGGATGCACAAGATTGGTTAAAAGCCCTAATTGGACAAGAATAAGCCTTGGGAGGACGAAAATGACCTAAATGTTCATCCAATGACACAAATGAACTTATTGGATGCACAAGATTGGTTAAAAACCCTAATTGGACAAGAATAAGCCTAGGGTGGACGAAAATGACCTAAATGTTCATCCAATGACACAAATGAACTTATTGGATGCACAAGATTGGTTAAAAACCCTAATTGGGCAAGAATAAGCCTATGGAGAACGAAAATGACCTAAATGTTCATCCAATGACACAAACACACCTATTGGATGCACAAGATTGGTTAAAAACCCTAATTGGACAAGAATAAGCCTAGGGAGGACGAAAATGACCTAAATGTTCATCCAATTACACAAATGAACTTATTGGATGCACAAGATTGGTTAAAAACCCTAATTGGACAAGAATAAGCCTATGGTGGACGAAAATGACCTAATTGTTCATCCAATGACATAAATGAACTTATTGGATGCCCATGATTGGTTAAAAACCCTAATTTGACAAGAATAAGCCTAGGGAGGACGAAAATGACCTAAATGTTAATCCAATGACACAAATGAACTTATTGGATGCACAAGATTGGTTAAAAACCCTAATTGGACAAGAATAAGCCTAGGGAGGACGAAAATGACCTAAATGTTAAACCAATGACACAAAGGAACTTATTGGATGCACAAGATTGGTTAAAAACCCTAATTGGACAAGAATAAGCCTAGGGAGGACGAAAATGACCTAAATGTTCATCCAATGACACAAACACACCTATTGGATGCACAAGATTGGTTAAAAACCCTTACTAGACAAGAATAAGCCTAGGGAGGACGAAAATGACCTAAATGTTCATCCAATGACACAAATGAACTTATTGGATGCACAAGATTGCTTAAAAACCCTAATTGGACAAGAATAAGCCTAGGGAGGACGAAAATGACCTAAATGTTCATCCAGTGACACAAACACACCTATTGGATGCACAAGATTGGTTAAAAACCCTAATTGCACAAAACTAAGCCTAGGGAGGACGAAAATAACCTAAATGTTCATCCAATGACACAAATGAACTTATTGGATGCACAAGATTGCTTAAAACCCTAATTGGACAAGAATAAGACTAGGGAGGACGAAAATGACCTAAATGTTCATCCAATGACACAAACACACCTATTGGATGCACAAGATTGGTTAGAAACCCTAATTGAACAAGAATAAGCCTAGGGAGGACGAAAATAACCTAAACGTTCATCCAATGACACAAATGAACTTATTGGATGGACAAGATTGCTTAAAAACCCTAATTGGATAAGAATAAGCCTAGGGAGGACGAAAATGACCTAAATATTCATCCAATGACACAAATTAACTTATTGGATGCACAAGATTGGTTAAAAACCATAATTGGACAAGAATAAGCCTTGGGAGGACGAAAATGACCTAAATATTCATCCAATGACACCAATGAACTTATTGGATGCACAAGATTGGTTAAAAACCCTAATTGGACAAGAATAAGCCTAGGGTGGACGAAAATGACCTAAATGTTCATCCAATGACACAAACACACCTATTGGATGCACAAGATTGGTTAAAAACCCTAATTGGACAACAATAAGCCTAGGGAGGATGAAAATGACCTAAATGTTCATCTAATGACACAAACGCACCTATTGGATGCACAAGATTGGTTAAAAACCCTAATTGCACAAAACTAAGCCTAGTGAGGACGAAAATAACCTAAATGTTCATCCAATGACACAAATGAACTTATTGGATGCACAAGATTGCTTAAAACCCTAATTGGACAAGAATAAGACTAGGGAGGACGAAAATGACCTAAATGTTCATCCAATGACACAAACACACCTATTGGATGCACAACATTGGTTAGAAACCCTAATTGAACAAGAATAAGCCTAGGGAGGACGAAAATTACCTAAATGTTCATCCAATGAAACAAATGAACTTATTGGATTCACAAGATTGCTTAAAAACCCTAATTGGGCAAGAATAAGCCTAGGGAGGACGAAAATGACCTAAATGTTCATCCAATGACACAAATGAACTTGTTGGATGCACAAGATTGGTAAAAAACCCTAATTGGACAAGAATAAGCCTAGGGAGGACGAAAATGACCTAAATGTTCAATCAATGACACAAACACACCTATTGGATGCACAAGATTGGTTAAAAACCCTAATTGGACAAGAATAAGCCTAGGGAGGACGAAAATGACCTAAATGTTCATCCAATGACACAAATGAACTTATTGGATGCACAAGATTGCTTAAAAACCCTAATTGGACAAGAATAAGCCTAGGGAGGACGAAAATGACCTAAATGTTCATCCAATGACACTATATACATATTGGAATCACAAGATTGGTTAGAAACCTTAATTGGACAAGAATAAGCCTAGCGAGGACGAAAATGACCTAAATGTTCATCCAATGACACAAACACACCTATTGGATGCACAAGATTGGTTAAAAACCATAATTGGACAAGAATAAGCCTAGGGAGGACATAAATGACCTAAATGTTCATCCAATGACACAAATGAACTTATTGGATGCACAAGATTGCTTAAAAACCCTAATTAGACAAGAATAAGCCTAGGGAGGACGAAAATGACCTAAATGTTCATCCAATGATTCAAATGAACTTATTGGATGCACAAGATTGGTTAGAAACCCTAATTGGACAAGAATAATTCTAGGGATGACGTAAATGACCTAAATGTTCATCCAATGACACAAATGAACTTATTGGATACACAAGATTGGTTAAAAACCCTAATTGGACAAGAATAAGCCTAGGGAGGACAAAACTGACCAAAATGTTCATCCAATGACACAAACACACCTATTGGATGCACAAGATTGGTTAAAAACCCTAATTGGACAAGAATAAGCCTAGGGAGGACGAAAATGACCTAAATGTTCATCCAATGACACAAATGAACTTATTGGATGCACAAGATTGCTTAAAAACCCTAATTGGACAAGAATAAGCCTAGGGAGGACGAAAATGACCTAAATGTTCATCCAATGACACAAATTCACCTATTGGATGCACAAGATTGGTTAAAAACCCTAATTGGACTAGAATATGCCTATGGAGGACGAAAATGACCTAAATGTTCATCCAATGACACAAATGAACTTATTGGATGCACAAGATTGCTTAAAAACCCTAATTGGACAAGAATAAGCCTAGGGAGGACGAAAATGACCTAAATGTTCATCCAACGACACAAATACACCTATTGGATGCACAAGATTGGTTAGAAACCCTAATTGGACAAGACTAAGCCTAGGGAGGACGAAAATGACCTAAATGTTCATCCAATGACACAAACACACCTATTGAATGCACAAGATTGGTTAAAAACCTTAATTGGACAAGAATAAGCCTTGGGAGGACGAAAATGACCTAAATGTTCATCCAATGACACAAATGAACTTATTGGATGCACAAGATTGGTTAAAAACCCTAATTGGACAAGAATAAGCCTAGGGTGGACGAAAATGACCTAAATGTTTATCCAATGACACAAATGAACTTATTGGATGCACAAGATTGGTTAAAACCCCTAATTGGACAAGAATAAGCCTAGGGAGGACGAAAATGACATAAATGTTCATCTAATGACACAAACACACCTATTGGATGCACAAGATAGGTTAGAAACCCTAATTGAACAAGAATAAGCCTAGGGAGGACGAAAATGACCTAAATGTTCATCCAATGACACAAACACACCTATTGGATGCACAAGATAGGTTAGAAACCCTAATTGAACAAGAATAAGCCTAGGGAGGACGAAAATGACCTAAATATTCATCCAATAACACAAACACACCTATTGGATGCACAAGAAAGGTTAGAAACCCTAATTGAACAAGAATAAGCCTAGGGAGGACGAAAATGACCTAAATGTTCATCCAATGACACAAATGAACTTATTGGATGCACAAGATTGGTTAAAAACCCTAATTGGACAAGAATAAGACTAGGGAGGACGAAAATGAGCTAAATGTTCATCCAATGACACAAACACACCTATTGGATGCACAAGATTGGTTAAAAACCCTAATTGGACAAGAATAAGCCTAGGGAGGACGAAAATGACCTAAATGTTCATCCAATGACACAAACACACCTATTGGATGCACAAGATTGGTTAAAAACCCTAACTGGACAAGAATAAGCCTAGGGAGGACGAAAATGACTTAAATCTTAATCCAATGACACAAATGAACTTATTGGATGCACAAGATTGCTTAAAACCCTAATTGGATAAGAATAAGCCTTGGTAGGACGAAAATGACCTAAATGTTCATCAAATGACACAAACACACCTATTGGATGCACAAGATTTGCTTAAAACCCTAATTGGACAAGAATAAGACTAGGGAGGACGAAAATGACCTAAATGTTCATCCATTGACACAAACACGCCTATTGGATGCACAAGATTGGTTAAAAACCCTAATTGGACAACAATAAGCCTAGGGAGGAGGAAAATGACCTAAATGTTCATCTAATGACACAAACACACCTATTGGATGCACAAGATTGGTTAAAAACCCTAATTGGACAACACTAAGCCTAGGGAGGATGAAAATGACCTAAATGTTCATCCAATGACACAAACACAACTATTGGATGCACAAGATTGCTTGAAACCCTAATTGGACAAGAATAAGACTAGGGAGGACGAAAATGACCTAAATGTTCATCCAATGACACAAACACACCTATTGGATGCACAAGATTGGTTAGAAACCCTAATTGAACAAGAATAAGCCTAAGGAGGACGAAAATGACCTAAATGTTCAACCAATGACACAAATGAACTTATTGGATGCACAAGATTGCTTAAAAACCCCAATTGGACAAGAATAAGCCTAGGGAGGACGAAAATGACCTAAATGTTCATCCAATGACACAAATGAACTTATTGGATGCACAAGATTGGTTAGAAACC
>JBBPBR010000630.1:313244-344826 GCA_037974775.1 Cicer pinnatifidum | reverse complement strand
CCTAATTGGACAAGAATAAGACTAGGGAGGACGAAAATGACCTAAATGTTCATCCAATGACACAAACACACCTATTGGATGCACAAGATTGGTTAAAAACCCTAACTGGACAAGAATAAGCCTAGGGAGGACGAAAATGACTTAAATCTTAATCCAATGACACAAATGAACTTATTGGATGCACAAGATTGCTTAAAACCCTAATTGGATAAGAATAAGCCTTGGTAGGACGAAAATGACCTAAATGTTCATCAAATGACACAAACACACCTATTGGATGCACAAGATTTGCTTAAAACCCTAATTGGACAAGAATAAGACTAGGGAGGACGAAAATGACCTAAATGTTCATCCAATGACACAAACACGCCTATTGGATGCACATGATTGGTTAAAAACCCTAATTGGACAACAATAAGCCTAGGGAGGAGGAAAATGACCTAAATGTTCATCTAATGACACAAACACACCTATTGGATGCACAAGATTGGTTAAAAACCCTAATTGGACAACAATAAGCCTAGGGAGGATGAAAATGACCTAAATGTTCATCCAATGACACAAACACAACTATTGGATGCACAAGATTGCTTGAAACCCTAATTGGACAAGAATAAGACTAGGGAGGACGAAAATGACCTAAATGTTCATCCAATGACACAAACACACCTATTGGATGCACAAGATTTGCTTAAAACCCTAATTGGACAAGAATAAGACTAGGGAGGACGAAAATGACCTAAATGTTCATCCAATGACACAAACACGCCTATTGGATGCACAAGATTGGTTAAAAACCCTAATTGGACAACAATAAGCCTAGGGAGGAGGAAAATGACCTAAATGTTCATCTAATGACACAAACACACCTATTGGATGCACAAGATTGGTTAAAAACCCTAATTGGACAACAATAAGCCTAGGGAGGACGAAAATGACCTAAATGTTCATCCAATGACACAAATGAACTTATTGGATGCACAAGATTGGTTAAAAACCCTAACTGGACAAGAATAAGCCTAGGGTGGACGAAAATGACCTAAATGTTCATCCAATGACACAAATGAACTTATTTGATGCACAAGATTGCTTAAAAACCCTAATTGGACAAGAATAAGCCTAGGGAGGACGAAAATGACCTAAATGTTCATCCAATGACACAAATTAACTTATTGGATGCACAAGATTGGTTAAAAACTCTAATTGGACAAGAATAAGCCTTGGGAGGACGAAAATGACCTAAATGTTCATCCAATGACACAAATGAACTTATTGGATGCACAAGATTGGTTAAAAACCCTAATTGGACAAGAATAAGCCTAGGGAGGACGAAAATGACCTAAATGTTCATCCAATGACACAAATGAACTTATTGGATGCACAAGATTGGTTAAAAACCCTAATTGGACAAGAATAAGCCTAGGGAGGACGAAAATGACTTAAATCTTAATCCAATGACAAAAATGAACTTATTGGATGCACAAGATTGCTTAAAACCCTAATTGCATAAGAATAAGCCTTGGGAGGACGAAAATGACCTAAATGTTCATCAAATGACACAAACACACCTATTGGATGCACAAGATTGGCTTAAAACCCTAATTGGACAAGAATAAGACTAGGGATGACGAAAATGACCTAAATGTTCATCCAATGACACAAACACACCTATTGGATGCACAAGATTGGTTAAAAACCCTAATTGGACAACAATAAGCCTAGGGAGGAGGAAAAGACCTAAATGTTCATCTAATGACACAAACACACCTATTGGATGCACAAGATTGGTTAAAAACCCTAATTGGACAAGAATAAGCCTAGGGAGGACGAAAATGACCTAAATGTTCATCCAATGACACAAACACACCTATTGGATGCACAAGATTGGGTAAAAACCCTAACTGGACAAGAAGAAGCCTAGGGAGGACGAAAATGACTTAAATCTTAATCCAATGACACAAATGAACTTATTGGATGCACAAGATTGCTTAAAACCCTAATTGCATAAGAATAAGCCTTGGGAGGACGAAAATGACCTAAATGTTCATCAAATGACACAAACACACCTATTGGATGCACAAGATTGGCTTAAAACCCTAATTGGACAAGAATAAGACTAGGGAGGACGAAAATGACCTAAATGTTCATCCAATGACACAAACACACCTATTGGATGCACAAGATTGGTTAAAAACCCTAATTGGACAACAATAAGCCTAGGGAGGAGGAAAAGACCTAAATGTTCATCTAATGACACAAACACACCTATTGGATGCACAAGATTGGTTAAAAACCCTAATTGGACAAAAATAAGCCCAGGGAGAACGAAAATGACCTAAATGTTCATCCAATGACACAAACACACCTATTGGATGCACAAGATTGGTTAAAAAACCTAATTGGACAAAAATAAGCCTAGGGAGGACGAAAATGACCTAAATGTTCATCCAATGACACAAATGAACTTATTGGATGCACAAGATTGGTTAAAAACCCTAATTGGACAAGAATAAGCCTTGGGAGGACGAAAATGACCTAAATGTTCATCCAATGACACAAATGAACTTATTGGAGGCACAAGATTGGTCAAAACCCTAATTGGACAAGAATAAGCCTAGGGTGGACGAAAATGACCTAAATGTTCATCCAATGACACAAATGAACTTATTGGATGCACAAGATTGGTTAAAAACCCTAATTGGACAAGAATAAGCCTAGGGTGGATTAAAATGACCTAAATGTTCATCCAATGACACAAATGAACTTATTGGATGCACAAGATTGGTTAAAAACCCTAATTGGACTAGAATAAGCCTAGGGAAGACGAAAATGACCTAAATGTTCATCCAATGACACAACACACCTATTGGATGCACAAGATTGGTTAAAAACCCTAACTGGACAAGAATAAGCCTAGGGACGACGAAAATGACTTAAATCTTAATACAATGACACAAATGAACTTATTGGACGCACAAGATTGCTTAAAACCCATATTGGACAAGAATAAGACTAGGGAGGACGAAAATGACCTAAATGTTCATCCAATGACACAAACACACCTATTGGATGCACAAGATTGGTTAAAAACCCTAATTGGACAACAATAAGTCTAGGGAGGATGAAAATGACCTAAATGTTCATCCAATGACATAAATGAACTTATTGGATGCACAAAATTGGTTAAAAACCCTAATTGGACAAGAATAAGCCTAGGGTGGACGAATATGACCTAAATGTTCATCCAATGACACAAATGAACTTATTGGATGCACAAGATTGGTTAAAAACCCTAACTGGACAAGAATAAGCCTAGGGTGGACGAAAATGACCTAAATGTTCATCCAATGACACAAATGAACTTATTTGATGCACAAGATTGCTTAAAAACCCTAATTGGACAAGAATAAGCCTAGGGAGGACGAAAATGACCTAAATGTTCATCCAATGACACAAATTAACTTATTGGATGCACAAGATTGGTTAGAAACCCTAATTGGACAAGAATAAGCCTTGGGATGACGAAAATGACCTAAATGTTCATCCAATGACACAAACACACCTATTGGATGCACAAGATTGGTTAAAAACCCTAACTGGACAAGAATAAGCCTAGGGAGGACGAAAATGACTTAAATCTTAATCCAATGACACAAATGAACTTATTGGATGCACAAGATTGCTTAAAACCCTAATTGGATAAGAATAAGCCTTGGGAGGACGAAAATGACCTAAATGTTCATCAAATGACACAAACACACCTATTGGATGCACAAGATTGGCTTAAAACCCTAATTGGACAAGAATAAGACTAGGGAGGACGAAAATGACCTAAATGTTCATCCAATGACACAAACACACCTATTGGATGCACAAGATTGGTTAAAAACCCTAATTGGACAACAATAAGCCTAGGGAGGAGGAAAATGACCTAAATGTTCATCTAATGACACAAACACACCTATTGGATGCATAAGATTGGTTAAAAACCCTAATTGGACAACAATAAGCCTAGGGTGGACGAAAATGACCTAAATGTTCATCCAATGACACAAATGAACTTATTTGATTCACAAGATTGCTTAAAAACCCTAATTGGACAAGAATAAGCCTTGGGAGGACGAAAATGACCTAAATGTTCATCCAATGACACAAATGAATTTATTGGATGCACAAGATTGGTTAAAAACCCTAATTGGACAAGAATAAGCCTAGGGTGGACGAAAATGACCTAAATGTTCATCCAATGACACAAACACACCTATTGGATGCACAAGATTGTTTAGAAACCATAATTGGACAAGAATAAGCCTAGGGAGGACGAAAATGACCTAAATGTTCATCCAATGAAACAAATGAACTTATTGGATTCACAAGATTGCTTAATAACCGTAATTGGACAAGAATAAGCCTAGGGAGAACGAAAATGACCTAAATGTTCATCCAATGACACAAATGAACTTATTGGATGCACAAGATTGGTTAAAAACCCTAATTGGACAAGAATAAGCCTAGGGAGGACGAAAATGACCTAAATGTTCATCCAATGACACAAACACACCTATTGGATGCACAAGATTGGTTAAAAACCCTAACTGGACAAGAATAAGCCTAGGGAGGACGAAGATGACTTAAATCTTAATCCAATGACACAAATGAACTTATTGGATGCACAAGATTGCTTAAAACCCTAATTGGATAAGAATAAGCCTTGGGAGGACGAAAATGACCTAAATGTTCATCAAATGACACAAACACACCTATTGGATGCACAAGATTGGCTTAAAACCCTAATTGGACAAGAATAAGACTGGGGAGGACGAAAATGACCTAAATGTTCATCCAATGACACAAACACACCTATTGGTTGCACAAGATTGGTTAAAAACCCTAATTGGACAACAATAAGCCTAGGGGGGATGAAAATGACCTCAATGTTCATCTAATGACACAAACACACCTATTGGATGCACAAGATTGGTTAAAAACCCTAATTGCACAAAACTAAGCCTAGTGAGGACGAAAATAACCTAAATGTTCATCCAATGACACAAATGAACTTATTGGATGCACAAGATTGCTTAAAACCCTAATTGGACAAGAATAAGACTAGGGAGGACGAAAAAGACCTAAATGTTCATCCAATGACACAAACACACCTATTGGATGCACAAGATTGGTTAGAAACCCTAATTGAACAAGAATAAGCCTAGGGAGGACGAAAATGACCTAAATGTTCATCCAATGACACAAATGAACTTATTGGATGCACAAGATTGCTTAAAAACCCTAATTGGACAAGAATAAGCCTAGGGAGGACGAAAATGACCTAAATGTTCCTCCAATGACACAAATACGCCTATTGGATGCACAAGATTGGTTAGAAACCCTAATTGAACAAGAATAAGCCTAGGGAGGACGAAAATGACCTAAATGTTCATCCAATGACACAAACACACCTATTGGATGCACAAGATTGGTTAAAAACCCTAACTGGACAAGAATAAGCCTAGGGAGGACGAAAATGACTTAAATCTTAATCCAATGACACAAATGAGCTTATTGGATGCACAAGATTGCTTAAAACCCTAATTGGATAAGAATAAGCCTTGGGACGACGAAAATGACCTAAATGTTCATCCAATGACACAAATTAACTAATTGGATGCACAAGATTGGTTAAAAACCATAATTGGACAAGAATAAGCCTTGGGAGGACGAAAATGACCTAAATGTTCATCCAATGACACAAATGAACTTATTGGATGCACAAGATTGGTTAAAAACCCTAATTGGACAAGAATAGGCCTTGGGAGGACGAAAATGACCTAAATGTTCATCCAATGACACAAATGAACTTATTGGATGCACAAGATTGGTTAAAAACCCTAATTGGACAAGAATAAGCCTTGGGAGGACGAAAATGACCTAAATGTTCATCTAATGACACAAATGAACTTATTGGATGCACAAGATTGCTTAAAACCATAATTGGACAAGAATAAGACTAGGGAGGACGAAAATGACCTAAATGTTCATCCAATGACACAAACACACCTATTGGATGCACAAGATTGGTTAGAAACCCTAATTGAACAAGAATAAGCCTAGGGAGGACGAAAATGATTTAAATCTTAATCCAATGACACAAATGAACTTATTGGACGCACAAGATTGCTTAAAACCCTAATTGGACAAGAATAAACCTTGGGAGGACGAAAATGACCTAAATGTTCATCCAATGACACAAATGAACTTATTGGATGCACAAGATTGGTTAAAAACCCTAATTGGACAAGAATAAGCCTTGGGAGGACGAAAATGACCTAAATGTTCATCCAATGACACACATGAACCTATTGGATGCACAAGATTGGTTAAAAACCCTAATTGGACAAGAATAAGCCTAGGGTGGACGAAAATGACCTAAATGTTTATCCAATGACACAAATGAACTTATTGGATGCACAAGATTGGTTAAAAACCCTAATTGGACAAGAATAAGCCTAGGGAGGACGAAAATGACCTAAATGTTCATCCAATGACACAAACACACCTATTGGATGCACAAGATTGGTTAAAATCCCTAATTGGACAAGAATAAGCCTAGGGTGGATGAAAACGACCTAAATGTTCATCCAATGACACAAATGAACTTATTGGATGCACAAGATTGCTTAAAAACCCTAATTGGACAAGAATAAGCCTAGGGAGGACGAAAATGACCTAAATGTTCATCTAATGACACAAATACACCTATTGGATGCACAAAATTGGTTAGAAACCGTAATTGGACAAGAATAAGCATAGGGAGGACGAAAATGACCTAAATGTTCATTCAATGACACAAACACACCTATTGGATGCACAAGATTGCTTAAAAACCCTAATTAGACAAGAATAAGCCTAGGGAGGGCGAAAATGACCTAAATGTTCATCCAATGACACAAACACACCTATTGGATGCACAAGATTGGTTAAAAACCCTAATTGGACAAGAATAAGCCTAGGGAGGACGAAAATGACCTAAATGTTCATCCAATGACACAAATGAACTTATTGGGTGCACAAGATTGGTTAGAAACCCTAATTGGACAAGAATAAGCCTTGGGAGGACGAAAATGACCTAAATGTTCATCCAATGACACAAATGAACTTATTAGATGCACAAGATTGGTTAAAAACCCTAATTGGACAAGAATAAGCCTAGGGTGGACGAAAATGACCTAAATGTTCATCCAATGACACAAACACACCTATTGGATGCACAAGATTGGTTAGAAACCCTAATTGAACAAGAATAAGCCTAAGGAGGACGAAAATGACCTAAATGTTCATCCAATGACACAAATGAACTTATTGGATGCACAAGATTGCTTAAAAACCCCAATTGGACAAGAATAAGCCTAGGGAGGACGAAAATGACCTAAATGTTCATCCAATGACACAAATGAACTTATTGGATGCACAAGATTGGTTAGAAACCCTAATTGGACAAGAATAAGCCTTGGGAGGACGAAAATGACCTAAATGTTCATCTAATAACACAAATGAACTTATTAGATGCACAAGATTGGTTAAAAACCCTAATTGGACAAGAATAAGCCTAGGGTGGACGAAAATGACCTAAATGTTCATCCAATGACACAAATGAACTTATTGGATGCACAAGATTGGTTAAAAACCCTAATTGGACAAGAATAAGCCTAGGGTGGACGAAAATGACCTAAATGTTCATCCAATGACACAAACACACCTATTGGATGCACAAGATTGGTTAGAAACCCTAATTGAACAAGAATAAGCCTAAGGAGGACGTTAATGACCTAAATGTTCATCCAATGACACAAATGAACTTATTGGATGCACAAGATTGGTTAGAAACCCTAATTGGACAAGAATAAGCCTAGGGAGGACGAAAATGACCTAAATGTTCATCCAATGACACAAATGAACTTATTGGATGCACAAGATTGGTTAAAAACCCTAATTGGACAAGAATAAGCCTAGGGTGGACGAAAATGACCTAAATGTTCATCCAATGACACAAATAAACCTATTGGATGCACAAGATTGGTTAAAAACCCTAATTGGACAAGAATAAGCCTAGGGAGGACGAAAATGACCTAAATGTTCATCCAATGACACAAATTAACTTATTGGATGCACAAGATTGGTTAAAAACCCTAATTGGACAAGAATAAGTATTGGGAGGACGAAAATGACATTAATGTTCATCCAATGACACAAATGAACTTATTGGATGCACAAGATTAGTTAAAAACCCTAATTGGACAAGAATAAGCCTTGGGAGGACGAAAATGACCTAAATGTTCATCCAATGACACAAACACACCTATTGGATGCACAAGATTGGTTAAAAACCCTAATTGGACAAGAATAAGCCTAGGGAGGACGAAAATGACCTAAATGTTCATCCAATGACACAAACACACCTATTGGATGCACAAGATTGGTTAAAAACCCTAACTGGACAAGAATAAGCCTAGGGAGGACGAAAATGACTTAAATCTTAATCCAATGACACAAATGAACTTATTTGATGCACAAGATTGCTTAAAACCCTAATTGGATAAGAATAAGCCTCGGGAGGACGAAAATGACCTAAATGTTCATCAAATGACACAAACACACCTATTGGATGCACAAGATTGGCTTAAAACCCTAATTGGACAAGAATAAGACTAGGGAGGACGAAAATGACCTAAATGTTCATCCAATGACACAAATGAACTTATTGGATGCACAAGATTGCTTAAAACCCTAATTGGATAAGAATAAGCCTTAAGAGGACGAAAATGACCTAAATGTTCATCAAATGACACAAACACACCTATTGGATGCACAAGATTGGCTTAAAACCCTAATTGGACAAGAATAAGACTAGGGAGGACGAAAATGACCTAAATGTTCATCCAATGACACTAATGAACTTATTGGATGCACAAGATTGCTTAAAACCCTAATTGGACAAGAATAAGACTAGGGAGGACGAAAATGACCTAAATGTTCATCCAATGACACAAACACACCTATTGGATGCACAAGATTGGTTAGAAACCCTAATTGGACAAGAATAAGACTAGGGAGGACGAAAATGACCTAAATGTTCATCCAATGACACAAACACACCTATTGGATGCACAAGATTGGTTAAAAACACTAATGGGACAACAATAAGCCTAGGGAGGATGAAAATGACCTAAATGTTCATTTTATGACACAAACACACCTATTGGATGCACAAGATTGGTTAAAAACCCTAATTGCACGAAAATAAGCCAAGGGAGGACGAAAATGACCTAAATGTTCATGCAATGACACAAATGAACTTATTGGATGCACAAGATTGCTTAAAAACCCTAATTGGACAAGAATAAGCCTAGGGAGGACGAAAATGACCTAAATGTTCATCCAATGACACAAATGAACTTATTGGATGGACAAGATTGGTTAGAAACCCTAATTGGACAAGAATAAGCCTTGGGAGGACGAAAATGACCTAAATGTTCATCCAATGACACACATGAACTTATTGGATGCACAAGATTGGTTAAAAACCCTAATTGGACAAGAATAAGCCTAGGGTGGACGAAAATGACCTAAATGTTCATCCAATGACACAAATGAACTTATTGGATGCACAAGATTGGTTAAAAACCCTAATTGGACAAGAATAAGCCTAGGGAGGACGAAAATGACCTAAATGTTCATCCAATGACACAAACACACCTATTGGATGCACAAGATTGGATAAAAACCCTAATTGGACAAGAATATTCCTAAGGAGGACGAAAATGACCTAAATGTTCATCCAATGACACAAACACACCTATTGGATGCACAAGATTGGTTAAAAACCCTAACTGGACAAGAATAAGACTAGGGAGGACGAAAATGACTTAAATCTTAATTCAATGAAACAAATGAACTTATTGGATGCACAAGATTGCTTAAAACCCTAATTGGACAAGAATAAGCCTTGGGAGGACGAAAATGAGCTAAATGTTCATCAAATGACACAAACACACATATTGGATGCACAAGATTGGCTTAAAACCCTAATTGGACAAGAATAAGACTAGGGAGGACCAAAATGACCTAAATGTTCATCCAATGACACAAACACACCTATTGGATGAACAAGATTGGTTAGAAACCCTAATTGGACAAGAATAACCATAGGGAGGACAAAAATGACCTAAATGTTCATCCAATGACACAAATGAACTTATTGGACGCACAAGATTGCTTAAAAACCCTAATTGGACTAGAATAAGGCTAGGGTGGACGATTATGACCTAAATGTTCATCCAATGACACAAATGAACTTATTGGTTGCACAAGATTGGTTAAAAACCCTAATTGGACAAGAATAAGCCTACGGAGGACGAAAATGACCTAAATGTTCATCAAATGACACAAACACACCTATTGGATGCACAAGATTGGTTAAAAACCCTAATTGGACAAGAATAAGCCTAGGGAGGACGAAAATGACCTAAATGTTCATCCAATGACACAAACACACCTATTGGATGCACAAGATTGGTTAAAAACCCTAACTGGACAAGAATAAGCCTAGGGAGGCCGAAAATGACTTAAATCTTAATCCAATGACACAAATGAACTTATTGGATGCACAAGATTGCTTAAAACCCTAATTGGATAAGAATAAGCCTTGGGAGGACGAAAATGACCTAAATGTTCATCAAATGACACAAACAAACCTATTGGATGCACAAGATTGGCTTAAAACCCTAATTGGACAAGAATAAGACTAGGGAGGACGAAAATGACCTAAATGTTCATCCAATGACACAAACACACCTATTGGATGCACAAGATTGGTTAAAAACCCTAATTGGACAAGAATAAGCCTAGGGAGGACGAAAATGACCTAAATGTTCATCCAATGACACAAACACACCTATTGGATGCACAAGATTGGTTAAAAACCCTAATTGGACAAGAATAAGCCTAAGGAGGACGAAAATGACCTAAATGTTCAACCAATGACACAAAGGAACTTATTTGATGCACAAGATTGGTTAAAAACCCTAATTGGACAAGAATAAGCCTTGGGAGGACGAAAATGACCTAAATGTTCATCCAATGACACAAATGAACTTATTGGATGCACAAGATTGGTTAAAAACCCTAATTGGACAAGAATAAGCCTAGGGTGGACGAAAATGACCTAAATGTTTATCCAATGACACAAAAGAACTTATTGGAAGCACAAGATTGGTTAAAAACCCTAATTGGACAAGAATAAGCCTAGGGAGGACGAAAATGACGTAAATGTTCATCCAATGACACAAATGAACTTATTGGATGCACAAGATTGCTTAAAAACCCTAATTGGACAAGAATAAGCCTAGGGAGGACGAAAATGACCTAAATGTTCATCCAATGACACAAATGAACTTATTGGATGCACAAGATTGGTTAAAAACCCTAATTGGACAAGAATAAGCCTAGGGTGGACGAAAATGACCTTAATGTCTATCCAATGACACAAATGAACTTATTGGATGCACAAGATTGGTTAAAAACCCTAATTGGACAAGAATAAGCCTAGGGAGGACGAAAATGACCTAAATGTTCATCCAATGACACAAACACACCTATTGGATGCACAAGATTGGTTAAAAACCCTAATTGGACAAGAATAAGCATAGGGAGGACGAAAATGACCTAAATGTTCATCCAATGACACAAATGAACATATTGGATGCACAAGATTGGTTAGAAACCCTAATTGGACATGAATAAGCCTAGGGAGGACGAAAACGACCTAAATGTTCACCCAATGACACAAATGAACTTATTGGATGCACAAGATTGGTTAAAAACCCTAATTGGACAAGAATAAGCCTACGGAGGACGAAAATGACCTAAATGTTCATCCAATGACACAAACACACCTATTGGACGCACAAGATTGGTTAAAAACCCTAAATGGACAAGAATAAGCATAGGGAGGACGAAAATGACCTAAATGTTCATCCAATGACACAAACACACCTATTGGATGCACAAGATTGGTTAGAAACCCTAATTGGACAAGAATAAGCCTAGGGAGGCCGAAAATGACCTAAATATTCATCCAATGACACAAATGAACTTATTGGATGCACAAGATTGGTTATAAACTCTAATTCGACAAGAATAAGCCTAGGGAGGACGAAAATGACCTAAATGTTAATCCAATGACACAAATGAACTTATTGGATGCAAAAGATTGCTTAAAACCCTAGTTGGACAAGAATAAGCTTAGGGAGGACGAAAATGACCTAAATGTTCATCCAATGACACAAACACACCTATTGGATGCACAAGATTGGTTAAAAACCCTAATTGGACAAGAATAAGCATAGGGAGGACGAAAATGACCTAAATGTTCATCCAATGACACAAATGAACTTATTTGATGCACAAGATTGGTTAAAAACCCTAATTGGTCAAGAATAAGCCTAGGAAGGACGAAAATGACCTAAATGTTAATCCAATGACACAAATGAACTTATTGGAGGCATAAGATTGGTTAAAAACCCTAATTGGACAAGAATAAGCCTAGGGAGGACGAAAATGACCTAAATGTTCATCCAATGACACAAACACACCTATTGGATGGACAAGATTGGTTAGAAACCCTAATTGGACAGGAATAAGCCTTGGGAGGACGAAAATGACCTAAATGTTCATCCAATGACACAAATGAACTTATTGGATGCACAAGATTGGTTAAAAACCCTAATTGGACAAGAATAAGCCTAGGGAGGACGAAAATGACCTAAATGTTCATCCAATGACACAAACACACCTATTGGATGCACAAGATTGGATAGAAACCCTAATTGGACAAGAATAAGCCTAGGGAGGACGAAAATGACCTAAATATTCATCCAATGACACAAATGAACTTATTGGATGCACAAGATTGCTTAAAACCCTAATTGGACAAGAATAAGACTAGGGAGGACGAAAATGACCTAAATGTTCATCCAATGACACAAACACACCTATTGGATGCACAAGAGTGGTTAAAAACCCTAATTGGACAAGAATAAGCCTTGGGAGGACGAAAATGACCTAAATGTTCATCCAATGACACAAATGAACCTATTGGATGCACAAGATTGGTTAAAAACCCTAATTGGACAAGAATAAGCCTAGGGAGGACGAAAATGACCTAAATGTTTATCCAATGACACAAATGAACTTATTGGATGCACAAGATTGGTTAAAAACCCTAATTGGACAAGAATAAGCCTAGGGAGGACGAAAATGACCTAAATGTTCATCCAATGACACAAACACACCTATTGGATGCACAAGATTGGTTAAAAACCCTAATTGGACAAAAATAAGCCTAGGGCGGACGAAAATGACCTAAATGTTCATCCAATGACACAAATGAACTTATTGGATGCACAAGATTGCTTAAAAACCCTAATTGGACAAGAATAAGCCTAGGGAGGACGAAAATGACCTAAATGTTCATCCAATGACACAAATGAACTTATAGGATGCACAACATTGCTTAAAAACCCTAATTGGACAAGAATAAGCCTAGGGAGGACGAAAATGACCTAAATGTTCATCCAATGACACAAATTAACTTATTGGATGCACAAGATTGGTTAAAAACCCTAATTGGACAAGAATAAGCCTTGGGAGGACGAAAACGACCTAAATGTTCATCCAATGACACAAATGAACTTATTGGATGCACAAGATTGGTTAAAAACCCTAACTGGATAAGAATAAGCCTAGGGTGGACGAAAATGACCTAAATGTTCATCCAATGACACAAACACACCTATTGGATGCACAAGATCTGTTAAAAACCCTAATTGGACAAGAATAAGCCTAGGGAGGACGAAAATGACCTAAATGTTCATCCAATGACACAAACACACCTATTGGATGCACAAGATTGGTTAAAAACCCTAACTGGACAAGAATAAGCCTAGGGAGGCCGAAAATGACTTAAATCTTAATCCAATGACACAAATGAACTTATTGGATGCACAAGATTGCTTAAAACCCTAATTGGATAAGAATAAGCCTTGGGAGGACGAAAATGACCTAAATGTTCATCAAATGACACAAACACACGTATTGGATGCACAAGATTGGCTTAAAACCCTAATTGGACAAGAATATGACTAGGGAGGACGAAAATGACCTAAATGTTCATCCAATGACACAAACACACCTATTGGATGCACAAGATTGGTTAAAAACCCTAATTGGACAACAATAAGCCTAGGGAGGAGGAAAATGACCTAAATGTTCATCTAATGACACAAACACACCTATTGGATGCACAAGATTGGTTAAAAACCCTAATTGGACAACATTAAACCTAGGGAGGAGGAAAATGACCTAAATGTTCATCTAATGACACAAACACACCTATTGGATGCACAAGATTGGTTAAAAACCCTAATTGGACAACAATAAGCCTACGGAGGATGAAAATGACCTAAATGTTCATCCAATGACACAAACACACCTATTGGATGCACAAGATTGCTTAAAACCCTAATTAGAGAAGAATAAGACTAGGGAGGACTAAAATGACCTAAATGTTCATCCAATGACACAAACACACCTATTGGATGCACAAGATTGGTTAGAAACCCTTATTGAACAAGAATAAGCCTAAGGAGGACGAAAATGACTTAAATGTTCATCCAATGACACAAATGAACTTATTGGATGCACAAGATTGCTTAAAAACCCCAATTGGACAAGAATAAGCCTAGGGAGGACGAAAATGACCTAAATGTTCATCCAATGACACAAATGAACTTATTGGATGCACAAGATTGGTTAGAAACCCTAATTGGACAAGAATAAGCCTAGGGAGGACGAAAATGACCTAAATGTTCATCCAATGACACAAATGAACTTATTGGATGCACAAGATTGGCTAAAAACCCTAATTGGACAAGAATAAGCCTAGGGAGGACGAAAATGACCTAAATGTTCATCCAATGAAACAAATGAACTTATTGGATGCACAAGATTGGTTAAAAACCCTAATTGGACAAGAATAAGCCTAGGGTGGACGAAAATGACCTAAATGTTCATCCAATGACACAAATGAACTTATTTGATGCACAAGATTGCTTAAAAACCCTAATTGGACAAGAATAAGCCTTGGGAGGACGAAAATGACCTAAATGTTCATCCAATGACACAAATGAACTTATTGGATGCACAAGATTGGTTAAAAACCCTAATTGGACAAGAATAAGCCTAGGGTGGACGAAAATTACCTAAATGTTCATCCAATGACACATATGAACTTATTGGATGCACAAGATTGGTTAAAAACCCTAATTGGACAAGAATAAGCTTAGGGAGAACGAAAATGACCTAAATGTTCATCCAATGACACAAACACACCTATTGGATGCACAAGATTGGTTAAAAACCCTAATTGGACAAGAATAAGCCTAGGGAGGACGAAAATGACCTAAATGTTCATCCAATGACACAAACACACCTATTGGATGCACAAGATTGGTTAAAAACCCTAACTGGACAAGAATAAGCCTAGGGAGGACGAAAATGACTTAAATCTTAATCCAATGACACAAATGAACTTATTAGATGCACAAGATTGCTTAAAAACCCTAATTGGACAAGAATAAGCCTAGGGAGGACGAAAATGACCTAAATGTTCATCCAATGACACAAATGAACTTATTGGATGCACAAGATTGCTTAAAACCCTAATTGGACAAAAATAAGACTAGGGAGGACGAAAATGACCTAAATGTTCATCCAATGACACAAACACACCTATTGGATGCACAAGATTGGTTAAAAACCCTAATTGGACAACAATAAGCCTAGGGAGGATGAAAATGACCTAAATGTTCATCCAATGACACAAACACAACTATTGGATGCACAAGATTGCTTGAAACCCTAATTGGACAAGAATAAGACTAGGGAGGACGAAAATGACCTAAATGTTCATCCAATGACACAAACACACCTATTGGATGCACAAGATTGGTTAGAAACCCTAATTGAACAAGAATAAGCCTAAGGAGGACGAAAATGACCTAAATGTTCAACCAATGACACAAATGAACTTATTGGATGCACAAGATTGCTTAAAAACCCCAATTGGACAAGAATAAGCCTAGGGAGGACGAAAATGACCTAAATGTTCATCCAATGACACAAATGAACTTATTGGATGCACAAGATTGGTTAGAAACCCTAATTGGACAAGAATAAGCCTTGGGAGGACGAAAATGACCTAAATGTTCATCCAATAACACAAATGAACTTATTAGATGCACAAGATTGGTTAAAAACCCTAATTGGACAAGAATAAGCCTAGGGTGGACGAAAATGACCTAAATGTTCATCCAATGACACAAATGAACTTATTGGATGCACAAGATTGGTTAAAAACCCTAATTGGACAAGAATAAGCCTAGGGTGGACGAAAATGACCTAAATGTTCATCCAATGACACAAACACACCTATTGGATGCACAAGATTGGTTAAAAACCCTAACTGGACAAGAATAAGCCTAGGGAGGACGAAAATGACTTAAATCTTAATCCAATGACACAAATGAACGTATTGGATGCACAAGATTGCTTAAAACCCTAATTGGATAAGAATAAGCCTTGGGAGGACGAAAATGACCTAAATGTTCATCAAATGACACAAACACACCTATTGGATGCACAAGATTGGCTTAAAACCCTAATTGGACAAGAATAAGACTAGGGAGGACGAAAATGACCTAAATGTTCATCCAATGACACAAACACACCTATTGGATGCATAAGATTGGTTAAAAACCCTAATTGGACAACAATAAGTCTAGGGAGGAGGAAAATGACCTAAATGTTAATCTAATGACACAAACACACCTATTGGATGCACAAGATTTGTTAAAAATCCTAATTGGACAACAATAAGCCTAGGGAGGAGGAAAATGACCTAAATGTTCATCCAATGACACAAACACACCTATTGGATGCACAAGATTGGTTAAAAACCCTAATTGGACAACAATAAGCCTAGGGAGGATGAAAATGACCTAAATGTTCATCCAATGACACAAACACAACTATTGGATGCACAAGATTGCTTGAAAACCTAATTGGACAAGAATAAGACTAGGGAGGACGAAAATGACCTAAATGTTCATCCAATGACACAAACACACCTATTGGATGCACAAGATTGGTTAAAAACCCTAATTGGACAACAATAAGTCTAGGGAGGAGGAAAATGACCTAAATGTTCATCTAATGACACAAACACACCTATTGGATGCACAAGATTTGTTAAAAATCCTAATTGGACAACAATAAGCCTAGGGAGGAGGAAAATGACCTAAATGTTCATCCAATGACACAAATGAACTTATTGGATGCACAAGATTGGTTAAAAACCCTAATTGGACAAGAATAAGCCTAGGGTGGACGAAAATGACCTAAATGTTCATCCATCGACACAAATGAACTTATTTGATGCACAAGATTGCTTAAAAACCCTAATTGGACAAGAATAAGCCTAGGGAGGACGAAAATGACCTAAATGTTCATCCAATGACACAAATTAACTTATTGGATGCACAAGATTGGTTAAAAACCCTAATTGGACAAGAATAAGCCTTGGGAGGACGAAAACGACCTAAATGTTCATCCAATGACACAAATGAACTTATTGGATGCACAAGATTGGTTAAAAACCCTAATTGGACAAGAATAAGCCTAGGGAGGACGAAAATGACCTAAATGTTCATCCAATGACACAAATGAACTTATTGGATGCACAAGTTTGGTTAGAAACCCTAATTGGACAAGAATAAGCCTAGGGAGGACGAAAATGACCTAAATGTTCATCCAATGACACAAATGAACTTATTGGATGCACAAGATTGGTTAAAAACCCTAATTGGACAAGAATAAGGCTATGGAGGACGAAAATGACCTAAATGTTCATCCAATGACACAAATGAACTTATTTGATGCACAAGATTGCTTAAAAACCCTAATTGGACAAGAATAAGCCTAGGGAGGACGAAAATGACCTAAATGTTCATCCAATGACACAAATTAACTTATTGGATGCACAAGATTGTTTAAAAACCCTAATTGGACAAGAATAAGCCTTTGGAGGACGAAAATGACCTAAATGTTCATCCAATGACACAAATGAACTTATTGGATGCACAAGATTGGTTAAAAACCCTAATTGGACAAGAATAAGCCTAGGGTGGACGAAAATGACCTAAATGTTCATCCAATGACACAAACACACCTATTGGATGCACAAGATTGGTTAGAAACCCTAATTGAACAAGAATAAGCCTAAGGAGGACGTTAATGACCTAAATGTTCATCCAATGACACAAATGAACTTATTGGATGCACAAGATTGGTTAGAAACCCTAATTGGACAAGAATAAGCCTAGGGAGGACGAAAATGACCTAAATGTTCATCCAATGACACAAATGAACTTATTGGATGCACAAGATTGGTTAAAAACCCTAATTGGACAAGAATAAGCCTAGGGTGGACGAAAATGACCTAAATGTTCATCCAATGACACAAATAAACTTATTGGATGCACAAGATTTGTTAAAAACCCTAATTGGACAAGAATAAGCCTAGGGAGGACGAAAATGACCTAAATGTTCATCCAATGACACAAACACACCTATTGGATGCACAAGATTGGTTAAAAACCCTAACTGGACAAGAATAAGCCTAGGGAGGCCGAAAATGACTTAAATCTTAATCCAATGACACAAATGAACTTATTGGATGCACAAGATTGCTTAAAACCCTAATTGGATAAGAATAAGCCTTGGGAGGACGAAAATGACCTAAATGTTCATCAAATGACACAAACACACGTATTGGATGCACAAGATTGGCTTAAAACCCTAATTGGACAAGAATATGACTAGGGAGGACGAAAATGACCTAAATGTTCATCCAATGACACAAACGCACCTATTGGATGCACAAGATTGGTTAAAAACCCTAATTGGACAACAATAAGCCTAGGGAGGAGGAAAATGACCTAAATGTTCATCTAATGACACAAACACACCTATTGAATGCACAAGAGTGGTTACAAACCCTAATTGGACAACAATAAGCCTACGGAGGATGAAAATGACCTAAATGTTCATCCAATGACACAAACACACCTATTGGATGCACAAGATTGCTTAAAACCCTAATTGGACAAGAATAAGACTAGGGAGGACTAAAATGACCTAAATGTTCATCCAATGACACAAACACACCTATTGGATGCACAAGATTGGTTAGAAACCCTAATTGAACAAGAATAAGCCTAAGGAGGACGAAAATGACTTAAATGTTCATCCAATGACACAAATGAACTTATTGGATGCACAAGATTGCTTAAAAACCCCAATTGGACAAGAATAAGCCTAGGGATGACGAAAATGTCCTAAATGTTCATCCAATGACACAAATGAACTTATTGGATGCACAAGATTGGTTAGAAACCCTAATTGGACAAGAATAAGCCTTGGGAGGACGAAAATGACCTAAATGTTCATCCAATGACACAAATGAACTTATTGGATGCACAAGATTGGTTAAAAACCCTAATTGGACAAGAATAAGCCTAGGGTGGACGAAAATGACCTAAATGTTCATCCAATGACACAAATGAACTTATTTGATGCACAGGATTGCTTAAAAACCCTAATTGGACAAGAATAAGCCTAGGGAGCACGAAAACGACCTAAATGTTCATCCAATGACACAAATTAACTTATTGGATGCACAAGATTGGTTAGAAACCCTAATTGGACAAGAATAAGCCTTGGGAGGACGAAAATGACCTAAATGTTCATCCAATGACACAAACACACCTATTTGATGCACAAGATTGGTTAAAAACCCTAACTGGACAAGAATAAGCCTAGGGAGAACGAAAATGACTTAAATCTTAATCCAATGACACAAATGAACTTATTGGATGCACAAGATTGCTTAAAACCCTAATTGGATAAGAATAAGCCTTGGTAGGACGAAAATGACCTAAATGTTCATCAAATGACACAAACACACCTATTGGATGCACAAGATTGGCTTAAAACCCTAATTGGACAAGAATAAGACTAGGGAGGACGAAAATGACCTAAATGTTCATCCAATGACACAAACACACCTATTGGATGCACAAGATTGGTTAAAAACCCTAATTGGACAACAATAAGCCTAGGGAGGAGGAAAATGACCTAAATGTTCATCTAATGACACAAACACACCTATTGGATGCACAAGATTGGTTAAAAACCCTAATTGGACAACAATAAGCCTAGGGAGGATGAAAATGACCTAAATGTTCATCCAATGACACAAACACACCTATTGGATGCACAAGATTGCTTAAAAACCCTAATTGGACAAGAATAAGCCTAGGGAGGACGAAAATGACCTAAATGTTCATCCAATGACACACATGAACTTATTGGATGCACAAGATTGGTTAAAAACCCTAATTGGACAAGAATAAGCCTAGGGTGGACGAAAATGACCTAAATGTTCATCCAATGACACAAATGAACTTATTGGATGCACAAGATTGGTTAAAAACCCTAATTGGACAAGAATAAGCCTAGGGAGGACGAAAATGACCTAAATGTTCATCCAATGAATAAAATGAACTTATTGGATGCACAAGATTGGTTAAAAACCCTAATTGGACAAGAATAAGCATTGGGAGGACGAAAATGACCTAAATGTTCATCCAATGACACAAATGAACTTATTGGATGCACAAGATTGGTTAAAAA
Source organism: Cicer pinnatifidum (assembly GCA_037974775.1). Classification (NCBI taxonomy): domain Eukaryota; kingdom Viridiplantae; phylum Streptophyta; class Magnoliopsida; order Fabales; family Fabaceae; genus Cicer; species Cicer pinnatifidum. The sequence goes on along the minus strand of JBBPBR010000630.1, from coordinate 323,958 downwards.
CTCTAGTTGGACAAGAATAAGCCTAGGGTGGACGAAAATGACCTAAATGTTCATCCAATGACACAAATGAACTTATTGGATGCACAAGATTGCTTAAAAACCCTAATTGGACAAGAATAAGCCTAGGGAGGACAAAAATGACCTAAATGTTCATCCAATGACACAAATGAACTTATTGGATGCACAAGATTGCTTAAAAACCCTAATTGGACAAGAATAAGCCTAGGGAGGACGAAAATGACCTAAATGTTCATCCAATGATACAAACACACCTATTGAACGCACAAGATTGGTTAAAAACCCTAATTAGATAAGAATATGCCTAGGGAGGACGAAAATGACCTAAATGTTCATCCAACGACACAAATGAACTTATTGGATGCACAAGATAGCTTAAAAACCCTAATTGGACAAGAATAAGCCTAGGGAGGATGAAAATGACCTAAATGTACATCCAATGACACAAATGAACTTATTGGAGGCACAAGATTGGTTAAAAACCCTAATTGGACGAGAATAAGCCTAGGGAGGATGAAAATGACTTAAATGTTCATCCAATGACACAAACACACCTATTGGATGCACAAGATTGGTTAAAAACCCTAATTGGACAAGAATAAGACTAGGGAGGACGAAAATGACCTAAATGTTCATCCAATGACACAAACACACCTATTGGATGCACAAGATTGGTTAGAAACCCTAATTGGACAAGAATAAGCCTAGGGAAGACGAAAATGACCTAAATGTTCATCCAATGACACAAATGAACTTATTGGATGCACAAGATTGCTTAAAAACCCAAATTGGACAATAAAAAGCCTAGGGAGGACGAAAATGACCTAAATGTTCATCCAATGACACAAACACACCTATTGGATGCTCAAGATTGGTAAAAAACCCTAATTGGACAAGGATAAGCCTTGGGAGGACGAAAATGACCTAAATGTTCATCCAATGACACAAATTAACTTATTGGATGCACAAGATTGGTTAAAAACCCTAATTGGACAAGAATAAGCCTAGGGTGGACGAAAATGACCTAAATGTTCATCCAATGACACAAACACACCTATTGGATGCACAAGATTGGTTAAAAACCCTAATTGGACAAGAATAAGCCTAGGGAGGACGAAAATGACCTAAATGTTCATCCAATGACACAAATGAACTTATTGGATGCACAAGATAGCTTAAAACCCTAATTGGACAAGAATAAGACTAGGGAGGACGAAAATGACCTAAATGTTCATCCAATGACACAAACACACCTATTGGATGCACAAGATTGGTTAGAAACCCTAATTGGACAAGAATATGCCTAGGGAGAATGAAAATGACCTAAATGTTCATCCAATGACACAAATGAATTTATTGGATGCACAAGATTGGTTAAAAACCCTAATTGGACAAGAATAAGCCTAGGGAGGACGAAAATGACCTAAATGTTCATCCAATGACACAAATGAACTTATTGGATGCACAAGATTGCTTAAAACCCTAATTGGACAAGAATAAGACTAGGGAGGACGAAAATGACCTAAATGTTCATCCAATGACACAAACACACCTATTGGATGCACAAGATTGGTTAGAAACCCTAATTGGACAAGAATGTGCCTAGGGAGGATGAAAATGACCTAAATATTCATCCAATGACACAAATGAACTTATTGGATGCACAAGATTGCTTAAAACCCTAATTGGACAAGAATAAGACTAGGGAGGACGAAAATGACCTAAATGTTCATCCAATGACACAAACACACCTATTGGATGCACAAGATTGGTTAGAAACCCTAATTGGACAAGAATAAGCCTAGGGAGAACGAAAATGACCTAAGTGTTCATCCAATGACACAAATGAACTTATTGGATGCCCATGATTGGTTAAAAACCCTAATTTGACAACAATAAGCCTAGGGAGGACGACAATGACCTAAATGTTCATCCAATGACACAAACACACCCATTGGATGCACAAGATTGGTTAAAAACCCTAATTGGACAAGAATAAGCCTAGGGAGGACGAAAATGACCTAACTATTCATCCAATGACACAAATGAACTTATTGGATGCACAAGATTGCTTAAAACCCTAATTGGACAAGAATAAGACTAGGGAGGACGAAAATGACCTAAATGTTCATCCAATGACACAAACACACCTATTGGATGCACAAGATTGGTTAGAAACCCTAATTGGACAAGAATAAGCCTAGGGAGGATGAAAATGACGTAAATATTCATCTTATGACACAAATGAACTTATTGGATGCACAAGATTGCTTAAAACCCTAATTGGACAAGAATAAGACTAGGGAGGACGAAAATGACCTAAATGTTCATCCAATGACACAAACACACCTATTGGATGCACAAGATTGGTTAAAAACCCTAATTGGACAACAATAAGCCTAGGGAGGATGAAAATGACCTAAATGTTCATCCAATGACACAAACACACCTATTGGATGCACAAGATTGCTTAAAACCCTAATTGGACAAGAATAAGACTAGGGAGGACGAAAATGACCTAAATGTTCATCCAATGATACAAACACACCTATTGGATGCACAAGACTGGTTAAAAACCCTAACTGGACAAGAATAAGCCTATGGAGGACGAAAATGACTTAAATCTTAATCCAATGACACAAATGAACTTATTGGATGCACAAGATTGCTTAAAACCCTAATTGGACAAGAATAAGACTAGGGAGGACGAAAATGACCTAAATGTTCATCCAATGACACAAACACACCTATTGGATGCACAAGATTGGTTAAAAACCCTAATTGGACAACAATAAGCCTAAGGAGGATGAAAATGACCTAAATGTTCATCTAATGACACAAACACACCTATTGGATGCACAAGATTGGTTAAAAATCCTAATTGCACAAAACTAAGCCTAGGGAGGACGAAAATAACCTAAATGTTCATCCAATGACACAAATGAACTTATTGGATGCACAAGATTGCTTAAAACCCTAATTGGACAAGAATAAGACTAGGGAGGACGAAAATGACCTAAATGTTCATCCAATGACACAAACACACCTATTGGATGCACAAGATTGGTTAGAAACCCTAATTGAACAAGAATAAGCCTAGGGAGGACGAAAATTACCTAAATGTTCATCTAATGACACAAATGAACTTATTGGATGCACAAGATTGCTTAAAAACCCTAATTGGACAAGAATAAGCCTAGGGAGGACGAAAATAACCTAAATGTTCATCCAATGACACAAATGAACTTATTGGATGCACAAGATTGGTTAAAAACCCTAATTGGACAAGAATAAGCCTAGGGAGGACGAAAATGACCTAAATGTTCGTCCAATGACACAAACACACCTATTGGATGCACAAGATAGCATAAAAACCCTAATTGGACAAGAATAAGCCTAGGGAGGACGAAAATGACCTAAATGTTCGTCCAATGACACAAATGAACTTATTGGATGCACAAGATTGGTTAAAAACCCTAATTGGACAAGAATAAGCCTAGGGAGGACGAAAATGACCTAAATGTTCATCCAATGACACAAATGAACTTATTGGATGCACAAGATTGGTTAAAAACCCTAATTGGACAAGAATAAGCCTAGGGAGGACGAAAATGACCTAAATGTTCATCCAATGACACAAACACACCTATTTGATGCACAAGATTGGTTAGAAACCGTAATTGGACAAGAATAAGCCTAGGAAGGACGAAAATGACCTAAATGTTAATCCAATGACACAAATGAACTTATTGGATGCACAAGATTGGTAAAAAACCCTAATTGGACAAGAATAAGCCGAGGGAGGACGAAAATGACCTAAATGTTCATCCAATGACACAAACACACCTATTGGATGCACAAGATTGGTTAAAAACCCTAATTGGACAAGAATAAGCCTAGGGAGGACGAAAATGACCTAAATGTTCATCCAATGACACAAATGAACTTATTGGATGCACAAGATTGGTTAAAAACCCTAATTGGACAAGAATAAGACTAGGGAGGACGAAAATGACCAAAATGTTCATCCAATGACACAAATGAACTTATTGGATGCACAAGATTGGTTAAAAACCCTAATTGGACAAGAATATGCCTAGGGAGGACGAAAATGACCTAAATGTTCATCCAATGACACAAATGAACTTATTGGATGCACAAGATTGGTTAAAAACCCTAATTGGACAAGAATAAGCCTTGGGAGGACGAAAATGACCTAAATGTTCATCCAATGACACAAATGAACTTATTGGATGCACAAGATGGGTTAAAAACCCTAATTAGACAAGAATAAGCCTAGGGTGGACGAAAATGACCTAAATGTTCATCCAATAACACAAATGAACTTATTGGATGCACAAGATTGGTTAAAAACCCTAATTGGACAAGAATAAGCCTAGGGAGGACGAAAATGACCTAAATGTTCATCCAATGACACAAATAAACTTATTGGATGCACAAGATTGGTTAGAAACCCTAATTGGACAAGAATAAGCCTAGGGAGGACGAAAATGACCTAAATTTTCATCCAAGGTCACAAATGAACTTATTGGATGCACAAGATTGGTTAAAAACCATAATTGGACCCGAATAAGCCTAGGGAGGACGAAAATGATCTAATTGTTCATCCAATGACACAAACACACCTATTGGATGCACAAGATTGGTTAAAAACCCTAATTGGACAAGAATAAGCCTAGGGAGGACGAAAATGACCTAAATGTTCATCCAATGACACAAATGAACTTATTGGATGCACAAGATTGGTTAAAAACCCTAATTGGACAAGAATAAGCCTAGGGAGGACGAAAATTACCTAAATGTTCGTCCAATGACACAAACACACCTATTGGATGCACAAGATTGCATAAAAACCCTAACTGGACAAGAATAAGCCTAGGGAGGACGAAAATGGCCTAAATGTTCATCCAATGACACAAATGAACTTATTGGATGCACAAGATTGGTTAAAAACCCTAATTGGACAAGAATAAGCCTAGGGAGGACGAAAATGACCTAAATGTTCATCCAATGACACAAATGAACTTATTGGATGCACAAGATTGGTTAAAAACCCTAATTGGACAAGAAAAAGCCTTGGGAGGACGAAAATGACCTAAATGTTCATCCAATGACACAAATTAACTTATTGGATGCACAAGATTGGTTAGAAACCCTAATTGGACAAGAATAAGCCTTGGGAGGACGAAAATGACCTAAATGTTCATCCAATGACACAAACACACCTATTGGATGCACAAGATTGGTTAAAAACCCTAATTGGGCAAGAATAAGCCTAGGGTGGACGAAAATGACTTAAATCTTAATCCAATGACACAAATGAACTTATTGGATGCACAAGATTGCTTAAAACCCTAATTGGATAAGAATAAGCCTAGGGAGGACGAAAATGACCTAAATGTTCATCCAATGACACAAATGAACTTATTGGATGCACAAGATTGGTTAAAAACCCTAATTGGACAAGAATAAGCCTTGGGAGGACGAAAATGACCTAAATGTTCATCCAATGACACAAATTAACTTATTGGATGCACAAGATTGGTTAGAAACCCTAATTGGACAAGAATAAGCCTTGGGAGGACGAAAATGACCTAAATGTTCATCCAATGACACAAACACACCTATTTGATGCACAAGATTGGTTAAAAACCCTAACTGGACAAGAATAAGCCTAGGGAGAACGAAAATGACTTAAATCTTAATCCAATGACACAAATGAACTTATTGGATGCACAAGATTGCTTAAAACCCTAATTGGATAAGAATAAGCCTTGGGAGGACGAAAATGACCTAAATGTTCATCAAATGACACAAACACACGTATTGGATGCACAAGATTGGCTTAAAACCCTAATTGGACAAGAATATGACTAGGGAGGACGAAAATGACCTAAATGTTCATCCAATGACACAAACACACCTATTGGATGCACAAGATTGGTTAAAAACCCTAATTGGTCAAGAATAAGCCTAGGGAGGACGAAAATGACCTAAATGTTCATCCAATGACACAAACACACCTATTGGATGCACAAGATTGGTTAAAAACCCTAACTGGACAAGAATAAGCCTAGGGAGGACGAAAATGACTTAAATCTTAATCCAATGACACAAATGAACTTATTGGATGCACAAGATTGGTTAGAAACCCTTATTGAACAAGAATAAGCCTAAGGAGGACGAAAATGACTTAAATGTTCATCCAATGACACAAATGAACTTATTGGATGCACAAGATTGCTTAAAAACCCCAATTGGACAAGAATAAGCCTAGGGAGGACGAAAATGACCTAAATGTTCATCCAATGACACAAATGAACTTATTGGATGCACAAGATTGGTTAGAAACCCTAATTGGACAAGAATAAGCCTTGGGAGGACGAAAATGACCTAAATGTTCATCCAAAGACACAAATGAACTTATTGGATGCACAAGATTGGTTAAAAACCCTAATTGGACAAGAATAAGCCTAGGGTGGACGAAAATGACCTAAATGTTCATCCAATGACACAAATGAACTTATTTGATGCACAAGATTGCTTAAAAACCCCAATTGGACAAGAATAAGCCTAGGGAGGACGAAAATGACCTAAATGTTCATCCAATGACACAAATGAACTTATTGGATGCACAAGATTGGTTAGAAACCCTAATTGGACAAGAATAAGCCTTGGGAGGACGAAAATGACCTAAATGTTCATCTAATAACACAAATGAACTTATTAGATGCACAAGATTGGTTAAAAACCCTAATTGGACAAGAATAAGCCTAGGGTGGACGAAAATGACCTAAATGTTCATCCAATGACACAAATGAACTTATTGGATGCACAAGATTGGTTAAAAACCCTAATTGGACAAGAATAAGCCTAGGGTGGACGAAAATGACCTAAATGTTCATCCAATGACACAAACACACCTATTGGATGCACAAGATTGGTTAAAAACCCTAATTGGTCAAGAAAAAGCCTAGGGAGGACGAAAATGACCTAAATGTTCATCCAATGACACAAACACACCTATTGGATGCACAAGATTTGTTAAAAACCCTAACTGGACAAGAATAAGCCTAGGGAGGACGAAAATGACTTAAATCTTAATCCAATGACACAAATGAACTTATTGGATGCACAAGATTTCTTAAAACCCTAATTGGATAAGAATAAGCCTTGGGAGGACGAAAATGACCTAAATGTTCATCAAATGACACAAACACACCTATTGGATGCATAAGATTGGCTTAAAACCCTAATTGGACAAGAATAAGACTAGGGAGGACGAAAATGACCTAAATGTTCATCCAATGACACAAACACACCTATTGGATGCACAAGATTGGTTAAAAACCCTAATTGGACAACAATAAGTCTAGGGAGGAGGAAAATGACCTAAATGTTCATCTAATGACACAAACACACCTATTGGATGCACAAGATTTGTTAAAAATCCTAATTGGACAACAATAAGCCTAGGGAGGAGGAAAATGACCTAAATGTTCATCTAATGACACAAACACACCTATTGGATGCACAAGATTGGTTAAAAACCCTAATTGGACAACAATAAGCCTAGGGAGGAAGAAAATGACCAAAATGTTCATCCAATGACACAAACACACCTATTGGATGAACAAGATTGCTTAAAACCCTAATTGGACAAGAATAAGACTAGGGAGGACGAAAATGACCTAAATGTTCATCCAATGACACAAACACACCTATTGGATGCACAAGATTGGTTAGAAACCCTAATTGAACAAGAATAAGCCTAAGGAGGACGAAAATGACCTAAATGTTCATCCAATGACACAAATGAACTTATTGGATGCACAAGATTGCTTAAAAACCCTAATTGGACAAGAATAAGCCTAGGGAGGACAAAAATGACCTAATTGTTCATCCAATGACACAAATTAACTTATTGGATGCACAAGATTGGTTAAAAACCCTAATTGGACAAGAATAAGCCTTGGGAGGACGAAAATGACCTAAATGTTCATCCAATGACACAAATGAACTTATTGGATGCACAAGATTGGTTAAAAACCCTAATTGGACAAGAATAAGCCTAGGGTGGACGAAAATGACCTAAATGTTCATCCGATGACACAAATGAACTTATTGGATGCACAAGATTTGTTAAAAACCCTAATTGGACAAGAATAAGCCTAGGGAGGACGAAAATGACCTAAATGTTCATCCAATGACACAAACACACCTATTGGATGTACAAGATTGGTTGAACACCCTAATTGGACAAGAATAATCCTAGGGAGGACGAAAATGACCTAAATGTTCATCCAATGACACAAACACACCTATTGGATGCACAAGATTGGTTAAACACCCTAATTGGACAAGAATAAGCCTACGGAGGATGAAAATGACCTAAATGTTCATCCAATGACACAAACACACCTATTGGATGCACAAGATTGGTTAAAAATTCTAACTAGACAAGAATAAGCCTAGGGAGAACGAAAATGACCTAAATGTTCATCCAATGACACAAATGAACTTATTGGATGCACAAGATTGCTTAAAAACCCTAATTGGACAAGAATAATCCTAGGGAGGACGAAGATGACCTAAATGTTCATCCAATGACACAAATGAACTTATTGGATGCACAAGATTGCTTAAAACCATAATTGGACAAGAATAAGATTAGGGAGGACGAAAATGACCTAAATGTTCATCCAATGACACAAACACACCAATTGGATGCACAAGATTGGTTAAAAACCCTAATTGGACAAGAATAAGCCTATGGAGGACGAAAATGACCTAAATGTTCAACCAATGACACAAATGAACTTATTGGATGCACAAAATTGGTTAAAAACCCTAATTGGACAAGAATAAGCCTAGGGAGGACGAAAATGACCTAAATGTTCAACCAATGACACAAATGAACTTATTGGATGCACAAGATTGGTTAAAAAAATCCTAATTGGACAAGAATAAGCCTAGGGAGGACGAAAATTACCTAAATGTTCATCCAATGACAAAACACACCTATTGGATGCACAAGATTGGTTAGAAACCCTAATTGGACAAGAATAAGCCTAGGGAGGACGAAAATGACCTAAATGTTAATCCAATGACACAAATGAACTTATTGGATGCACAAGATTGGTTAAAAATCCTAATTGGACAAGAATAAGCCTAGAGAGGACGAAAATGACCTAAATGTTCATCCAATGACAAAACACACCTATTGGATACACAAGATTGGTTAGAAACCCTAATTGGACAAGAATAAGCCTAGGGACGACGAAAATAACTTAAATGTTCATCCAATGACACAAACACACCTACTGGATGCACAAGATTGGTTAAAAACCCTAATTGGACAAGAATAAGCCTAGGGTGGACGAATTGGACTTAAATCTTAATCCAATGACACAAATGAACTTATTGGATGCACAAGATTGCTTAAAACCCTAATTGGATAAGAATAAGCCTTGGGAAGACGAAAATGACCTAAATGTTCATCCAATGACACAAACACACCTATTGGATGCACAAGATTGGCTTAAAACCCTAATTGGACAAGAATAAGACTAGGGAGGACGAAAATGACCTAAATGTTCATCCAATGACACAAACACACCTATTGGATGCACAAGATTGGTTAAAAACCCTAATTGGACAAGAATAAGCCTAGAGAGGACGAAAATGACCTAAATGTTCATCCAATGACACAAATGAACTTATTGGATGCACAAGATTGCTTAAAACACTAATTGGACAAGAATAAGACTAGGGAGGACGAAAATGACTTAAATGTTCATCCAATGACACAAATACACCTATTGGATGTACAAGATTGATTAGAAACCCTATTTGAACAAGAATAAGCCTAGGGAGGACGAAAATGACCTAAATGTTCATCCAATGAAACAAATGAACTTATTGGATTCACATGATTGCTTAAAAACCGTAATTGGACAAGAATAAGCCTAGGGAGGACGAAAATGACCTAAATGTTCATCCAATGACACAAATCAACTTATTGGATGCACAAGATTGGTTAAAAACCCTAATTGGACAACAATAAGCCTAGGGTGGACAAAATTACCTAAATGTTTATTCAATGACACAAATGAACTTATTGGATGCACAAGATTGGTTAAAAACCCTAATTGGACAAGAATAAGCCTAGGGAGGACGAAAATGACCTAAATGTTCATCCAATGACACAAATGAACTTATTGGATGCACAAGATTGGTTAAAAACCCTAATTGGACAAGAATAAGCCTAGGGAGGACGAAAATGACCTAAATGTTCATCCAATGACACAAATGAACTTATTGGATGCACAAGATTGGTTAAAAACCCTAATTGAACAAGAATAAGCTAAGGGAGGACGAAAATGACCTAAATGTTCATCCAATGACACAAACACACATATTGGATGCACAAGATTGCTTAAAACCCTAATTGGACAAGAATAAGACTAGGGAGGACGAAAATGACCTAAATGTTCATCCAATGACACAAATGAACTTATTGGATGCACAAGATTGGTTAAAAACCCTAATTGGACAAGAATAAGCCTAGGGAGGACGAAAATGACCTAAATGTTCATCCAATGACACAAATGAACTTATTGGATGCACAAGATTGGTTAAAAACCCTAATTGGACAATAATATGCCTAGGGAGG
>JBBPBR010000630.1:262786-313023 GCA_037974775.1 Cicer pinnatifidum | reverse complement strand
CCCTAATTGGACAAGAATAAGCCTAGGGAGGACGAAAATGACCTAAATGTTCATCCAATGACACAAATGAACTTATTGGATGCACAAGATTGGTTAAAAACCCTAATTGGACAATAATATGCCTAGGGAGGGCGAAATGACCTAAATGTTCGTCCAATGACACAAACACACCTATTGGATGCACAAGATTACATTAAAACCCTAATTGGACAAGAATAAGACTAGGGAGGATGAAAATGACCTAAATGTTTATCCAATGACACAAACACACCTATTGGATGCACAAGATTGGTTAAAAACCCTAATTGGACAAGAATAATCCTAGGGAAGACGAAAATGACCTAAATGTTCATCCAATGACACAAATGAACTTATTGGATGCACAAGATTGGTTAAAAACCCTAATTGGACAAGAATAAGCATAGGGAGGACGAAAATGACCTAAATGTTCGTCCAATGACACAAACACACATATTGGATGCACATGATTGCTTAAAACCCTAATTGGACAAGAATAAGACTAGGGAGGACGAAAATGACCTAAATGTTCATCCAATGACACAAGTGAACTTATTGGATGCACAAGATTGGTTAAAAACCCTAATTGGACAAGAATAAGCCTAGGGAGGACGAAAATGACCTAAATGTTCATCCAATGACACAAATGAACTTATTGGAAGCACAAGATTGGTTAAAAACCCTAATTGGACAAGAATAAGCCTAGGGAGGGCGAAAATGACCTAAATGTTCGTCCAATGACACAAACACACCTATTGGATGCACAAGATTGCATAAAAACCCTAATTGGACAAGAATAAGACTAGGGAGGACGAAAATGACCTAAATGTTCATCCAATGACACAAATGAACTTATTGGATGCACAAGATTGGTTAAAAACCCTAATTGGACAAGAATAAGCCTAGGGAGGACGAAAATGACCTAAATGTTCATCCAATGACACAAATGAACTTATTGGATGCACAAGATTGGTTAAAAACCCTCATTGGACAAGAATAAGCCTAGGGAGGACGAAAATGACCTAAATGTTCATCCAATGACACAAATGAACTTATTGGATGCACAAGATTGGTTAAAAACCCTAATTGGACAAGAATAAGCCTTGGGAGGACGAAAATGACCTAAATGTTAATCCAATGACACAACTCAACTTATTGGATGCACAAGATTGGTTAAAAACCTTAATTGGGCAAGAATAAGCCTAGGGAGGACGAAAATGACCTAATTGATCATCCAATGACACAAACACACCTATTGGATGCACAAGATCGGTTAAAAACCCTAATTGGACAAGAATAAGCCTAGGGAGGACGAAAATGACCTAAATATTAATTCAATGACACAAACAAACTTATCGGATGCACAAGATTGGTTAAAAACCCTAATTGGACAAGAATAAGCCTAGGGAGGACGAAAATGACCTAATTGATCATCCAATGACACAAACACACCTATTGGATGCACAAGATTGGTTAAAAACGATAATTGGACAAGAATAAGCCTAGGGAGGACGAAAATGACCTAATTGATCATCCAATGACACAAACACACCTATTCGATGCACAAGATCGGTTTAAAACCCTAGTTGGACAATAATATACCTAGGGAGGACGAAAATAACCTAAATGTTAATCGAATGACACAAATGAACTTATTGGATGCACAAGATTGGTTAAAAACCCTAATTGGACAAGAATATGCCTAGGGAGGACGAAAATGACCTAAATATTAATTCAATGACACAAACAAACTTATCGGATGCACAAGATTGGTTAAAAACCCTAATTGGACAAGAATAAGCCTAGGGAGGACGAAAATGACCTAAATGTTAATCCAATGACCCAACTCAACTTATTGGATGCACAAGATTGGTTAAAAACCCTAATTGGACAAGAATATGCCTAAGGAGGACAAAAATGACCTAATTGATCATCCAATGACACAAACACACCTATTGGATGCACAAGATTGGTTAAAAACCCTAATTGGACAAGAATATGCCTAGGGAGGACGAAAATGACCTAATTGATCATCCAATGACACAAACACACCTATTGGATGCACAAGATTGGTCTAAAACTCTAATTGGACAAGAATATGCCTAGGGAGGACGAAAATGACCTAAATGTTAATCCAATGACACAAATGAACTTATTGGATGCAGAAGATTGGTTAAAAACCCTAATTGGACAAGAATAAGCCTAGGGAGGACGAAAATGACCTAAATGTTCATCCAATGACACAAACACACCTATTGGATGCACAAGATTGGGTAAAAATCCTAACTGGACAAGAATAAGCCTAGGGAGGACGGAAATGACTTAAATCTTAATCCAATGACACAAATAAACTTATTGGATGCACAAGATTGCTTAAAACCCTAATTGCATAAGAATAAGCCTTGGGTGGACGAAAATGACCTAAATGTTCATCAAATGACACAAACACACCTATTGGATGCACAAGATTGGCTTAAAACCCTAATTGGACAAGAATAAGACTAGGGAGGACGAAAATGACCTAAATGTTCATCCAATGACACAAACACACCTATTGGATGCACAAGATTTGTTAGAAACCCTAATTGAACAAGAATAAGCCTAAGGAGGACGAATATGACCTAAATGTTCATCCAATGACACAAATGAACTTATTGGATGCACAAGATTGCTTAAAAACCCTAATTGGACAAGAATAAGCCTAGGGAGGACGAAAATGACCTAAATGTTGATCCAATGACACAAATGAACTTATTGGATGCACAAGATTGGTTAGAAACCCTAATTGGACAAGAATAAGCCTTGGGAGGACGAAAATGACCTAAATGTTCATCCAATGACACAAATGAACTTATTGGATGCACAAGATTGGTTAAAAACCCTAATTGGGCAAGAATAAGCCTAGGGAGGACGAAAATGACCTAAATGTTCATCCAATGACACAAACACACCTATTGGATGCACAAGATTGGTTAAAAACCCTAATTGGACAACAATAAGCCTAGGGAGGACGAAAATGACCTAAATGTTCATCCAATGACACAAATAAACTTATTGGATGCACAAGATTGCTTAAAAACCCTAATTGGACAAGAATAAGACTAGGGAGGACGAAAATGACCTAAATGTTCATCCAATGACACAAACACACCTATTGGATGCACAAGATTGGTTAAAAACCCTAACTGGACAAGAATAAGCCTAGGGAGGACGAAAATGACTTAAATCTTAATCCAATGACACAAATGAACTTATTGGATGCACAAGATTGGTTAGAAACCCTTATTGAACAAGAATAAGCCTAAGGAGGACGAAAATGACTTAAATGTTCATCCAATGACACAAATGAACTTATTGGATGCACAAGATTGCTTAAAAACCCCAATTGGACAAGAATAAGCCTAGGGAGGACGAAAATGACCTAAATGTTCATCCAATGACACAAATGAACTTATTGGATGCACAAGATTGGTTAGAAACCCTAATTGGACAAGAATAAGCCTTGGGAGGACGAAAATGACCTAAATGTTCATCCAATGACACAAATGAACTTATTGGATGCACAAGATTGCTTAAAACCCTAATTGGACAAGAATAAGACTAGGGAGGACGAAAATGACCAAAATGTTCATCCAATGACACAAACACACCTATTGGATGCACAAGATTGGTTAGAAACCCTAATTGAACAAGAATAAGCCTAGGAAGGACGAAAATGACCTAAATGTTCATTCAATGACACAAATGAACTTATTGGATGCACAAGATTGCTTAAAAACCCTAATTGGACAAGAATAAGCCTAGGGAGGACGAAAATGACCTAAATGTTCATCCAATGACACAAATGAACTTATTGGATGCACAAGATTGGTTAAAAACCCTAATTGGACAAGAATAAGCCTTGGGAGGACGAAAATGACCTAAATGTTCATCCAATGACACAAATGAACTTATTGGATGCACAAGATTGCTTAAAAACCCTAATTGGACTTGAATAAGCCTAAGGAGGACGAAAATGACCTAAATGTTCATCCAATGACACAAATGAACTTATTGGATGCACAAGATTGGTTAAAAACCCTAATTGGACAAGAATAAGCCTAGGGTGGACGAAAATGACCTAAATGTTCATCTAATGACACAAATGAACTTATTTGATGCACAAGATTGCTTAAAAACCCTAATTGGACAAGAATAAGCCTAGGGAGGACGAAAATGACCTAAATGTTCATCCAATGACACAAATTAACTTATTGGATGCACAAGATTGGTTAGAAACCCTAATTTGACAAGAATAAGCGTTGGGAGGACGAAAATGACCTAAATGTTCATCCAATGACAGAAATGAACTTATTGGATGCACAAGATTGGTTAAAAACCCTAATTGGACAAGAATAAGCCTAGGGTGGACGAAAATGACCTAAATGTTCATCCAATGACACAAACACACCTATTGGATGCACAAGATTGGTTAAAAACCCTAATTGGACAAGAATAAGCCTAAGGTGGACAAAAATGACTTAAATCTTAATCCAATGACACAAATGAACTTATTGGATGCACAAGATTGCTTAAAACCCTAATTGGATAAGAATAAGCCTTGGGAAGACGAAAATGACCTAAATGTTCATCCAATGACACAAACACACCTATTGGATGCACAAGATTGGCTTAAAACCCTAATTGGACAAGAATAAGACTAGGGAGGACGAAAATGACCTAAATGTTCATCCAATGACACAAACACACCTATTGGATGCACAAGATTGGTTAAAAACCCTAGCTGGACAAGAATAAGCCTAGGGAGGACGAAAATGACTTAAATCTTTATCCAATGACACAAATGAACTTATTGGACGCACAAGATTGCTTAAAACCCTAATTGGATAAGAATAAGCCTTGGGAGGATGAAAATAACCTAAATGTTCATCAAATGACACAAACACACCTATTGGATGCACAAGATTGGCTTAAAACCCTAATTGGACAAGAATAAGACTAGGGAGGACGAAAATGACCTAAATGTTCATCCAATGACACAAACACACCTATTGGATGCACAAGATTGGTTAAAAACCCTAACTGGACAAGAATAAGCCTAGGGAGGACGAAAATGACTTAAATCTTAATCCAATGACACAAACGAACTTATTGGATGCACAAGATTGCTTAAAACCCCAATTGGATAAGAATAAGCCTTGGTAGGACGAAAATGACCTAAATGTTCATCCAATGACACAAACACAACTATTGGATGCACAAGATTGGTTAAAAACCCTAATTGGACAAGAATAAGCCTAGGGAGGACGAAAATGACCTAAATGTTCATCCAATGACACAAACATACCTTTTTGATGCACAAGATTTGTTAAAAACCCTAACTGGACAAGAATAATCCTAGGGAGGACGAAAATGACTTAAATCTTAATCCAATGACACAAATGAACTTATTGGATGCACAAGATTGGTTAAAAACCCTAATTGGACACGAATAAGCCTAGGGTGGACGGAAATGACCTAAATGTTCATCCAATGACACAAACAAACCTATTGGATGCACAAGATTGGTTAAAAACCCTAATTGTACAAGAATAAGCCTAGGGAGGAAGGAAATGACCTAAATGTTCATCCAATGACACAAACACACCTATTGGATGCACAAGATTGGTTAAAAACCCTAACTGGACAAGAATAAGCCTAGGGAGGACGAAAATGACTTAAATCTTAATCCAATGACACAAATGAACTTATTGGATGCACAAGATTGCTTAAAACCCTAATTGGATAAGAATAAGCCTTGGGAGGACGAAAATGACCTAAATGTTCATCAAATAACACAAACACACCTATTGGATGCACAAGATTGGCTTAAAACCCTAATTGGACAAGAATAAGACTAGGGAGGACGAAAATGACCTAAATGTTCATCCAATGACACAAACACACCTATTGGATGCACAAGATTGGTTAAAAACCCTAATTGGACAACAATAAGTCTAGGGAGGAGGAAAATGACCTAAATGTTCATCTAATGACACAAACACACCTATTGGATGCACAAGATTGGTTAAAAATCCTAATTGGACAACAATAAGCCTAGGGAGGATGAAAATGATCTAAATGTTCATCTAATGACACAAACACACCTATTGGATGCACAAGATTGGTTTAAAACCCTAATTGGACAACAATAAGCCTAGGGAGGATGAAAATGACCAAAATGTTCATCCAATGACACAGACACACCTATTGGATGAACAAGATTGCTTAAAACCCAAATTGGACAAGAATAAGACTAGGGAGGACGAAAATGACCTAAATGTTCATCCAATGACACAAACACACCTATTGGATGCACAAGATTGGTTAGAAACCCTAATTGAACAAGAATAAGCCTAAGGAGGACGAAAATGACATAAATGTTCATCCAATGACACAAATGAACTTATTGGATGCACAAGATTGCTTAAAAACCCCAATTGGACAAGAATAAGCCTAGGGAGGACGAAAATGACCTAAATGTTCATCCAATGACACAAATGAACTTATTGGATGCACAAGATTGGTTAGAAACCCTAATTGGACAAGAATAAGCCTCGGGAGGACGAAAATGACCTAAATGTTCATCCAATGACACAAATGAACTTATTGGATGCACAAGATTGGTTAAAAACCCTAATTGGACAAGAATAAGCCTAGGGTGGACGAAAATGACCTAAATGTTCATCCAATGACACAAATGAACTTATTTGATGCACAAGATTGCTTAAAAACCCTAATTGGACAAGAGTAAGCCTAGGGAGGACGAAAATGACCTAAATGGTCATCCAATGACACAAATGAACTTATTGGATGCACAAGATTGCTTAAAAACCCTAATTGGACAAGAATAAGCCTAGGGAGGACGAAAATGACCTAAATGTTCATCCAATGACACAAATGAACTTATTGGATGCACAAGATTGGTTAAAAACCCTAATTGGACAAGAATAAGCCTTGGGAGGACGAAAATGACCTAAATGTTCATCCAATGACACAAATGCACATATTGGATGCACAAGATTGGTTAAAAACCCTAATTGGACAAGAATAAGCCTAGGGAGGACGAAAATGACCTAAATGTTCATCCAATGACACAAATGAACTTATTGGATGCACAAGATTGGTTAAAAACCCTAATTGGACAAGAATAAGCCTTGGGAGGACGAAAATGACCTAAATGTTCATCCAATGAAACAAATGAACCTATTGGATGCACAAGATTGGTTAAAAACCCTAATTGGACAAGAATAAGCCTAGGGTGGACGAAAATGACCTAAATGTTTATCCAATGACACAAATGAACTTATTGGATGCACAAGATTGGTTAAAAACCCTAATTGGACAACAATAAGCCTAGGGAGGATGAAAATGACCTAAATGTTCATCCATTGACACAAACACACCTATTGGATGCACAAGATTGGTTAAAAACCCTAATTGGACAAGAATAAGCCTAGGGAGGACGAAAATGACCTAAATGTTCATCCAATGACACAAATGAACTTATTGGATGCACAAGATTGGTTAGAAACCCTAATTGGTCAAGAATAAGCCTAGGGAGGACGAAAATGACCTAAATGTTCATCCAATGACACAAATGAACTTATTGGATGCACAAGATTGGTTAAAAATCCTAATTGGACAAGAATAAGCCTAGGGAGGACGAAAATGACCTAATTGATCATCCAATGACACAAACACACCTATTGGATGCACAAGATTGGTTAAAAACCCTAATTGGACAAGAATATGCCTAGGGAGGACGAAAATGACCTAAATGTTAATCCAATGACACAAATGAACTTATTGGATGTACAAGTTTGGTTAAAAACCCTAATTGGACAAGAATAAGCCTAGGGAGGACGAAAATGACCTAATTGATCATCCAATGACACAAACACACCTATTGGATGCAAAAGATTGGTAAAAAACCCTAATTGGACAAGAATATGCCTAGGGACGACGAAAATGACCTAAATATTAATTCAATGACACAAACAAACTTATCGGATGCACAAGATTGGTTAAAAACCTTAATTGGACAAGAATAAGCCTAGGGAGGACGAAAATGACCTAATTGATCATCCAATGACACAAACACACCTATTGGATGCACAAGATTGGTTAAAAACCCTAATTGGGCAAGAATATGCCTAGGGAGGACAAAAATGACCTAAATATTAATTCAATGATACAAACAAACTTATCGGATGCAGAAGATTGGTTAAAGACCCTAATTGGACAAGAATAAGCCTAGGGAGGACGAAAATGACCTAATTGATCATCCAATGACACAAACACACCTATTGGATGCACAAGATTGGTTAAAAACCCTAATTGGACAAGAATATGCCTAGGGAGGACGAAAATGACCTAATTGATCATCCAATGACACAAACACACCTATTGGATGCACAAGACCGGTTAAAAACCCTAATTGGACAAGAATAAGCCTAGGGAGGACGAAAATGACCTAATTGATCATCCAATGACACAAACACACCTATTGGATGCACAAGATTGGTTAAAAACCCTAATTGGACAAGAATAAGCCTAGGGAGGACGAAAATGACTTAAATCTTAATCCAATGACACAAATGAACTTATTGGATGCACAAGATTGCTTAAAAACCCTAATTGGACAAGAATAAGCCTAGGGAGGACGAAAATGACCTAAATGTTCATCCAATGACACAAATGAACTTATTGGATGCACAAGATTGGTTAGAAACCCTAATTGGACAAGAATAAGCCTTGGGAGGACGAAAATGACCTAAATGTTCATCCAATGACACAAATGAACTTATTGGATGCACAAGATTGGTTCAAAACCCTAATTGGACAAGAATAAGCCTAGGGTGGACGAAAATGACCTAAATGTTCATCAAATGACACAAATGAACTTATTTGATGCACAAGATTGCTTAAAAACCCTAATTGGACAAGAATAAGCCTAGGGAGGACGAAAATGACCTAAATGTTCATCCAATGACACAAATTAACTTATTGGATGCACAAGATTGGTTAGAAACCCTAATTGGACAAAAATAAGCCTTGGGAGGACGAAAATGACCTAAATGTTCATCCAATGACACAAATTAACTAATTGGATACACAAGATTGGTTAAAAACCCTAATTGGACAAGAATAAGCCTTGGGAGGAAGAAAAAGACCTAAATGTTCATCCAATGACACAAACACACCTATTGGATGCACAAGACTGGTTAAAAACCCTAACTGGACAAGAATAAGGCTATGGAGGACGAAAATGACTTAAATCTTAATCCAATGACACAAATGAACTTTTTGGATGCACAAGATTGCTTAAAACCCTAATTGGATAAGAATAAGCCTTGGGAGGACGAAAATGACCTAAATGTTCATCCAATGACACAAATTAACTAATTGGATGCACAAGATTGGTTAAAAACCCTAATTGGACAAGAATAAGCCTTGGGAGGAAGAAAATGACCTAAATGTTCATCCAATGACACAAATGAACTTATTGGATGCACAAGATTGGTTAAAAACCCTAATTGGACAAGAATAAGCCTAGGGTGGACGAAAATGACCTAAATGTTCATCCAATGACACAAATGAACTTATTTGATGCACAAGATTGCTTAAAAACCCTAATTGGACAAGAATAAGCCTAGGGAGGACGAAAATGACCTAAATGTTCATCCAATGCCACAAAGTAACTTATTGGATGCACAAGATTGGTTAAAAACCCTAATTGGACAAGAATAAGCCTTGGGAGGACGAAAATGACCTAAATGTTCATCCAG
The DNA here is from genome assembly GCA_037974775.1 of Cicer pinnatifidum. Classification (NCBI taxonomy): domain Eukaryota; kingdom Viridiplantae; phylum Streptophyta; class Magnoliopsida; order Fabales; family Fabaceae; genus Cicer; species Cicer pinnatifidum. Next base: position 303,175 of record JBBPBR010000630.1, on the reverse strand, counting down.
TGACACAAATGAAGTTATTGGATGCCAAAGATTGGTTAAAAACCCTAATTGGACAAGAATAAGCCTAGGGAGGACGAAAATGTCCTAAATATTCATCCAATGACACAAATGAACTTATTGGATGCACAAGATTGGATAAAAACCCTAATTGGACAAGAATAAGCCTAGGGTGGACGAAAATGACCTAAATGTTCATCCAATGACACAAATGAACTTATTTGATGCACAAGATTGCTTAAAAACCCTAATTGGACAAGAATAAGCCTAGGGAGGACGAAAATGACCTAAATGTTCATCCAATGCCACAAAGTAACTTATTGGATGCACAAGATTGGTTAAAAACCCTAATTGGACAAGAATAAGCCTTGGGAGGACGAAAATGACCTAAATGTTCATCCAATGACACAAATGAACTTATTGGATGCACAAGATTGGTTAAAAACCCTAATTGGACAAGAATAAGCCTAGGGAGGACGAAAATGTCCTAAATATTCATCCAATGACACAAATGAACTTATTGGATGCACAAGATTGGATAAAAACCCTAATTGGACAAGAATAAGCCTAGGGTGGACGAAAATGACCTAAATGTTCATCCAATGACACAAATGAACTTATTTGATGCACAAGATTGCTTAAAAACCCTAATTGGACAAGAATAAGCCTAGGGAGGACGAAAATGACGTAAATGTTCATCCAATGACACAAATTAACTTATTGGATGCACAAGATTGGTTAGAAACCCTAATTGGACAAGAATAAGCCTTGGGAGGACGAAAATGACCTAAATGTTCATACAATGACACAAATGAACTTATTGGATGCACAAGATTGGTTAAAAACCCTAATTGGACAAGAATAAGCCTAGGGTGGACGAAAATGACCTAAATGTTCATCCAATGACACAAATGAACTTATTTGATATACAAGATTGCTTAAAAACCCTAATTGGACAAGAATAAGCCTAGGGAGGACGATAATGACCTAAATATTCATCCAATGACACAAATTAACTTATTGGATGCACAAGATTGGTTAGAAACCCTAATTGGACAAGAATAAGCCTTGGGAGGACGAAAATGACCTAAATGTTCATCCAATGACACAAACACACCTATTGGATGCACAAGATTGGTTTAAAACCCTAATTGGACAACAATAACTCTAGGGAGGATGAAAATGACCAAAATGTTCATCCAATGAAACAAACACACCTATTGGATGAACAAGATTGCTTAAAACCCAAATTGGACAAGAATAAGACTAGGGAGGACGAAAATGACCTAAATGTTCATCCAATGACACAAACGCACCTATTGGATGCACAAGATTGGTTAGAAACCCTAATTGAACATGAATAAGCCTAAGGAGGACGAAAATGACATAAATGTTCATCCAATGACACAAATGAACTTATTGGATGCACAAGATTGCTTAAAAACCCCAATTGGACAAGAATAAGCCTAGGGAGGACGAAAATGACCTAAATGTTCATCCAATGACACAAATGAACTTATTGGATGCACAAGATTGGTTAGAAACCCTAATTGGACAAGAATAAGCCTTGGGAGGACGAAAATGACCTAAATGTTCATCCAATGACACAAATGAACTTATTGGATGCACAAGATTGGTTAAAAACCCTAATTGGACAAGAATAATCCTAGGGTGGACGAAAATGACCTAAATGTTCATCCAATGACACAAATGAACTTATTTGATGCACAAGATTGCTTAAAAACCCTAATTGGACAACAATAAGCCTAGGGAGGATGAAAATGACCTAAATGTTCATCTAATGACACAAACACACCTATTGGATGCACAAGATTGGTTAAAAACCCTAATTGCACAAAACTAAGCCTAGTGAGGACGAAAATAACCTAAATGTTCATCCAATGATACAAATGAACTTATTGGATGCACAAGATTGCTTAAAACCCTAATTGGACAAGAATAAGACTAGGGAGGACGAAAATGACCTAAATGTTCATCCAATGACACAAGCACACCAATTGGATGCACAAGATTAGTTAGAAACCCTAATTGAACAAGAATAAGCCTAGGGAGGACGAAAATGACCTAAATGTTCATCCCATGAAACAAATGAACTTATTGGATTCACAAGATTGCTTAAAAACGCTAATTAGACAAGAATAAGCCTAGGGAGGACGAAAATGACCTAAATGTTCATCCAATGACACAAATGAACTTATTGGATGCACAAGATTGGTTAAAAACCCTAATTGGACAAGAATAAGCCTTGGGAGGACGAAAATGACCTAAATGTTCATCCAATGACACAAATGAACTTATTGGATGCACAAGATTGGTTAAAAACCCTAATTGGACAAGAATAAGCCTAGGGAGGACGAAAAATGACCTAAATGTTCATCCAATGACACAAATGAACTTATTGGATGCACAAGAATGCTTAAAAACCCTAATTGGACAAGAATAAGCCTAGGGAGGACGAAAAATGACCTAAATGTTCATCCAATGACACAAATGAACTTATTGGATGCACAAGATTGCTTAAAACCCTAATTGGACAAGAATAAGCCTAGGGAGGACGAAAATGACTTAAATCTTAATCCAATGACACAAACGAACTTATTGGATGCACAAGATTGCTTTAAACCCTAATTGGACAAGAATAAGACTAGGGAGGATGAAAATGACCTAAATGTTCATCAAATGACACAAACACACCTATTGGATGCACAAGATTGGTTAAAAACCCTAATTGGACAACAATAAGCCTAGGGATGACGAAAATGACCTAAATGTTCATCTAATGACACAAACACACCTATTGGATGCACAAGATTAGTTAAAAACCCTAATTGCACAAAACTAAGCCTAGTGAGGACGAAAATAACCTAAATGTTCATCCAATGACACAAATGAACTTATTGGATGCACAAGATTGCTTAAAACCCTAATTGGACAAGAATAAGACTAGGGAGGACGAAAATGACCTAAATGTTCATCCAATGACACAAACACACCTATTGGATGCACAAGATTGGTTAGAAACCCTAATTGAACAAGAATAAGCCTATGGAGGACCAAAATGACCTAAATGTTCATCCAATGACACAAATACACCTATTGGATGCACAAGATTGGTTAAAAACCCTAATTGGACAAGAATAAGCCTAGGGAGAACGAAAATGACCTAAATGTTCATCCAATGACACAAACACACCTATTGGATGCACAAGATTGGTTAAAAACCCTAATTGGACAAGAATAAGCCTAGGGAGGACGAAAATGACCTAAATGTTCATCCAATGACACAAACACACCTATTGGATGCACAAGATTGGTTAAAAACCCTAACTGGACAAGAATAAGCCTAGGGAGGACGAAAATGACTTAAATCTTAATCCAATGACACAAATGAACTTATTAGATGCACAAGATTGCTTAAAAACCCTAATTGGACAAGAATAAGCATAGGGAGGACGAAAATGACCTAAATGTTCATCCAATGACACAAATGAACTTATTGGATGCACAAGATTGCTTAAAACCCTAATTGGACAAGAATAAGACTAGGGAGGACGAAAATGACCTAAATGTTCATCCAATGACACAAACACACCTATTGGATGCACAAGATTGGTTAGAAACCCTTATTGGACAAGAATAAGCCTAGGGAGGACGAAAATGACCTAAATGTTCATCCAATGACACAAATGAACTTATTGGATGCACAAGATTGGTTAAAAACCCTAATTGGACAAGAATAAGCCTAGGGTGGACGAAAATGACCTAAATGTTCATCCAATGACACAAATGAACTTATTGGATCCACAAGATTGGTTAAAAACCCTAATTGGACAACAATAAGCTTTGGGAGGACGAAAATGACCTAAATGTTCATCCAATGACACAAATAAACTTATTGGATGCACAAGATTGCTTAAAAACCCTAATTGGACAAGAATAAGCCTAGGGAGGACGAAAATGACCTAAATGTTCATCCAATGACACAAATGAACTTATTGGATGCACAAGATTGGTTAAAAACCCTAATTGGACAAGAATAAGCCTAGGGACGACGAAACTGACCTAAATGTTCATCCAATGACACAAATGAACTTATTGGATGCACAAGATTGGTTAAAAACCCTAATTGGACAAGAATAAGCCTAGGGAGGACGAAAATGACCTAAATGTTCATCCAATGACACAAATGAACTTATTGGATGCACAAGATTTCTTAAAAACCCTAATTGGACAAGAATAAGCCTAGGGAGGACGAAAATGACCTAAATGTTCATCCAATGACACAAATGAACTTATTGGATGCACAAGATTGCTTAAAACCCTAATTGGACAAGAATATGACTAGGGAGGACGAAAATGACCTAAATGTTCATCCAATGACACAAACACACCTATTGGATGCACAAGATTGGTTAAAAACCCTAATTGGACAACAATAAGCCTAGGGAGGAGGAAAATGACCTAAATGTTCATCTAATGACACAAACACACCTATTGGATGCACAAGATTGGTTAAAAACCCTAATTGGACAACAATAAGCCTAGGGAGGATGAAAATGACCTAAATGTTCATCCAATGACACAAACACACCTATTGGATGCACAAGATTGCTTAAAACCCTAATTAGAGAAGAATAAGACTAGGGAGGACTAAAATGACCTAAATGTTCATCCAATGACACAAACACACCTATTGGATGCACAAGATTGGTTAGAAACCCTTATTGAACAAGAATAAGCCTAAGGAGGACGAAAATGACTTAAATGTTCATCCAATGACACAAATGAACTTATTGGATGCACAAGATTGCTTAAAAACCCCAATTGGACAAGAATAAGCCTAGGGAGGACGAAAATGACCTAAATGTTCATCCAATGACACAAATGAACTTATTGGATGCACAAGATTGGTTAGAAACCCTAATTGGACAAGAATAAGCCTTGGAAGGACGAAAATGACCTAAATGTTCATCCAATGACACAAATGAACTTATTGGATGCACAAGATTGGTTAAAAACCCTAATTGGACAAGAATAAGCCTAGGGTGGACGAAAATGACCTAAATGTTCATCCAATGACACAAATGAACTTATTTGATGCACAGGATTGCTTAAAAACCCTAATTGGACAAGAATAAGCCTAGGGAGGATGAAAATGACCTAAATGTTCATCCAATGACACAAATGAACTTATTGGATGCACAAGATTGGTTAGAAACCCTAATTGGACAAGAATAAGCCTTGGGAGGACGAAAATGACCTAAATGTTCATCCAATGACACAAACACACCTATTGGATGCACAAGATTGGTTAAAAACCCTAACTGGACAAGAATAAGCCTAGGGAGGACGAAAATGACTTAAATCTTAATCCAATGACACAAATGAACTTATTGGATGCACAAGATTGCTTAAAAACCCTAATTGGATAAGAATAAGCCTTGGGAGGATGAAAATTACCTAAATGTTCATCCAGTGACACAAATGAACTTATTGGATGCACAAGATTGCTTAAAAACCTAATTGGACAAGAATAAGACTAGGGAGGACGAAAATGACCTAAATGTTCATCCAATGACACAAACACACCTATTGGATGCACAAGATTGGTTAGAAACCCTAATTGAACAAGAATAAGCCTAAGGAGGACGAAAATTACCTAAATGTTCATCAAATGACACAAATGAACTTATTGGATGCACAAGATTGGTTAAAAACCCTAATTGGACAAGAATAAGCCTAGGGAGGACGAAAATGACCTAAATGTTCATCCAATGACACAAATGAACTTATTGGATGCACAAGATTGGTTAAAAACCCTAATTGGACAAGAATAAGCCTAGGGAGGACGAAAATGACCTAAATGTTCGTCCAATGACACAAACACACCTATTGGATGCACAAGATTGCATAAAAACCCTAATTGGATAAGAATAAAACTAGGGAGGACCAAAATGACCTAAATGTTCCTCCAATGACACAAACACACCTATTGGATGCACTAGATTGCATAAAACCCTAATTCGACAAGAATAAGACTAGGGAGGACGAAAATGACCTAAATGTTCATCCAATGACACAAATGAACTTATTGGATGCACAAGATTGGTTAAAAACCCTAATTGGACAAGAATAAGCCTAGGGAGGACGAAAATGACCTAAATGTTCATCCAATGACACAAATGAACTTATTGGATGCACAAGATTGGTTAAAAACCCTAATTGGACAAGAATAAACCTAGGGTGGACGAAAATGACCTAAATGTTCATCCAATGACACAAATGAACTTATTTGATGCACAAGATTGCTTAAAAACCCTAATTGGACAAGAATAAGCCTAGGGAGGACGAAAATGACCTAAATGTTCATCCAATGACACAAATTAACTTATTGGATGCACAAGATTGGTTAGAAACCCTAATTGGACAAGAATAAGCTTTGGGAGGACGAAAATGACCTAAATGTTCTTACAATGACACAAATGAACTTATTGGATGCACAAGATTGGTTAAAAACCCTAATTGGACAAGAATAAGCCTAGGGTGGACGAAAATGACCTAAATGTTCATCCAATGACACAAATGAACTTATTTGATATACAAGATTGCTTAAAAACCCTAATTGGACAAGAATAAGCCTAGGGAGGACGATAATGACCTAAATATTCATCCAATGACACAAATTAACTTATTGGATGCACAAGATTGGTTAGAAACCCTAATTGGACAAGAATAAGCCTTGGGAGGACGAAAATGACCTAAATGTTCATCCAATGACACAAACACACCTATTGGATGCACAAGATTGGTTTAAAACCCTAATTGGACAACAATAACTCTAGGGAGGATGAAAATGACCAAAATGTTCATCCAATGACACAAACACACCTATTGGATGAACAAGATTGCTTAAAACCCAAATTGGACAAGAATAAGACTAGGGAGGACGAAAATGACCTAAATGTTCATCCAATGACACAAACGCACCTATTGGATGCACAAGATTGGTTAGAAACCCTAATTGAACATGAATAAGCCTAAGGAGGACGAAAATGACATAAATGTTCATCCAATGACACAAATGAACTTATTGGATGCACAAGATTGCTTAAAAACCCCAATTGGACAAGAATAAGCCTAGGGAGGACGAAAATGACCTAAATGTTCATCCAATGACACAAATGAACTTATTGGATGCACAAGATTGGTTAGAAACCCTAATTGGACAAGAATAAGCCTTGGGAGGACGAAAATGACCTAAATGTTCATCCAATGACACAAATGAACTTATTGGATGCACAAGATTGGTTAAAAACCCTAATTGGACAAGAATAATCCTAGGGTGGACGAAAATGACCTAAATGTTCATCCAATGACACAAATGAACTTATTTGATGCACAAGATTGCTTAAAAACCCTAATTGGACAACAATAAGCCTAGGGAGGATGAAAATGACCTAAATGTTCATCTAATGACACAAACACACCTATTGGATGCACAAGATTGGTTAAAAACCCTAATTGCACAAAACTAAGCCTAGTGAGGACGAAAATAACCTAAATGTTCATCCAATGATACAAATGAACTTATTGGATGCACAAGATTGCTTAAAACCCTAATTGGACAAGAATAAGACTAGGGAGGACGAAAATGACCTAAATGTTCATCCAATGACACAAGCACACCAATTGGATGCACAAGATTAGTTAGAAACCCTAATTGAACAAGAATAAGCCTAGGGAGGACGAAAATGACCTAAATGTTCATCCCATGAAACAAATGAACTTATTGGATTCACAAGATTGCTTAAAAACGCTAATTAGACAAGAATAAGCCTAGGGAGGACGAAAATGACCTAAATGTTCATCCAATGACACAAATGAACTTATTGGATGCACAAGATTGGTTAAAAACCCTAATTGGACAAGAATAAGCCTTGGGAGGACGAAAATGACCTAAATGTTCATCCAATGACACAAATTAACTTATTGGACGCACAAGATTGGTTAAAAACCTTAATTGGACAAGAATAAGCCTAGGGTGGACGAAAATGACCTAAATGTTCATCCAATGACACAAATGAACTTATTTGATGCACAAGATTGCTTAAAAACCCTAATTGGACAAGAATAAGCCTAGGGAGGACGAAAATGACCTAAATGTTCATCCAACGACACAAATTAACTTATTGGATGCAAAAGATTGGTTAAAAACCGTAATTGGACAAGAATAAGCCTTGGGAGGACGAAAATGACCGAAATGTTCATCCAATGACACAAATGAACTTATTGGATGCACAAGATTGGTTAAAAACCCTAATTGGACAAGAATAAGCCTAGGGTGGACGAAAATGACCTAAATTTTCATCCAATGACACAAATGAACTTATTGGATGCATAAGATTGGTTAAAAACCCTAATTGGACAAGAATAAGCCTTGGGAGGACGAAAATGACCTAAATGTTCATCCAATGACACAAATGAACTTATTGGATGCACAAGATTGCTTAAAACCATAATTGGACAAGAATAAGACTAGGGACGACGAAAATGACCTAAATGTTAATCCAATGACACAAACACACCTATTGGATGCACAAGATTGGTTAAAAACCCTAATTGGACAAGAATATGCCTAGGGAGGACGAAAATGACCTAAATGTTTATCCAATGACACAAATGAACTTATTGGATGCACAAGATTGGTTAAAAACCCTAATTGGACAAGAATAAGCCTTGGGAGGACGAAAATGACCTAAATGTTCATCCAATGACACAAATGAACTTATTGGATGCACAAGATTGGTTAAAAACCCTAATTGGACAAGAATAAGCCTTGGGAGGACGAAAATGACCTAAATGTTCATCCAATGACACAAATGCACTTATTGGATGCACAAGATTGCTTAAAACCATAATTGGACAAGAATAAGACTAGGGACGACGAAAATGACCTAAATGTTCATCCAATGACACAAACACACCTATTGGATGCACAAGATTTCTTAAAAACCCTAATTGGACAAGAATAAGCCTAGGGTGGACGAAAATGACCTAAATTTTCTTCCAATGACACAAATGAACTTATTGGATGCATAAGATTGGTTAAAAACCCTAATAGGACAAGAATAAGCCTATGGAGAACGAAAATGACCTAAATGTTCATCCAATGACACAAATGAACTTATTGGATGCACAAGATTGGTTAAAAACCTTAATTGGACAAGAATAAGCCTAGGGTGGACGAAAATAACCTAAATGTTCATCCAATGACACAAATGAACTTATTGGATGCACAAGATTGGTTAAAAACCCTAATTGGACAAGAATAAGCCTTAGGAGGACGAAAATGACCTAAATGTTCATCCAATGACACAAATGAACTTATTTGATGCACAAGATTGGTTAAAAACCCTAATTGGACAAGAATAAGCCTTGGGAGGACGAAAATGACCTAAATGTTCATCCAATGACACAAATGAACTTATTGGATGCACAAGATTGGTTAAAAACCCTAATTGGACAAGAATAAGCCTTGGGAGTACGAAAATGACCTAAATGTTCATCCAATGACACAAACACACCTATTGGATGCACAAGATTGGTTAAAAACCCTAATTGGACAAGAATAAGCCTTGGGAGGACGAAAATGACCTAAATGTTCATCCAATGACACAAATGAACTTATTGGATGCACAAGATTGGTTAAAAACCCTAATTGGACAAGAATAAGCCTAGGGAGGACGAAAATGACCTAAATGTTCATCCAATGACACAAATGAACTTATTGGATGCACAAGATTGGTTAAAAACCCTCATTGGACAAGAATAAGCCTAGGGAGGACGAAAATGACCTAAATGTTCATCCAATGACACAAATGAACTTATTGGATGCACAAGATTGGTTAAAAACCCTAATTGGACAAGAATAAGCCTTGGGAGGACGAAAATGACCTAAATGTTCATCAAATGACACAAACACACCTATTGGATGCACAAGATTGGCTTAAAACCCTAATTGGACAAGAATAAGACTAGGGAGGACGAAAATGACCTAAATGTTCATCCAATGACACAAACACACCTATTGGATGCACAAGATTGGTTAGAAACCCTAATTGAACAAGAATAAGCCTAGGGAGGATGAAAATGACTTAATTCTTAATCCAATGACACAAATGAACTTATTGGATGCACAAGATTGCTTAAAACCCTAATTGGACAAGAATAAGACTAGGGAGGACGAAAATGACCTAAATGTTCATCCAATGACACAAACACACCTATTGGATGCACAAGATTGGTTAGAAACCCTAATTGAACAAGAATAAGCCTAGGGAGGACGAAAATGACTTAATTCTTAATCCAATGACACAAATGAACTTATTGGATGCACAAGATTGCTTAAAAACCCTAATTGGACAAGAATAAGACTAGGGAGGACGAAAATGACCTAAATGTTCATCCAATGACACAAATGAACTTATTGGATGCACAAGATTGGTTAAAAACCCTAATTGGGCAAGAATAAGCCTTGGGAGGACGAAAATGACCTAAATGTTATGTTCATCCAATTACACAAATGAACTTATTGGATGCACAAGATTGGTTAAAAACCCTAATTGGACAAGAATAAGCCTAGGGTGGACGAAAATGACCTAAATGTTCATCCAATGACACAAATGAACTTATTTGATGCACAAGATTGCTTAAAAACCCTAATTGGACAAGAATAAGCCTAGGGAGGACGAAAATGACCTAAATGTTCATCTTGAGACACAAATTAACTTATTGGATGCACAAGATTGGTTAAAACACCTAAATGGACAAGAATAAGCCTAGGGAGGACGAAAATGACCTAAATGTTCATCCAATGACACAAACACACTTATTGGATGCACAAGATTGGTTAAAAACCCTAACTGGACAAGAATAAGCCTAGGGAGGACGAAAATGACTTAAATCTTAATCCAATGACACAAATGAACTTATTGGATGCACAAGATTGCTTAAAAACCCTAATTGGACAAGAATAAGCCTAGGGAGGACGAAAATGACCTAAATGTTCATCCAATGACACAAATGAACTTATTGGATGCACAAGATTGGTTAGAAACCCTAATTGGACAAGAATAAGCCTTGGGAGGACGAAAATGACCTAAATGTTCATCCAATGACACAAATGAACTTATTGGATGCACAAGATTGGTTCAAAACCCTAATTGGACAAGAATAAGCCTAGGGTGGACGAAAATGACCTAAATGTTCATCAAATGACACAAATGAACTTATTTGATGCACAAGATTGCTTAAAAACCCTAATTGGACAAGAATAAGCCTAGGGAGGACGAAAATGACCTAAATGTTCATCCAATGACACAAATTAACTTATTGGATGCACAAGATTGGTTAGAAACCCTAATTGGACAAAAATAAGCCTTGGGAGGACGAAAATGACCTAAATGTTCATCCAATGACACAAATTAACTAATTGGATACACAAGATTGGTTAAAAACCCTAATTGGACAAGAATAAGCCTTGGGAGGAAGAAAAAGACCTAAATGTTCATCCAATGACACAAACACACCTATTGGATGCACAAGACTGGTTAAAAACCCTAACTGGACAAGAATAAGGCTATGGAGGACGAAAATGACTTAAATCTTAATCCAATGACACAAATGAACTTTTTGGATGCACAAGATTGCTTAAAACCCTAATTGGATAAGAATAAGCCTTGGGAGGACGAAAATGACCTAAATGTTCATCCAATGACACAAATTAACTAATTGGATGCACAAGATTGGTTAAAAACCCTAATTGGACAAGAATAAGCCTTGGGAGGAAGAAAATGACCTAAATGTTCATCCAATGACACAAATGAACTTATTGGATGCACAAGATTGGTTAAAAACCCTAATTGGACAAGAATAAGCCTAGGGTGGACGAAAATGACCTAAATGTTCATCCAATGACACAAATGAACTTATTTGATGCACAAGATTGCTTAAAAACCCTAATTGGACAAGAATAAGCCTAGGGAGGACGAAAATGACCTAAATGTTCATCCAATGCCACAAAGTAACTTATTGGATGCACAAGATTGGTTAAAAACCCTAATTGGACAAGAATAAGCCTTGGGAGGACGAAAATGACCTAAATGTTCATCCAGTGACACAAATGAAGTTATTGGATGCCAAAGATTGGTTAAAAACCCTAATTGGACAAGAATAAGCCTAGGGAGGACGAAAATGTCCTAAATATTCATCCAATGACACAAATGAACTTATTGGATGCACAAGATTGGATAAAAACCCTAATTGGACAAGAATAAGCCTAGGGTGGACGAAAATGACCTAAATGTTCATCCAATGACACAAATGAACTTATTTGATGCACAAGATTGCTTAAAAACCCTAATTGGACAAGAATAAGCCTAGGGAGGACGAAAATGACCTAAATGTTCATCCAATGCCACAAAGTAACTTATTGGATGCACAAGATTGGTTAAAAACCCTAATTGGACAAGAATAAGCCTTGGGAGGACGAAAATGACCTAAATGTTCATCCAATGACACAAATGAACTTATTGGATGCACAAGATTGGTTAAAAACCCTAATTGGACAAGAATAAGCCTAGGGAGGACGAAAATGTCCTAAATATTCATCCAATGACACAAATGAACTTATTGGATGCACAAGATTGGATAAAAACCCTAATTGGACAAGAATAAGCCTAGGGTGGACGAAAATGACCTAAATGTTCATCCAATGACACAAATGAACTTATTTGATGCACAAGATTGCTTAAAAACCCTAATTGGACAAGAATAAGCCTAGGGAGGACGAAAATGACGTAAATGTTCATCCAATGACACAAATTAACTTATTGGATGCACAAGATTGGTTAGAAACCCTAATTGGACAAGAATAAGCCTTGGGAGGACGAAAATGACCTAAATGTTCATACAATGACACAAATGAACTTATTGGATGCACAAGATTGGTTAAAAACCCTAATTGGACAAGAATAAGCCTAGGGTGGACGAAAATGACCTAAATGTTCATCCAATGACACAAATGAACTTATTTGATGAACAAGATTGCTTAAAAACCCTAATTGGACAAGAATAAGCCTAGGGAGGACGAAAATGACCTAAATGTTCATCCAATGACACAAATTAACTTATTGGATGCACAAGATTGGTTAGAAACCCTAATTGGACAAGAATAAGCCTTGGGAGGACGAAAATGACCTAAATGTTCATACAATGACACAAATGAACTTATTGGATGCACAAGATTGGTTAAAAACCCTAATTGGACAAGAATAAGCCTAGGGTGGAAGAAAATGACCTAAATGTTCATCCAATGACACAAATGAACTTATTTGATATACAAGATTGCTTAAAAACCCTAATTGGACAAGAATAAGCCTAGGGAGGACGATAATGACCTAAATATTCATCCAATGACACAAATTAACTTATTGGATGCACAAGATTGGTTAGAAACCCTAATTGGACAAGAATAAGCCTTGGGAGTACGAAAATGACCTAAATGTTCATCCAATGACACAAAAACACCTATTGGATGCACAAGATTGGTTAAAAACCCTAACTGGACAAGAATAAGCCTAGGGAGGACGAAAATGACTTAAATCTTAATCCAATGACACAAATGAACTTATTGGATGCACAAGATTGCTTAAAACCCTAATTGGATAAGAATAAGCCTTGGGAGGATGAAAATTACCTAAATGTTCATCCAGTGACACAAATGAACTTATTGGATGCACAAGATTGCTTAAAAACCTAATTGGACAAGAATAAGACTAGGGAGGACGAAAATGACCTAAATGTTCATCCAATGACACAAACACACCTATTGGATGCACAAGATTGGTTAGAAACCCTAATTGAACAAGAATAAGCCTAAGGAGGACGAAAATTACCTAAATGTTCATCAAATGACACAAATGAACTTATTGGATGCACAAGATTGGTTAAAAACCCTAATTGGACAAGAATAAGCCTAGGGAGGACGAAAATGACCTAAATGTTCATCCAATGACACAAATGAACTTATTGGATGCACAAGATTGGTTAAAAACCCTAATTGGACAAGAATATGCCTAGGGTGGACGAAAATGACCTAAATGTTCATCCAATGACACAAATGAACTTATTTGATGCACAAGATTGCTTAAAAACCCTAATTGGACAAGAATAAGCCTAGGGAGGACGAAAATGACGTAAATGTTCATCCAATGACACAAATTTACTTATTGGATGCACAAGATTGGTTAGAAACCCTAATTGGACAAGAATAAGCCTTGGGAGGACGAAAATGACCTAAATGTTCATACAATGCCACAAATGAACTTATTGGATGCACAAGATTGGTTAAAAACCCTAATTGGACAAGAATAAGCCTAGGGTGGACGAAAATGACCTAAATGTTCATCCAATGACACAAATGAACTTATTGGATGCACAAGATTGGTTAGAAACCCTAATTGGACAAGAATAAGCCTTGGGAGGACGAAAATGACCTAAATGTTCATCCAATGACACAAATGAACTTATTGGATGCACAAGATTGGTTAAAAACCCTAATTGGACAAGAATAATCCTAGGGTGGACGAAAATGACCTAAATGTTCATCCAATGACACAAATGAACTTATTTGATGCACAAGATTGCTTAAAAACCCTAATTGGACAACAATAAGCCTAGGGAGGATGAAAATGACCTAAATGTTCATCTAATGACACAAACACACCTATTGGATGCACAAGATTGGTTAAAAACCCTAATTGCACAAAACTAAGCCTTGTGAGGAAGAAAATAACCTAAATGTTCATCCAATGACACAAATGAACTTATTGGATGCACAAGATTGCTTAAAACCCTAATTGGACAAGAATAAGACTAGGGAGGACGAAAATGACCTAAATGTTCATCCAATGACACAAACACACCTATTGGATGCACAAGATTGGTTAGAAACCCTAATTGGACAAGAATATGCCTAGGGAGGATGAAAATGACCTAAATATTCATCCAATGACACAAATGAACTTATTGGAAGCACAATATTGCTTAAAACCCTAATTGGACAAGAATAAGACTAGGGAGGACGAAAATGACCTAAATGTTCATCCAATGACATAAACACACCTATTGGATGCACAAGATTGGTTAGAAACCCTAATTGGACAAGAATAAGCCTTGGGAGGACGAAAATGACCTAAATGTTCATCCAATGACACAAATGAACTTATTGGATGCACAAGATTGGTTAAAAACCCTAATTGGACAAGAATAAGCCTACGGAGGACGAAAAATGACCTAAATGTTCATCCAATGACACAAACACACCTATTGGATGCACAAGATTGGTTAGAAACCCTAATTGGACAAGAATAAGCCTGGGGAGGACGAAAATGACATAAATGTTCATCAAATGACTAAACACACCTATTGGATGCACAAGATTGGTTAGAAACCCTAATTGGACAAGAATAAGCCTAGGGCGGACGAAAATGACCTAAATGTTCACCCAATGACACAAATAAACTTATTGGATGCACAAGATTGGTTAAATACCCTAATTGGACAAGAATAAGCCTAGGGAGGACGAAAATGACCTAAATGTTCATCCAATGACACAAACACACCTATTGGATGCACAAGATTGGTTAAAAACCCTAATTGGACAAGAATAAGCCTAGGGAGGACGAAAATGACCTAAATGTTAATCCAATGGCACAAATGAACTTATTGGATGCACAAGATTGGTTAAAAACCCTAATTGGACAAGAATAAGCCTAGGGAGGACGAAAATGACCTAAATGTTCATCCAATGACACAAATGAACTTATTGGATGCACAAGATTGGTTAAAAACCCTAATTGGACAAGAATAAGCCTAGGGAGGACGAAAATGACCTAAATGTTCATCCAATGACACAAATGAACTTATTGGATGCACAAGATTGGTTAAAAACCCTAATT
The DNA here is from genome assembly GCA_037974775.1 of Cicer pinnatifidum. NCBI lineage: Eukaryota > Viridiplantae > Streptophyta > Magnoliopsida > Fabales > Fabaceae > Cicer > Cicer pinnatifidum. The sequence goes on along the minus strand of JBBPBR010000630.1, from coordinate 287,138 downwards.
GGACAAGAATAAGCCTAGGGAAGACGAAAATGACCTAAAGGTTCGTCCAATGACACAAACACACCTCTTGGATGCACAAGATTGCATAAAAACCCTAATTGGACAAGAATAAGACTAGGGAGGACGAAAATGACCTAAATGTTCATCCAATGACACAAACACACATATTGGACGCACAAGATTGCTTAAAACCCTAATTGGACAAGAATAAGACTAGGGAGGACGAAAATGACCTAAATGTTCATCCAATGACACAAATGAACTTATTGGAAGCACAAGATTGGTTAAAAACCCTAATTGGACAAGAATAAGCCTAGGGAGGACGAAAATGACCTAAATGTTCGTCCAATGACACAAACACACCTATTGAATGCACAAGATTGCATAAAATCCCTAATTGGACAAGAATAAGACTAGGGAGGACGAAAATGACCTAAATGTTCCTCCAATGACACAAACACACCTATTGGATGCACAAGATTGCATAAAAACCCTAATTGGACAAGAATAAGACTAGGGAGGACGAAAATGACCTAAATGTTCATCCAATGAACCAAATGAACTTATTGGATGCACAAGATTGGTTAAAAACCCTAATTGGACAAGAATAAGCCTAGGGAGGACGAAAATGACCTAAATGTTCATCCAATGACACAAATGAACTTATTGGATGCACAAGATTGGTTAAAAACTCTAATTGGACAAGAATAAGCCTAGGGAGGACGAAAATGACCTAAATGTTCATCCAATGACACAAATGAACTTATTTGATGCACAAGATTGCTTAAAAACCCTAATTGGACAAGAATAAGCCTAGGGAGGACGAAAATGACCTAAATGTTCATCCAATGCCACAAAGTAACTTATTGGATGCACAAGATTGGTTAAAAACCCTAATTGGACAAGAATAAGCCTAGGGAGGACGAAAATGACCTAAATGTTCATCCAATGACACAAATGAACTTATTGGATGCACAAGATTGGTTAAAAACCCTAATTGGACAAGAATAAGCCTAGGGAGGACGAAAATGACCTAAATGTTCATCCAATGACACAAATGAACTTATTGGATGCACAAGATTGGTTAAAAACCCTAATTGGACAAGAATAAGCCTTGGGTGGACAAAAATGACCTAAATGTTCATACAATGACACAAATGAACTTATTGGATGCACAAGATTGGTTAAAAACCCTAATTGGACAAGAATAAGCCTAGGGAGGACGAAAATGACCTAAATGTTCATCCAATGACACAAATGAACTTATTGGATGCACAAGATTGGTTAAAAACCCTAATTGGACAAGAATAAGTCTTGGGAGGACGAAAATGACCTAAATGTTCATCCAATGACACAAATGAACTTATTGGATGCACAAGATTGGTTAAAAACCCTAGTTGGACAAGAATAAGCCTAGGGTGGACGAAAATGACCTAAATGTTCATCCAATGACACAAATGAACTTATTGGATGCACAAGATTGGTTAAAAACCCTAATTGGACAAGAATAAGCCTAGGGTGGACGAAAATGACCTAAATGTTCATCCAATGACACAAATGAACTTATTTGATGCACAGGATTGCTTAAAAACCCTAATTGGACAAGAATAAGCCTAGGGAGGATGAAAATGACCTAAATGTTCATCCAATGACACAAATGAACTTATTGGATGCACAAGATTGGTTAGAAACCCTAATTGGACAAGAATAAGCCTTGGGAGGACGAAAATGACCTAAATGTTCATCCAATGACACAAACACACCTATTGGATGCACAAGATTGGTTAAAAACCCTAACTGGACAAGAATAAGCCTAGGGAGGACGAAAATGACTTAAATCTTAATCCAATGACACAAATGAACTTATTGGATGCACAAGATTGCTTAAAAACCCTAATTGGATAAGAATAAGCCTTGGGAGGATGAAAATTACCTAAATGTTCATCCAGTGACACAAATGAACTTATTGGATGCACAAGATTGCTTAAAAACCTAATTGGACAAGAATAAGACTAGGGAGGACGAAAATGACCTAAATGTTCATCCAATGACACAAACACACCTATTGGATGCACAAGATTGGTTAGAAACCCTAATTGAACAAGAATAAGCCTAAGGAGGACGAAAATGACCTAAATGTTCATCCAATGACACAAACACACCTATTGGATGCACAAGATTGCTTAAAACCCTAATTGGACAAGAATAAGACTAGGGAGGACGAAAATGACCTAAATGTTCATCCGATGACACAAACACACCTATTGGATGCACAAGATTGGCTAGAAACCCTAATTGAACAAGAATAAGCCTAAGGAGGACGAAAATGACCTAAATGTTCATCCAATGACACAAATGAACTTATTGGATGCACAAGATTGGTTAAAAACCCTAATTGGACAAGAATAAGCCTAGGGTGGACGAAAATGAACTAAATGTTCATCCAATGACACAAATGAACTTATTTGATGCACAAGATTTCTTAAAAACCCTAATTGGACAAGAATAAGCCTAGGGAGGACGAAAATGACCTAAATGTTCATCCAATGACACAAATTAACTTATTGGATGCACAAGATTGGTTAAAAACCCTAATTAAACAAGAATAAGCCTTGGGAGGACGAAAATGACCTAAATGTTCATCCAATGACACAAATGAACTTATTGGATGCACAAGATTGGTTAAAAACCCTAATTGGACAAGAATAAGCCTAGGGTGGACGAAAATGACCTAAATGTTCATCCAATGACACAAATGAAATTATTTGATGCACAAGATTGCTTAAAAACCCTAATTGGACAAGAATAAGCCTAGGGAGGACGAAAATGACCTAAATGTTCATCAAATGACACAAATTAACTTATTGGATGCACAAGATTGGTTAAAAACCCTAATTGGACAAGAATAAGCCTTGGGAGGACGAAAATGACCTAAATGTTCATCCAATGACATAAATGAACTTATTGGATGCACAAGATTGGTTAAAAACCCTAATTGGACAAGAATAAGCCTAGGGTGGACGAAAATGACCTAAATGTTCATCCAATGACACAAATGAACTTATTTGATGCACAAGATTGCTTAAAAACCCTAATTGGACAAGAATAAGCCTAGGGAAGACGAAAATGACCTAAATGTTCATCCAATGACACAAATTAACTTATTGGATGCACAAGATTGGTTAGAAACCCTAATTGGACAAGAATAAGCCTTGGGAGGACGAAAATGACCTAAATGTTCATACAATGACACAAATGAACTTATTGGATGCACAAGATTGGTTAAAAACACTAATTGGACAAGAATAAGCCTAGGGTGGACGAAAATGACCTAAATGTTCATCCAATGACACAAATGAACTTATTTGATATACAAGATTGCTTAAAAACCCTAATTGGACAAGAATAAGCCTAGGGAGGACGATAATGACCTAAATATTCATCCAATGACACAAATTAACTTATTGGATGCACAAGATTGGTTAGAAACCCTAATTGGACAAGAATAAGCCTTGGGAGGACGAAAATGACCTAAATGTTCATCCAATGACACAAACACACCTATTGGATGCACAAGATTGGTTTAAAACCCTAATTGGACAACAATAACTCTAGGGAGGATGAAAATGACCAAAATGTTCATCCAATGACACAAACACACCTATTGGATGAACAAGATTGCTTAAAACCCAAATTGGACAAGAATAAGACTAGGGAGGACGAAAATGACCTAAATGTTCATCCAATGACACAAACGCACCTATTGGATGCACAAGATTGGTTAGAAACCCTAATTGAACATGAATAAGCCTAAGGAGGACGAAAATGACATAAATGTTCATCCAATGACACAAATGAACTTATTGGATGCACAAGATTGCTTAAAAACCCCAATTGGACAAGAATAAGCCTAGGGAGGACGAAAATGACCTAAATGTTCATCCAATGACACAAATGAACTTATTGGATGCACAAGATTGGTTAGAAACCCTAATTGGACAAGAATAAGCCTTGGGAGGACGAAAATGACCTAAATGTTCATCCAATGACACAAATGAACTTATTGGATGCACAAGATTGGTTAAAAACCCTAATTGGACAAGAATAATCCTAGGGTGGACGAAAATGACCTAAATGTTCATCCAATGACACAAATGAACTTATTTGATGCACAAGATTGCTTAAAAACCCTAATTGGACAACAATAAGCCTAGGGAGGATGAAAATGACCTAAATGTTCATCTAATGACACAAACACACCTATTGGATGCACAAGATTGGTTAAAAACCCTAATTGCACAAAACTAAGCCTAATGAGGACGAAAATAACCTAAATGTTCATCCAATGACACAAATACACCTATTGGATGCACAAGATTGGTTAGAAACCCTAATTGAACAAGAATAAGCCTAGGGAGGACGAAAATGACTTAAATCTTAATCCAATGACACAAATGAACTTATTGGATGCACAAGATTGCTTAAAACCCTAATTGGACAAGAATAAGACTAGGGAGGACGAAAATGACCTAAATGTTCATCCAATGACACAAATGAACTTATTGGATGCACAAGATTGCTTAAAAACTCTAATTGGACAAGAATAACCCTAGGGAGGACGAAAATGACCTAAATGTTCATCCAATGACACAAATGAACTTATTGGATGCACAAGATTGCTTAAAACCCTAATTGGACAAGAATAAGCCTAGGGAGGACGAAAATGACCTAAATGTTCATCCAATGACACAAATGAACTTATTGGATGCACAAGATTGCTTAAAAACCCTAATTGGACAAGAATAAGCCTAGGGAGGACGAAAAATGACATAAATGTTCATGTAATGACACAAATGAACTTATTGGATGCACAAGATTGCTTAAAACCCTAATTGGACAAGAATAAGACTAGGGAGGACGAAAATGACCTAAATGTTCATCCAATGACACAAACACACCTATTGGATGCACAAGATTGGTTAGAAACCCTAATTGGACAAGAATATGCCTAGGGAGGATGAAAATGACCTAAATATTCATCCAATGACACAAATGAACTTATTGGAAGCACAATATTGCTTAAAACCCTAATTGGACAAGAATAAGACTAGGGAGGACGAAAATGACCTAAATGTTCATCCAATGACATAAACACACCTATTGGATGCACAAGATTGGTTAGAAACCCTAATTGGACAAGAATAAGCCTTGGGAGGACGAAAATGACCTAAATGTTCATCCAATGACACAAATGAACTTATTGGATGCACAAGATTGGTTAAAAACCCTAATTGGACAAGAATAAGCCTACGGAGGACGAAAAATGACCTAAATGTTCATCCAATGACACAAACACACCTATTGGATGCACAAGATTGGTTAGAAACCCTAATTGGACAAGAATAAGCCTGGGGAGGACGAAAATGACATAAATGTTCATCAAATGACTAAACACACCTATTGGATGCACAAGATTGGTTAGAAACCCTAATTGGACAAGAATAAGCCTAGGGCGGACGAAAATGACCTAAATGTTCACCCAATGACACAAATAAACTTATTGGATGCACAAGATTGGTTAAATACCCTAATTGGACAAGAATAAGCCTAGGGAGGACGAAAATGACCTAAATGTTCATCCAATGACACAAACACACCTATTGGATGCACAAGATTGGTTAAAAACCCTAATTGGACAAGAATAAGCCTAGGGAGGACGAAAATGACCTAAATGTTAATCCAATGACACAAATGAACTTATTGGATTCACAAGATTGGTTAAAAACCCTAATTGGACAAGAATAAGCCTAGGAAGGATGAAAATAACCTAAATGTTCATCAAATGACTAAACACACCTATTGGATGCACAAGATTGGTTAAAAACCCTAATTGGACAAGAATAAGCCTAGGGAGGACGAAAATGACCTAAATGTTCATCCAATGACACAAACACACCTATTGGATGCGCAAGATTGGTTAGAAACCCTAATTGGACAAGAATAAGCCTTGGGAGGACGAAAATGACCTAAATGTTCATCCAATGACACAAATGAACTTATTGGATGCACAAGATTGGTTAAAAACCCTAATTGGACAAGAATAAGCCTAGGGTGGACGAAAATGACCTAAATGTTCATCCAATGACACAAATGAACTTATTGGATGCACAAGATTGGTTAAAAACCCTAATTGGACAAGAATAAGCCTATGGAGAACGAAAATGACCTAAATGTTCATCCAATGACACAAACACACCTATTGGATGCACAAGATTGGTTAGAAACCCTAATTGGACAACAATAAGCCTAGGGAGGATGAAAATGACCTAAATGTTCATCTAATGACACAAACACACCTATTGGATGCACAAGATTGGTTAAAAACCCTAATTGCACAAAACTAAGCCTAGGGAGGACGAAAATAACCTAAATGTTCATCCAATGACCCAAATGAACTTATTGGATGCACAAGATTGCTTAAAACCCTAATTGGACAAGAATAAGACTAGGGAGGACGAAAATGACCTAAATGTTCATCCAATGACACAAACACACCTATTGGATGCACAAGATTGGTTAGAAACCCTAATTGTACAAGAATAAGCCTAGGGAGGATAAAAATGACCTAAATATTAATCCAATGACACAAATGAACTTATTGGATGCACAAGATTGCTTAAAACCCTAATTGGACAAGAATAAGACTAGGGAGGACGAAAATAACCTAAATGTTCATCCAATGACACAAACACACCTATTGGATGCACAAGATTGGTTAGAAACCCAAATTGCACAAGAATAAGCCTAGGGATGACGAAAATGACCTAAATTTTCATCCAATGACACAAACACACCTATTGGATGCACACGATTGGTTAGAAACCCTAATTTAATAAGAATAGGTCTAGGGAGGACGAAAATGACCTAACTATTCATCCAATGACACAAGTGAACTTATTGGATGCACAAGATTGGTTAAAAACCCTAATTGGACAAGAATAAGCCTACGGAGGACGAAAATGACCTAAATGTTCATCCAATGACACAAACACACCTATTGGATGCACAAGATTGTTTAGAAACCCTAATTGGACAAGAATAAGCCTAGGGAGGACGAAAATGACCTAACTATTCATCCAATGACACAAGTGAACTTATTGGATGCACAAGATTGGTTAAAAACCCTAATTGGACAAGAATAAGACTAGGGAGAACGAAAATGATCTAAATGTTCATCAAAATGACACAAACACACCTATTGGATGCACAAGATTGGTTAGAAACCCTAATTGGACAAGAATAAGCCTTGGGAGGACGAAAATGACCTAAATGTTCATCCAATGACACAAATGAACTTATTGGATGCACAAGATTGGTTAAAAACCCTAATTGGACAAGAATAAGCCTAGGGAGGACGAAAATGACCTAAATGTTCATCTAATGACACAAATGAACTTATTTGATGCACAAGATTGCTTAAAAACCCTAATTGGACAAGAATAAGCCTAGGGAGGACGAAAATGACCTAAATGTTCATCCAATGACACAAATTAACTTATTGGATGCACAAGATTGGTTAGAAACCCTAATTTGACAAGAATAAGCCTTGGGAGGACGAAAATGACCTAAATGTTCATCCAATGACACAAATGAACTTATTGGATGCACAAGATTGGTTAAAAACCCTAATTGGACAAGAATAAGCCTAGGGTGGACGAAAATGACCTAAATGTTCATCAAATGACACAAATGAACTTATTGGATGCACAAGATTGGTTAAAAACCCTAATTGGACAAGAATAAGCCTAGGGAGGACGAAAATGACCTAAATGTTCATCCAATGACACAAATGAACTTATTGGATGCACAAGATTGGTTAAAAACTCTAATTGGACAAGAATAAGCCTAGGGTGGACGAAAATGACCTAAATGTTCATCCAATGACACAAATGAACTTATTTGATGCACAAGATTGCTTAAAAACCCTAATTGGACAAGAATAAGCCTAGGGAGGACGAAAATGACGTAAATGTTCATCCAATGACACAAATTAACTTATTGGATGCACAAGATTGGTTAGAAACCCTAATTGGACAAGAATAAGCCTTGGGAGGACGAAAATGACCTAAATGTTCATCCAATGACACAAATGAACTTATTGGATGCACAAGATTGGTTAAAAACCCTAATTGGACAAGAATAAGCCTAGGGTGGACGAAAATGACCTAAATGTTCATCCAATGACACAAATGAACTTATTTGATGCACAAGATTGCTTAAAAATCCTAATTGGACAAGAATAAGCCTAGGGAGGACGAAAATGACCTAAATGTTCATCCAATTACACAAATTAACTTATTGGATGCACAAGATTGGTTAGAAACCCTAATTGGACAAGAATAAGCCTTGGGAGGACGAAAATGACCTAAATGTTCATACAATGACACAAATGAACTTATTGGATGCACAAGATTGGTTAAAAAACCCTAATTGGACAAGAATAAGCCTAGGGTGGACGAAAATGACCTAAATGTTCATCCAATGACACAAATGAACTTATTTGATATACAAGATTGCTTAAAAACCCTAATTGGACAAGAATAAGCCTAGGGAGGACGAAAATGACCTAAATATTCATCCAATGACACAAATTAACTTATTGGATGCACAAGATTGGTTAGAAACCCTAATTGGACAAGAATAAGTCTTGGGAGGACGAAAATGACCTAAATGTTCATCCAATGACACAAACACACCTATTAGATGCACAAGATTGGTTAAAAACCCTAACTGGACAAGAATAAGCCTAGGGAGGACGAAAATGACTTAAATCTTAATCCAATGACACAAATGAACTTATTGGATGCACAAGATTGCTTAAAACCCTAATTGGATAAGAATAAGACTTGGGAGGACGAAAATGACCTAAATGTTCATCAAATGACACAAACACACCTATTGGATGCACAAGATTGGCTTAAAACCCTAATTGGACAAGAATAAGACTAAGGAGGACAAAAATGACCTAAATGTTCATCCAATGACACAAACACACCTATTGGATGCACAAGATTGGTTAAAAACCCTAATTGGACAACAATAAGCCTAGGGAGGATGAAAATGACCTAAATGTTCATCTAATGACACAAACGTACCTATTGGATGCACAAGATTGGTTAAAAACCATAATTGCACAAAACTAAGCCTAGTGAGGACGAAAATAACCTAAATGTTCATCCAATGACACAAATGAACTTATTGGATGCACAAGATTGCTTAAATCCCTAGTTGGACAAGAATAAGACTAGGGAGGACGAAAATGACCTAAATGTTCATCCAATGACACAAACACACCTATTGGATGCCCAAGATTGGTTAGAAACCCTAATTGAACAAGAATAAGCGTAGGGAGGACGAAAATGACCTAAATGTTCATCCAATGAAACAAAGGAACTTATTGGATTCACAAGATTGCTTAAAAACCCTAATTGGACAGGAATAAGCCTAGGGAGGACGAAAATGACCTAAATGTTCATCCAATGACACAAATGAACTTATTGGATGCACAAGATTGGTTAAAAACCCTAATTGGACAAGAATAAGCCTAGGGTGGACGAAAATGACCTAAATGTTTATCCAATGACACAAATGAACTTATTGGATGCACAAGATTGGTTAAAACCCCTAATTGGACAAGAATAAGCCTAGGGAGGACGAAAATGACCGAAATGTTCATCCAATGACACAAACACACCTATTGGATGCACAAGATAGGTTAGAAACCCTAATTGAACAAGAATAAGCCTAGGGAGGACGAAAATGACCTAAATGTTCATCAAATGACACAAATGAACTTATTGGATGCACAAGATTACTTAAAAACCCTAATTGGACACGAATAAGCCTAGGGAGGACGAAAATGACCTAAATGTTCATCCAATGACACAAATGAACTTATTGGATGCACAAGTTTGCTTAAAAACCCTAATTGGACAAGAATAAGCCTAGGGAGTACGAAAATGACCTAAATGTTCATCCAATGACACAAATGAACTTATTGGATCCACAAGATTGGTTAAAAACCCTAATTGGACAAGAATAAGCCTTGGGAGGACGAAAATGACCTAAATGTTCATCCAATGACACAAATGAACTTATTGGATGCACAAGATTGCTTAAAACCCCTAATTGGACAAGAATAAGCCTAGGGAGGACGAAAATGACCTAAATGTTCATCCAATGACACAAATGAACTTATTGGATGCACAAGATTGGTTAAAAACCCTAATTGGACAAGAATATGCCTAGGGTGGACGAAAATGACCTAAATGTTCATCCAATGACACAAATGAACTTATTTGATGCACAAGATTGCTTAAAAACCCTAATTGGACAAGAATAAGCCTAGGGAGGACAAAAATGACGTAAATGTTCATCCAATGACACAAATTAACTTATTGGATGCACAAGATTGGTTAGAAACCCTAATTGGACAAGAATAAGCCTTGGGAGGACGAAAATGACCTAAATGTTCATACAATGACACAAATGAACTTATTGGATGCACAAGATTGGTTAAAAACCCTAATTGGACAAGAATAAGCCTAGGGTGGACGAAAATGACCTAAATGTTCATCCAATGACACAAATGAACTTATTTGATATACAAGATTGCTTAAAAACCCTAATTGGACAAGAATAAGCCTAGGGAGGACGATAATGACCTAAATATTCATCCAATGACACAAATTAACTTATTGGATGCACAAGATTGGTTAGAAACCCTAATTGGACAAGAATAAGCCTTGGGAGGACGAAAATGACCTAAATGTTCATCCAATGACACAAACACACCTATTGGATGCACAAGATTGGTTTAAAACCCTAATTGGACAACAATAACTCTAGGGAGGATGAAAATGACCAAAATGTTCATCCAATGACACAAACACACCTATTGGATGAACAAGATTGCTTAAAACCCAAATTGGACAAGAATAAGACTAGGGAGGACGAAAATGACCTAAATGTTCATCCAATGACACAAACGCACCTATTGGATGCACAAGATTGGTTAGAAACCCTAATTGAACATGAATAAGCCTAAGGAGGACGAAAATGACATAAATGTTCATCCAATGACACAAATGAACTTATTGGATGCACAAGATTGCTTAAAAACCCCAATTGGACAAGAATAAGCCTAGGGAGGACGAAAATGACCTAAATGTTCATCCAATGACACAAATGAACTTATTGGATGCACAAGATTGGTTAGAAACCCTAATTGGACAAGAATAAGCCTTGGGAGGACGAAAATGACCTAAATGTTCATCCAATGACACAAATGAACTTATTGGATACACAAGATTGGTTAAAAACCCTAATTGGACAAGAATAAGCCTAGGGTGGACGAAAATGGCCTAAATGTTCATCCAATGACACAAATTAACTTATTTGATGCACAAGATTGCTTAAAAACCCTAATTGGACAAGAATAAGCCTATGGAGGACGAAAATGACCAAAATGTTCATCCAATGACACTAATGAACTTATTGGATGCACAAGATTGCTTAAAAACCCCAATTGGACAAGAATAAGCCTTGGGAGGACGAAAATGACCTAAATGTTCATCCAATGACACAAATGAACTTATTGGATGCACAAGATTGGTTAAAAACCCTAATTGGACAAGAATAAGCCTAGGGTGGACGAAAATGACCTAAATGTTCATCCAATGACACAAATGAACTTATTTGATGCACAAGATTGCTTAAAAACCTTAATTGGACAAGAATAAGCCTAGGGAGGACGAAAATGACCTAAATGTTCATCCAATGACACAAATTAACTTATTGGATGCACAAGATTGGTTAGAAACCCTAATTGGACAAGAATAAGCCTTGGGAGGACGAAAATGACCAAAATGTTCATCCAATGACACAAATGAACTTATTGGATGCACAAGATTGGTTAAAATCCCTAATTGGATAAGAATAAGCCTTGGGAGGACGAAAATGACCTAAATGTTCATCAAATGACACAAACACACCTATTGGATGCACAAGATTGGCTTAAAACCCTAATTGGACAAGAATAAGACTAGGGAGGACGAAAATGACCTAAATGTTCATCCAATGACACAAACACACCTATTGGATGCACAAGATTGGTTAAAAACCCTAATTGGTCAAGAATAAGCCTAGGGAGGACGAAAATGACCTAAATGTTCATCCAATGACACAAACACACCTATTGGATGCACAAGATTGGTTAAAAACCCTAACTGGACAAGAATAAGCCTAGGGAGGACGAAAATGACTTAAATCTTAATCCAATGACACAAATGAACGTATTGGATGCACAAGATTGCTTAAAACCCTAATTGGATAAGAATAAGCCTTGGGAGGACGAAAATGACCTAAATGTTCATCCAATGACACAAATGAACTTATTGGATGCACAAGATTGGTTAAAAACCCTAATTGGACAAGAATAAGCCTAGGGTGGACGAAAATGACCTAAATGTTCATCCAATGACACAAATGAACTTATTGGATGCATAAGATTGGTTAAAAGCCTTAATTGGACAAGAATAAGCCTATGGAGAACGAAAATGACCTAAATGTTCATCCAATGACACAAACACACCTATTGGATGCACAAGATTGGTTAAAAACCCTAATTGGACAAGAATAAGCCTAGGGAGGACGAAAATGACCTAAATGTTCATCCAACGACACAAATTAACTTATTGGATGCACAAGATTGGTTAAAAACCCTAATTGGACAAGAATAAGCCTTGGGAGGACGAAAATGACCTAAATGTTCATCCAATGACACAAATGAACTTATTGGATGCACAAGATTGCTTAAAAACCCTAATTGGATAAGAATAAGCCTAGGGAGGACGAAAATGACCTAAATATTCATCCAATGACACAAATTAACTTATTGGATGCACAAGATTGGTTAAAAACCATAATTGGACAAGAATAAGCCTTGGGAGGACGAAAATGACCTAAATGTTCATCCAATGACACAAATGAACTTATTGGATGCACAAGATTGCTTAAAAACCCTAATTGGACAATAATAACCCTAGGTAGGACGAAAATGACCTAAATGTTCATCCAATGACACAAATTAACTTATTGGATGCACAAGATTGGTTAAAAACCCTAATTGGACAAGAATAAGCCTTGGGAGGACGAAAATGACCTAAATGTTCATCCAATGACACAAATGAACTTATTGGATGCACAAGATTGGTTAAAAACCCTAATTGGACAAGAATAAGCCTAGGGTGGACGAAAATGACCTAAATGTTCATCCAATGACACAAATGAACTTATTGGATGCACAAGATTGGTTAAAAACCCTAATTGGACAAGAATAAGCCTATGGAGAACGAAAACGACCTAAATGTTCATCCAATGACACAAACACACCTATTGGATGCACAAGATTGGTTAAAAACCCTAATTGGACAAGAATAAGCCTAGGGAGGACGAAAATGACCTAAATGTTCATCCAATGACACAAATTAACTTATTGGATGCACAAGATTGTTTAAAAACCCTAATTGGACAAGAATAAGCCTTGGGAGGACGAAAATGACCTAAATGTTCATCCAATGACACAAATGAACTTATTGGATGCACAAGATTGGTTAAAAACCCTAATTGGACAAGAATAAGCCTAGGGTGGACGAAAATGACCTAAATGTTCATCCAATGACACAAATGAACCTATTGGATGCACAAGATTGGTTAGAAACCCTAATTGGACAAGAATAAGCCTAGGGAGGACGAAAATGACCTAAATGTTCATCCAATGACACAAATACACCTATTGGATGCACAAGATTGGTTAAAAACCCTAATTGAACAAGAATAAGCCTAGGGAGGACGAAAATGACCTAAATGTTCATCCAATGACACAAATGAACTTATTGGATGCACAAGATTGGTTAGAAACCCTAATTGGACAAGAATAAGCCTTGGGAGGACGAAAATGACCTAAATGTTCATCTAATGACACAAACACAACTATTGGATGCACAAGATTGCTTGAAACCCTAATTGGACAAGAATAAGACTAGGGAGGACGAAAATGACCTAAATGTTCATCCAATGACACAAACACACCTATTGGAAGCACAAGATTGGTTAGAAACCCTAATTGAACAAGAATAAGCCTAAGGAGGACGAAAATGACCTAAATGTTCATCCAATGACACAAATGAACTTATTGGATGCACAAGATTGCTTAAAAACCCCAATTGGACAAGAATAAGCCTAGGGAGGACGAAAATGACCTAAATGTTCATCCAATGACACAAATGAACTTATTGGATGCACAAGATTGGTTAGAAACCCTAATTGGACAAGAATAAGCCTTGGGAGGACGAAAATGACCTAAATGTTCATACAATGACACAAATGAACTTATTGGATGCACAAGATTGGTTAAAAACCCTAATTGGACAAGAATAAGCCTAGGGTGGACGAAAATGACCTAAATGTTCATCCAATGACACAAATGAACTTATTTGATATACAAGATTGCTTAAAAACCCAAATTGGACAAGAATAAGCCTAGGGAGGACGATAATGACCTAAATATTCATCCAATGACACAAATTAACTTATTGGATGCACAAGATTGGTTAGAAACCCTAATTGGACAAGAATAAGACTTGGGAGGACGAAAATGACCTAAATGTTCATCCAATGAAACAAACACACCTGTTGGATGCCCAAGATTGGTTAAAAACCCTAGCTGGACAAGAATAAGCCTAGGGAGGACGAAAATGACCAAAATGTTCATCCAATGACACAAACACACCTATTGGATGAACAAGATTGCTTAAAACCCAAATTGGACAAGAATAAGACTAGGGAGGACGAAAATGACCTAAATGTTCATCCAATGACACAAACACACCTATTGGATGCACAAGATTGGTTAGAAACCCTAATTGAACAAGAATAAGCCTAAGGAGGACGAAAATGACATAAATGTTCATCCAATGACACAAATGAACTTATTGGATGCACAAGATTGCTTAAAAACCCCAATTGGACAAGAATAAGCCTAGGGAGGACGAAAATGACCTAAATGTTCATCCAATGACACAAATGAACTTATTGGATGCACAAGATTGGTTAGAAACCCTAATTGGACAAGAATAAGCCTCGGGAGGACGAAAATGACCTAAATGTTCATCCAATGACACAAATGAACTTATTGGATGCACAAGATTGGTTAAAAACCCTAATTGGACAAGAATAAGCCTAGGGAGGACGAAAATGACCTAAATGTTCATCCAATGACACAAATGAACTTATTGGATGCACAAGATTGGTTAAAAACCCTAATTGGACAAGAGTAAGCCTAGGGAGGGCGAAAATGACCTAAATGTTCGTCGAATGACACAAACACACCTATTTGATGCACAAGATTGCATAAAAACCCTAATTGGACAAGAATAAGACTAGGGAGGACGAAAATGACCTAAATGTTCATCCAATGACACAAACACACATATTGGATGCACAAGATTGCTTAAAACCCTAATTGGACAAGAATAAGACTTGGGAGGATGAAAATTACCTAAATTTTCATCCAATGACACAAATGAACTTATTGGATGCACAAGATTGGTTAAAAACCCTAATTGGACAAGAATAAGCCTAGGGACGACGAAAATGACCTAAATGTTCATCCAATGACACAAATGAAGTTATTGGATGCACAAGATTGGTTAAAAACCCTAATTGGACAAGAATAAGCCTAGGGAGGACGAAAATGACCTAAATGTTCATCCAATGACACAAATGAACTTATTGGATGCACAAGATTGGTTAAAAACCCTAATTGGACAAGAATAAGCCTAGGGATGACGAAAATGACCTAAATGTTCATCCAATGACACAAATGAACTTATTGGATGCACAAGATTGGTTAAAATCCCTAATTGGACAAGAATAAGCCTAGGGAGGACGCAAATGACCTAAAGGTTCGTCCAATGACACAAACACACCTATTGGAAGCACAAGATTGCATAAAAACCCTAATTGGACAAGAATAAGACTAGGGAGGACGAAAATGACCTAAATGTTCCTCCAATGACACAAATGAACTTATTGGATGCACAAGATTGGTTAAAAACCCTAATTGGACAAGAATAAGCCTAGGGAGGACGAAAATGACCTAAATGTTCATCCAATGACACAAATGAACTTATTGGATGCACAAGATTGGTTAAAAACCCAAATTGGACAAGAATAAGACTAGGGAGGACGAAAATGACCTAAATGTCCCTCCAATGACACAAAGGAACTTATTGAATGCACAAGATTGGCTAAAAACCCTAATTGGATAAGAATAAGCCTAGGGAGGACGAAAATGACCTAAATGTTCATCCAATGACACAAATGAACTTATTGGATGCACAAGATTGGTTAAAAACCCTAATTGGACAAGAATAAGCCTAGGGAGGACGAAAATGACCTAAATGTTCATCCAATGACACAAATAAACTTATTGGATGCACATGATTGGTTAAAAACCCTAATTGGACAAGAATAAGCCTAGGGAGGACGAAAAGGACCTAAATGTTCGTCCAATGACACAAACACACCTATTGGATGCACAAGATTGCATAAAATCCCTAATTGGACAAAAATAAGACTAGGGAGGACGAAAATGACCTAAATGTTCCTCCAATGACACAAATGAACTTATTGGATGCACAAGATTGGCTAAAAACCCTAATTGGATAAGAATAAGCCTAGGGAGGACGAAAATGACCTAAATGTTCATCCAATGACACAAATGAACTTATTGGATGCACAAGATTGGTTAAAAACCCTAATTGGACAAGAATAAGCCTAGGGAGGACGAAAATGACCTAAATGTTCATCCAATGACACAAATAAACTTATTGGATGCACATGATTGGTTAAAAACCCTAATTGGACAAGAATAAGCCTAGGGAGGATGAAAATGACCTAAATGTTCCTCCAATGACACAAATGAACTTATTGGATGCACAAGATTGGTTAAAAACCCTAATTGGACAAGAATAAGCCTAGGGAGGACGAAAATGACCTAAATGTTCATCCAATGACACAAATGAACTTATTGGATGCACAAGATTGGTTAAAATACCTAATTGGACAAGAATAAGCCTAGGGAGGACGAAAATGACCTAAATGTTCATCCAATGACACAAATGAACTTATTGGATGAACAAGATTGGTTAAAAACCCTAATTGGACAAGAATAAGCCTAGGGAGGACGAAAATGACCTAAATGTTCATCCAATGACACAAATGAACTTATTGGATGCACAAGATTGGTTGAAAACCCTAATTGGACAAGAATAAGCCTGGGGAGGACGAAAATGACCTAAATGTTCATCCAATGACACAAATGAACTTATTGGATGCACAAGATTGGTTGAAAACCCTAATTGAACAAGAATAAGCCTAGGGAGGACGAAAATGACCAAAATGTTCATCAAATGACACAAATGAACTTATTGGATGCACAAGATTGGTTAAAAACCCTAATTGGACAAGAATAAGCCTAGGGAGGACGAAAATGACCTAAATGTTCATCCAATGACACAAATGAACTTATTGGATGCACAAGATTGGTTAAAAACCCTAATTGGACAAGAATAAGCCTAGGGAGGACGAAAATGACCTAACTATTCCTCCAATGACACAAATGAACTTATTGGATGCACAAGATTGCTTAAAACCCTAATTGGACAAGAATAAGACTAGGGAGGACGAAAATAACCTAAATGTTCATCCAATGACACAAACACACCTATTGGATGCACAAGATTGGTTAGAAACCCAAATTGCACAAGAATAAGCCTAGGGATGACGAAAATGACCTAAATTTTCATCCAATGACACAAACACACCTATTGGATGCACACGATTGGTTAGAAACCCTAATTTAATAAGAATAGGTCTAGGGAGGACGAAAATGACCTAACTATTCATCCAATGACACAAGTGAACTTATTGGATGCACAAGATTGGTTAAAAACCCTAATTGGACAAGAATAAGCCTACGGAGGACGAAAATGACCTAAATGTTCATCCAATGACACAAACACACCTATTGGATGCACAAGATTGTTTAGAAACCCTAATTGGACAAGAATAAGCCTAGGGAGGACGAAAATGACCTAACTATTCATCCAATGACACAAGTGAACTTATTGGATGCACAAGATTGGTTAAAAACCCTAATTGGACAAGAATAAGACTAGGGAGAACGAAAATGATCTAAATGTTCATCAAAATGACACAAACACACCTATTGGATGCACAAGATTGGTTAGAAACCCTAATTGGACAAGAATAAGCCTTGGGAGGACGAAAATGACCTAAATGTTCATCCAATGACACAAATGAACTTATTGGATGCACAAGATTGGTTAAAAACCCTAATTGGACAAGAATAAGCCTAGGGAGGACGAAAATGACCTAAATGTTCATCTAATGACACAAATGAACTTATTTGATGCACAAGATTGCTTAAAAACCCTAATTGGACAAGAATAAGCCTAGGGAGGACGAAAATGACCTAAATGTTCATCCAATGACACAAATTAACTTATTGGATGCACAAGATTGGTTAGAAACCCTAATTTGACAAGAATAAGCCTTGGGAGGACGAAAATGACCTAAATGTTCATCCAATGACACAAATGAACTTATTGGATGCACAAGATTGGTTAAAAACCCTAATTGGACAAGAATAAGCCTAGGGTGGACGAAAATGACCTAAATGTTCATCAAATGACACAAATGAACTTATTGGATGCACAAGATTGGTTAAAAACCCTAATTGGACAAGAATAAGCCTAGGGAGGACGAAAATGACCTAAATGTTCATCCAATGACACAAATGAACTTATTGGATGCACAAGATTGGTTAAAAACTCTAATTGGACAAGAATAAGCCTAGGGTGGACGAAAATGACCTAAATGTTCATCCAATGACACAAATGAACTTATTTGATGCACAAGATTGCTTAAAAACCCTAATTGGACAAGAATAAGCCTAGGGAGGACGAAAATGACGTAAATGTTCATCCAATGACACAAATTAACTTATTGGATGCACAAGATTGGTTAGAAACCCTAATTGGACAAGAATAAGCCTTGGGAGGACGAAAATGACCTAAATGTTCATACAATGACACAAATGAACTTATTGGATGCACAAGATTGGTTAAAAACCCTAATTGGACAAGAATAAGCCTAGGGTGGACGAAAATGACCTAAATGTTCATCCAATGACACAAATGAACTTATTTGATATACAAGATTGCTTAAAAACCCTAATTGGACAAGAATAAGCCTAGGGAGGACGATAATGACCTAAATATTCATCCAATGACACCAATTAACTTATTGGATGCACAAGATTGGTTAGAAACCCTAATTGGACAAGAATAAGCCTTGGGAGGACGAAAATGACCTAAATGTTCATCCAATGACACAAACACACCTATTGGATGCACAAGATTGGTTTAAAACCCTAATTGGACAACAATAACTCTAGGGAGGATGAAAATGACCAAAATGTTCATCCAATGACACAAACACACCTATTGGATGAACAAGATTGCTTAAAACCCAAATTGGACAAGAATAAGACTAGGGAGGACGAAAATGACCTAAATGTTCATCCAATGACACAAACGCACCTATTGGATGCACAAGATTGGTTAGAAACCCTAATTGAACATGAATAAGCCTAAGGAGGACGAAAATGACATAAATGTTCATCCAATGACACAAATGAACTTATTGGATGCACAAGATTGCTTAAAAACCCCAATTGGACAAGAATAAGCCTAGGGAGGACGAAAATGACCTAAATGTTCATCCAATGACACAAATGAACTTATTGGATGCACAAGATTGGTTAGAAACCCTAATTGGACAAGAATAAGCCTTGGGAGGACGAAAATGACCTAAATGTTCATCCAATGACACAAATGAACTTATTGGATGCACAGGATTGCTTAAAACCCTAATTGGACAAGAATAAGACTTGGGAGGACGAAAATGACCTAAATATTCATCCAATGAGACACAAACACACCTATTGGATGCACAAGATTGGTTAGAAACCCTAATTGGACAAGAATAAGCCTAGGGAGGACGAAAATGATCTAAATATTCATCCAATGACACAAATGAACTTATTGGATGCACAAGATAGCTTAAAAACCCTAATTGGACAAGAATAAGCATAGGGAGGACGAATATGACCTAAATGTTCATCCAATGACACAAATGAACTTATTGGATGCACAAGATTGGTTAAAAACCCTAATTGGACAAGAATAAGCCTAGGGAGGACGAAAATGACCTAAATGTTCATCCAATGACACAAATGAACTTATTGGATGCACAAGATTGGTTAAAAACCGTAATTGGACAAGAATAAGCCTAGGGAGGGCGAAAAAGACCTAAATGTTCGTCGAATGACACAAACACACCTATTTGATGCACAAGATTGCATAAAAACCCTAATTGGACAAGAATAAGACTAGGGAGGACGAAAATGACCTAAATGTTCATCCAATGACACAAACACACATATTGGATGCACAAGATTGCTTAAAACCCTAATTGGACAAGAATAAGACTTGGGAGGACGAAAATGACCTAAATTTTCATCCAATGACACAAATGAACTTATTGGATGCACAAGATTGGTTAAAAACCCTAATTGGACAAGAATAAGACTAGGGAGGGCGAAAATGACCTAAATGTTCGTCCAATGACACAAACACACCTATTGGATGCACAAGATTGCATAAAAACCCTAATTGGACAAGAATAAGACTAGGGAGGACGAAAATGACCTAAATGTTCCTCCAATGACACAAATGAACTTATTAGAAGCACAAGGTTGGTTAAAAACCATAGTTGGAAAAGAATAAGCCTAGGGAGGACGAAAATGACCTAAATGTTCAACCAATGACACAAATGAACTTATTGGATGCACAAGGTTGGTTAAAAACCCTAATTGGACAAGAATAAGCCTAGGGAGGACGAAAATGACCTAATTGATCATCCAATGACACAAACACACCTATTGGATGCACAAGATTGGTTAAAAACCCTAATTGGACAAGAATATGCCTAGGGAAGGCGAAAATGACCTAAATATTAATTCAATGACACAAACAAACTTATCGGATGCACAAGATTGGTTAAAAACCCTAATTGGACAAGAATAAGCCTAGGGAGGACGAAAATGACCTAATTGATCATCCAATGACACAAACACACCTATTGGATGCACAAGATTGGTTAAAAAAGCTAATTGGACAAGAATAAGCCTAGGGAGGACGAAAATGACCTAATTGATCATCCAATGACACAAACACACCTATTGGATGCATAAGATTGGTTAAAAACCCTAATTGGACAAGAATATGCCTAGGGAGGATGAAAACGACCTAAATATTAATTCAATGACACAAACAAACTTATCGGATGCACAAGATTGGTTAAAAACCCTAATTGGACAAGAATAAGCCTAGGGAGGACGAAAATGACCTAATTGATCATCCAATGACACAAACACACCTATTGGATGCACAAGATTGGTTAAAAACTCTAATTTGACAAGAATAAGCCTAGGGAGGACGAAAATGACCTAATTGATCATCCAATGACACAAACACACCTATTGGATGCACAAGATTGGTTAAAAACCCTAATTGGACAAGAATATGCCTAGGGAGGACATAAATGACGTAATTGATCATCCAATGACACAAACACACCTATTGGAGGCACATGATTGGTTAAAAACCCTAAATGGACAAGAATATGCCTAGGGAGGACGAAAATGACCTAAATATTAATTCAATGTCACAAACAAACTTATCGGATGCACAAGATTGGTTAAAAACCCTAATTGGACAAGAATAAGCCTAGGGAGGACGAAAATGACCTAATTGATCATCCAATGACACAAACACACCTATTGGATGCACAAGATTGGTTAAAAACCCTAATTGGACAAGAATAAGCCTAGGGAGGACGAAAATGACCTAATTGATCATCCAATGACACAAACACACCTATTGGATGCACAAGATTGGTTAAAAACCCCAATTGGACAAGAATATGAGTAGGGAGGACGAAAATGACCTAAATATTAATTTAATGACACAAACAAACTTATCGGATGCACAAGATTGGTTAAAAACCCTAATTGGACAAGAATAAGCCTAGGGAGGACGAAAATGACCTAATTGATCATCCAATGACACAAACACACCTATTGGATGCACAAGATTGGTTAAAAACCCTAATTGCACAAAACTAAGCCTAGTGAGGACGAAAATAACCTAAATGTTCATCCAATGACACAAATGAACTTATTGGATGCACAAGATTGCTTAAAACCCTATTTGGACAAGAATAAGACTAGGGAGGACGAAAATGACCTAAATGTTCATCCAATGACACAAACACACCTATTGGATGCACAAGATTGGTTAGAAACCCTAATTGAACAAGAATAAGCCTAGGGAGGACGAAAATGACCTAAATGTTCATCTAATGACACAAATGAACTTATTGGATGCACAAGATTGCTTAAAAACCCTAATTGGACAAGAATAAGCCTAGGGAGGACGAAAATGACCTAAATGTTCATCCAATGACCCAAATGAACTTATTAGATGCACAAGATTGGTTAAAAACCCTAATTGGACAAGAATAAGCCTTGGGAGGACGAAAATGACCTAAATGTTCATCCAATGACACAAATGAACTTATTGGATGCACAAGATTGGTTAAAAACCCTAATTGGACAAGAATAAGCCTAGGGTGGACGAAAATGACCTAAATGTTTATCCAATGAAACAAATGAACTTATTGGATGCACAAGATTGGTTAAATCCCCTAATTGGACAAGAAGAAGCCTAGGGAGGACGAAAATGACCTAAATGTTCATCCAATGACACAAACACACCTATTGGATGCACAAGATAGGTTAGAAACCCTAATTGAACAAGAATAAGCCTAGGGAGGACGAAAATGACCTAAATGTTCATCAAATGACACAAATGAACTTATTGGATGCACAAGATTGGTTAGAAACCCTAATTGGACAAGAATAAGCCTAGGGAGGACGAAAATGACCTAAATGTTCATCCAATGACACAAATGAACTTATTGGATGCACAAGATTGGTTAAAAATCCTAATTGGACAAGAATAAGCTTAGGGAGGACGAAAATGACCTAAATGTTCATCCAATGACACAAATGAACTTATTGGATGCACAAGATTGGTTAGAAACCCTAATTGGACAAGAATAAGCCTAGGGAGGACGAAAATGACCTAAATGTTCATCCAATGACACAAATGAACTTATTGGATGCACAAGATTGGTTAAAAACCCTAATTGGACAAGAATAAGCCTAGGGAGGACGAAAATGACCTAAATGTTCATCCAATGACACAAATGAACTTATTGGATGCACAAGATTGGTTGAAAACCCTAATTGGACAAGAATAAGCCTGGGGAGGACGAAAATGACCTAAATGTTCATCCAATGACACAAATGAACTTATTGGATGCACAAGATTGGTTGAAAACCCTAATTGGACAAGAATAAGCCTAGGGAGGACGAAAATGACCAAAATGTTCATCAAATGACACAAATGAACTTATTGGATGCACAAGATTGGTTAAAAACCCTAATTGGACAAGAATAAGCCTAGGGAGGACGAAAATGACCTAAATGTTCATCCAATGACACAAATGAACTTATTGGATGCACAAGATTGGTTAAAAACCCTAATTGAACAACAATAAGCCCAGGGTTGACGAAAATGACCTAAATGTTCATCTAATGACACAAACACACCTATTGGATGCACAAGATTGGTTAGAAACCCTAATTGGACAAGAATAAGCCTAGGGAGGACGAAAATGACCTAAATGTTCATCCAATGACACAAATAAACTTATTGGATGCACAAGATTGCTTAAAAACTCTAATTGGACAAGAATAAGCCTAGGGAGGATGAAAATGACCTAAATGTTCATCCAATGACACAAATGAACTTATTGGATGCACAAGATTGCTTAAAAACCCTAATTCGACAAGAATAAGCCTAGGGAGGACGAAAATGACCTAAATGTTCATCCAATGACACAAATGAACTTATTGGATGCACAAGATTGGTTAGAAACCCTAATTGGACAAGAATAAGCCTTGGGAGGACGAAAATGACCTAAATGTTCATCCAATGACACAAATGAACTTATT
>JBBPBR010000630.1:225710-262776 GCA_037974775.1 Cicer pinnatifidum | reverse complement strand
ACAAGATTGCTTAAAAACCCTAATTGGACAAGAATAAGCCTAGGGAGGACGAAAATGACCTAAATATTCATCCAATGACACAAATTAACTTATTGGATGCACAAGATTGGTTAGAAACCCTAATTGGACAAGAATAAGTCTTGGGAGGACGAAAATGACCTAAATGTTCATCCAATGACACAAACACACCTATTAGATGCACAAGATTGGTTAAAAACCCTAACTGGACAAGAATAAGCCTAGGGAGGACGAAAATGACTTAAATCTTAATCCAATGACACAAATGAACTTATTGGATGCACAAGATTGCTTAAAACCCTAATTGGATAAGAATAAGCCTTGGGAGGATGAAAATTACCTAAATGTTCATCCAGTGACACAAATGAACTTATTGGATGCACAAGATTGCTTAAAAACCTAATTGGACAAGTATAAGACTAGGGAGGACGAAAATGACCTAAATGTTCATCCAATGACACAAACACACCTATTGGATGCACAAGATTGGTTAGAAACCCTAATTGAACAAGAATAAGCCTAAGGAGGACGAAAATGACCTAAATGTTCATCAAATGACACAAATGAACTTATTGGATGCACAAGATTGGTTAAAAACCCTAATTGGACAAGAATAAGCCTAGGGAGGACGAAAATGACCTAAATGTTCATCCAATGACACAAATGAACTTATTGGATGCACAAGATTGGTTAAAAACCCTAATTGGACAAGAATAAGCCTTGGGAGGACGAAAATGACCTAAATGTTCATCCAATGATACAAATAAACTTATTGGATGCACAAGATTGGTTAAAAACTCTAGTTGGACAAGAATAAGCCTAGGGTGGACGATAATGACCTAAATATTCATCCAATGACACAAATTAACTTATTGGTTGCACAAGATTGGTTAGAAACCCTAATTGGACAAGAATAAGCCTTGGGAGGACGAAAATGACCTAAAAGTTCATCCAATGACACAAACACACCTATTGGATGCACAAGATTGGTTTAAAACCTTAATTGGACAACAATAAGCCTAGGGAGGATGAAAATGACCAAAATATTCATCCAATGACACAAACACACCTATTGGATGAACAAGATTGCTTAAAACCCAAATTGGACAAGAATAAGACTAGGGAGGACGAAAATGACCTAAATGTTCATCCAATGACACAAACACACCTATTGGATGCACAAGATTGGTTAGAAACCCTAATTGAACAAGAATAAGCCTAAGGAGGACGAAAATGACATAAATGTTCATCCAATGACACAAATGAACTTATTGGATTCACAAGATAGCTTAAAAACCCCAATTGGACAAGAATAAGCCTAGGGAGGACGAAAATGACCTAAATGTTCATCCAATGACACAAATGAACTTATTGGATGCACAAGATTGGTTAGAAACCCTAATTGGACAAGAATAAGCCTTTGGAGGACGAAAATGACCTAAATGTTCATACAATGACACAAATGAACTTATTGGATGCACAAGATTGGTTAAAAACCTTAATTGGACAAGAATAAGCCTAGGGTGGACGAAAATGACCTAAATGTTCATCCAATGACACAAATGAACTTATTGGATGCACAAGATTGGTTAGAAACCCTAATTGGACAAGAATAAGCCTTGGGAGGACGAAAATGACCTAAATGTTCATCCAATGACACAAATGAACTTATTGGATGCACAGGATTGCTTAAAACCCTAATTGGACAAGAATAAGACTTGGGAGGACGAAAATGACCTAAATATTCATCCAATGAGACACAAACACACCTATTGGATGCACAAGATTGGTTAGAAACCCTAATTGGACAAGAATAAGCCTAGGGAGGACGAAAATGATCTAAATATTCATCCAATGACACAAATGAACTTATTGGATGCACAAGATAGCTTAAAAACCCTAATTGGACAAGAATAAGCATAGGGAGGACGAATATGACCTAAATGTTCATCCAATGACACAAATGAACTTATTGGATGCACAAGATTGGTTAAAAACCCTAATTGGACAAGAATAAGCCTAGGGAGGACGAAAATGACCTAAATGTTCATCCAATGACACAAATGAACTTATTGGATGCACAAGATTGGTTAAAAACCCTAATTGGACAAGAATAAGCCTAGGGAGGACGAAAATGACCTAAATGTTCGTCCAATGACAAAAACACACCTATTGGATGCACAAGATAGCTTAAAAACCCTAATTGGACAAGAATAAGACTAGGGAGGACGAAAATGACCTAAATGTTCCTCCAATGACACAAACACACCTATTGGATCCAAAAGATTGCATTAAAACCCTAATTGGACAAGAATAAGACTAGGGAGGACGTAAATGACCTAAATGTTCCACCAATGACACAAATGAACTTATTGGATGCACAAGGTTGGTTAAAAACCCTAATTGGACAAGAATAAGCCTAGGGAGGACGAAAATGACCTAAATGTTGGTCCAATGACACAAACACACCTATTGGATGCACAAGATTGCATAAAAACCCTAATTGGACAAGAATAAGACTAGGGAGGACGAAAATGACCTAAATGTTCATCCAATGACACAAATGAACTTATTGGATGCACAAGATTGGTTTAAAACCCTAATCGGACAAGAATAAGCCTAGGGAGGACGAAAATGACCTAAATGTTCGTCCAATGACACAAACACACCTATTGGATGCACAAGATTGCATAAAAACCCTAATTGGACAAGAATAAGACTAGGGAGGACGAAAATGACCTAAATGTTTATCCAACGACACAAACACACCTGTTGGATGCACAAGATTGGTTAAAAACCCTAATTGGACAAGAATAAGCTTAGGGAAGACGAAAATGACCTAAATGTTCGTCCAATGACACAAATGAACTTATTGGATGCATAAGATTGGTTAAAAACCCTAATTGGACAAGAATAAGCCTAGGGAGGACGAAAATGACCTAAATGTTCATCCAATGACACAAATGAACTTATTGGATGCACAAGATTGGTTAAAAACCCTAATTGGACAAGAATAAGCCTAGGGAGGGCGAAAATGACCTAAATGTTCGTCCAATGACACAAACACACCTATCGGATGCATAAGATTACATAAAAACCCTAATTGGACAAGAATAAGACTAGGGAGGACGAAAATGACCTAAATGTTCGTCCAATGACACAAACACACCTATTGGATGCACAAGATTGGTTAAAAACCCTAATTGGACAAGAATAAGCCTAGGGAAGACGAAAATGACCTAAATGTTCATCCAATGACACAAATGAACTTATTGGATGCACAAGATTGGTTAAAAACCCTAATTGGACAAGAATAAGCCTAGGGAGGACGAAAATGACCTAAATGTCTGTCCAATGACACAAACACACCTATTGGTTGCACAAGATTGCATAAAAACCCTAATAGGACAAGAATAAGACTAGGGAGAACGAAAATGACCTAAATGTTTATCCAATGACACAAACACACCTATTGGATGCACAAGATTGGTTAAAAACCCTAATTGGACAAGAATAAGACTAGGGAGGACGAAAATGACCTAAATGTTTATCCAATGACACAAACACACCTATTGGATGCACAAGATTGGTTAAAAACCCTAATTGGACAAGAATAAGCCTAGGGAAGACGAAAATGACCTAAATGTTCATCCAATGACACAAATGAACTTATTGGATGCACAAGATTGGTTAAAAACCCTAATTGGACAAGAATAAGCCTAGGGAGAACGAAAATGACCTAAATGTTCATCCAATGACACAAACACACCTATTGCTTGCGCAAGATTGGTTAAAAACCCTAATTGGACAAGAATAAGCCTAGGGAGGACGAAAATGACCTAAATGTTCATCCAATGACACAAATGAACTTATTGGATGCACAAGATTGGTTAAAAACCCTAATTGGACAAGAATAAGCCTAGGGAGGACGAAAATGACCTAAATGTTCATCCAATGACGCAAACACACCTATTGGATGCACAAGACTGGTTAGCAACCCTAATTGGACAAGAATAAGCCTAGGGAGGACGAAAATGACCTAAATGTTCATCCAATAACACAAACACGCCTATTGGATGCACAAGATTGGTTAAAAACCCTAATTGGACAAGAATAAGCCTAGGGTGGACGAAAATGACCTAAATGTTTATCCAATGACACAAATGAACTTATTGGATGCACAAGATTGGTTAAAAACCCTAATTGGACAAGAATAAGCCTAGGGAGGACGAAAATGACCTAAATGTTCATCCAATGACACAAATGAAGTTATTGGATGCACAAGATTGGTTAAAAACCCTAATTGGACAAGAATAAGCCTAGGGTGGACGAAAATGACCTAAATGTTCATCCAATGACACAAATGAACTTATTTGATGCACAAGATTGCTTAAAAACCCTAATTGGACAAGAATAAGCCTAGGGAGGACGAAAATGACGTAAATGTTCATCCAATGACACAAATTAACTTATTGGATGCACAAGATTGGTTAGAAACCCTAATTGGACAAGAATAAGCCTTGGGAGGACGAAAATGACCTAAATGTTCATACAATGACACAAATGAACTTATTGGATGCACAAGATTGGTTAAAAACCCTAATTGGACAAGAATAAGCCTAGGGTGGACGAAAATGACCTAAATGTTCATCCAATGACACAAATGAACTTATTTGATATACAAGATTGCTTAAAAACCCTAATTGGACAAGAATAAGCCTAGGGAGGACGATAATGACCTAAATATTCATCCAATGACACAAATTAACTTATTGGATGCACAAGATTGGTTAGAAACCCTAATTGGACAAGAATAAGCCTTGGGAGGACGAAAATGACCTAAATGTTCATCCAATGACACAAACACACCTATTGGATGCACAAGATTGGTTAAAAACCCTAACTGGACAAGAATAAGCCTAGGGAGGACGAAAATGACTTAAATCTTAATCCAATGACACAAATGAACTTATTGGATGCACAAGATTGCTTAAAAACCCTAATTGGATAAGAATAAGCCTTGGGAGGATGAAAATTACCTAAATGTTCATCCAGTGACACAAATGAACTTATTGGATGCACAAGATTGCTTAAAAACCTAATTGGACAAGAATAAGACTAGGGAGGACGAAAATGACCTAAATGTTCATCCAATGACACAAACACACCTATTGGATGCACAAGATTGGTTAGAAACCCTAATTGAACAAGAATAAGCCTAAGGAGGACGAAAATTACCTAAATGTTCATCAAATGACACAAATGAACTTATTGGATGCACAAGATTGGTTAAAAACCCTAATTGGACAAGAATAAGCCTAGGGAGGACGAAAATGACCTAAATGTTCATCCAATGACACAAATGAACTTATTGGATGCACAAGATTGGTTAAAAACCCTAATTGGACAAGAATAAGCCTAGGGTGGACTAAAATGACCTAAATGTTAATCCAATGACACAAATGAACTTTCCGGATGCACAAGATTGGTTAAAAACCCTAATTGGACAAGAATAAGCCTAGGGAGGACGAAAATGACCTAAATGTTCATCCAATGACACAAACACACCTATTGGATGCACAAGATTGGTTAAAAACCCTAATTGGACAAGAATAAGCCTAGGGAGGACGAAAATGACGTAAATGTTCATCCAATGACACAAATGAACTTATTGGATGCACAAGATTGCTTAAAAACCCTAATTGGACAAGAATAACCCTAGGGAGGACGAAAATGACCTAAATGTTCATCCAATGACACAAATGAACTTATTGGATGCACAAGATTGCTTAAAAACCCTAATTGAACAAGAATAAGCCTAGGGAGGACGAAAAATGACCTAAATGTTCATCCAATGACACAAACACACCTATTGGATGCACAAGATTGGTTAAATACACTAATTGGACAACAATAACCCTTGGGAGGACGAAAATGACCTAAATGTTCATCCAATGACACAAATGAACTTATTGGATGCACAAGATTGGTTAAAAACCCTAATTGGACAAGAATAAGCCTAGGGTGGACGAAAATGACCTAAATGTTCATCCAATGACACAAACACACCTATTGGAAGCACAAGATTGGTTAAAAACCCTAATTGGACAACAATAAGCCTAGGGAGGATGAAAATGACCTAAATGTTCATCTAATGACACAAACACACCTATTGGATGCACAAGATTGGTTAAAAACCCTAATTGGACAAGAATAAGCCTAGGGAGGACGAAAATAACCTAAATGTTCATCCAATGACACAAATGAACTTATTGGATGCACAAGATTGGTTAGAAACCCTAATTGGACAAGAATAAGCCTTGGGAGGACGAAAATGACCTAAATGTTCATCCAATGACACAAATGAACTTATTGGATGCACAAGATTGGTTAAAAACCTTAATTGGACAAGAATAAGCCTAGGGTGGACGAAAATGACCTAAATGTTCATCCAATGACACAAATGAACTTATTGGATGCACAAGATTGGTTAGAAACCCTAATTGGACAAGAATAAGCCTTGGGAGGACGAAAATGACCTAAATGTTCATACAATGACACAAATGAACTTATTGGATGCACAAGATTGGTTAGAAAACCTAATTGGACAAGAATAAGCCTTGGGAGGACGAAAATGACCTAAATGTTCATCCAATGACACAAACACACCTATTGGATGCACAAGATTGGTTAAAAACCCTAACTGGACAAGAATAAGCCTAGGGAGGACGAAAATGACTTAAATCTTAATCCAATGACACAAATGAACTTATTGGATGCACAAGATTGCTTAAAAACCCTAATTGGATAAGAATAAGCCTTGGGAGGATGAAAATTACCTAAATGTTCATCCAGTGACACAAATGAACTTATTGGATGCACAAGATTGCTTAAAAACCTAATTGGACAAGAATAAGACTAGGGAGGACGAAAATGACCTAAATGTTCATCCAATGACACAAACACACCTATTG
The DNA here is from genome assembly GCA_037974775.1 of Cicer pinnatifidum. Classification (NCBI taxonomy): domain Eukaryota; kingdom Viridiplantae; phylum Streptophyta; class Magnoliopsida; order Fabales; family Fabaceae; genus Cicer; species Cicer pinnatifidum. The sequence goes on along the minus strand of JBBPBR010000630.1, from coordinate 255,784 downwards.
GATGCACAAGATTGGTTAGAAACCCTAATTGCACAAGAATAAGCCTAAGGAGGACGAAAATGACCTAAATGTTCATCAAATGACACAAATGAACATATTGGATGCACAAGATTGGTTAAAAACCCTAATTGGACAAGAATAAGCCTAGGGAGGACAAAAATGACCTAAATGTTCATCCAATGACACAAATGAACTTATTGGATGCACAAGATTGGTTAAAAACCCTAATTGGACAAGAATAAGCCTTGGGAGGAGGAAAATGACCTAAATGTTCATCTAATGATACAAATGAACTTATTGGATGCACAAGATTGGTTAAAAACTCTAGTTGGACAAGAATAAGCCTAGGGTGGACGATAATGACCTAAATATTCATCCAATGACACAAATTAACTTATTGGTTGCACAAGATTGGTTAGAAACCCTAATTGGACAAGAATAAGCCTTGGGAGGACGAAAATGACCTAAATGTTCATCCAATGACACAAACACACCTATTGGATGCACAAGATTGGTTTAAAACCCTAATTGGACAACAATAAGCCTAGGGAGGATGAAAATGACCAAAATGTTCATCCAATGACACAAACACACCTATTGGATGAACAAGATTGCTTAAAACCCAAATTGGACAAGAATAAGACTAGGGAGGACGAAAATGACCTAAATGTTCATCCAATGACACAAACACACCTATTGGATGCACAAGATTGGTTAGAAACCCTAATTGAACAAGAATAAGCCTAAGGAGGACGAAAATGACATAAATGTTCATCCAATGACACAAATGAACTTATTGGATGCACAAGATTGCTTAAAAACCCCAATTGGACAAGAATAAGCCTAGGGAGGACGAAAATGACCTAAATGTTCATCCAATGACACAAATTAACTTATTGGATGCACAAGATTGGTTAGAAACCCTAATTGGACAAGAATAAGCCTTGGGAGGACGAAAATGACCTAAATGTTCATCCAATGACACAAATGAACTTATTGGATGCACAAGATTGGTTAAAAACCCTAATTGGACAAGAATAAGCCTAGGGTGGACGAAAATGACCTAAATGTTCATCCAATGACACAAATGAACTTATTAGATGCACAAGATTGCTTAAAAACCCTAATTGGACAAGAATAAGCCTAGGGAGGACGAAAATGACCTAAATGTTCATCCAATGACACAAATTAACTTATTGGATGCACAAGATTGGTTAGAAACCCTAATTGGACAAGAATAAGCCTTGGGAGGACGAAAATGACCTAAATGTTCATCCAATGACACAAATGAACTTATTGGATGCACAAGATTGGTTAAAAACCCTAATTGGACAAGAATAAGCCTAGGGAGGACGAAAATGACCTAAATGTTCATCCAATGACACAAACACAACTATTGGATGCACAAGATTGGTTAGAAACCCAAATTGGACAAGAATAAGCCTAGGGAGGACGAAAATGACCTAAATGTTAATCCAATGACACAAATGAACTTATTGGATGCACAAGATTGGTTAAAAACCCTAATTGGACAAGAATAAGCCTAGGGAGGACGAAAATAACGTAAATGTTAATCCAATGACACAAATGAACTTATTGGATGCACAAGATTGGTTAGAAACCCTAATTGGACAAGAATAAGCCTTGGGAGGACGAAAATGACCTAAATGTTCATCCAATGACACAAATGAACTTATTGGATGCACAAGATTGGTTAAAAACCCTAATTGGACAAGAATAAGCCGAGGGTGGACGAAAATGACCTAAATGTTCATCTAATGACACAAATGAACTTATTTGATGCACAAGATTGCTTAAAAACCCTAATTGGACAAGAATAAGCCTAGGGAGGACGAAAATGACCTAAATGTTCATCCAATGACACAAATTAACTTATTGGATGCACAAGATTGGTTAGAAACCCTAATTGGACAAGAATAAGCCTTGGGAGGACGAAAATGACCTAAATGTTAATACAATGACACAAATGAACTTATTGGATGCACAAGATTGGTTAAAAACCCTAATTGGACAAGAATAAGCCTAGGGTGGACGAAAATGACCTAAATGTTCATCCAATGACACAAATGAACTTATTTGATATACAAGATTGCTTAAAAACCCAAATTGGACAAGAATAAGCCTAGGGAGGACGATAATGACCTAAATATTCATCCAATGACACAAATTAACTTATTGGATGCACAAGATTGGTTAGAAACCCTAATTGGACAAGAATAAGACTTGGGAGGACGAAAATGACCTAAATGTTCATCCAATGAAACAAACACACCTGTTGGATGCCTAAGATTGGTTAAAAACCCTAACTGGACAAGAATAAGCCTAGGGAGGACGAAAATGACCAAAATGTTCATCCAATGACACAAACACACCTATTGGATGAACAAGATTGCTTAAAACCCAAATTGGACAAGAATAAGACTAGGGAGGACGAAAATGACCTAAATGTTCATCCAATGACACAAACACACCTATTGGATGCACAAGATTGGTTAGAAACCCTAATTGAACAAGAATAAGCCTAAGGAGGACGAAAATGACATAAATGTTCATCCAATGACACAAATGAACTTATTGGATGCACAAGATTGCTTAAAAACCCCAATTGGACAAGAATAAGCCTAGGGAGGACGAAAATGACCTAAATGTTCATCCAATGACACAAATGAACTTATTGGATGCACAAGATTGGTTAGAAACCCTAATTGGACAAGAATAAGCCTCGGGAGGACGAAAATGACCTAAATGTTCATCCAATGACACAAATGAACTTATTGGATGCACAAGATTGGTTAAAAACCCTAATTGGACAAGAATAAGCCTAGGGTGGACGAAAATGACCTAAATGTTCATCCAATGACACAAATGAACTTATTTGATGCACAAGATTGCTTAAAAACCCTAATTGGGCAAGAATAAGCCTAGGGAGGACGAAAATGACCTAAATGTTCATCCAATGACACAAATGAACTTATTTGATGCACAAGATTGCTTAAAAACCCTAATTGGACAAGAATAAGCCTTGGGAGGACGAAAATGACCTAAATGTTCATCCAATGACACAAATGAACTTATTGGATGCACAAGATTGGTTAAAAACCCTAATTGGACAAGAATAAGCCTAGGGTGGACGAAAATGACCTAAATGTTTATCCAATGACACAAATGAACTTATTGGATGCACAATATTGCTTAAAAACCCTAATTGGACAAGAATAAGCCTAGGGAGGACGAAAATGACCTAAATGTTCATCCAATGACACAAATGAACTTATTGGATGCACAAGATTGGTTAAAAACCCTAATTGGACAAGAATATGCCTAGGGAGGACGAAAATGATCTAAATGTTCATCCAATGACACAAACACACCTATTGGATGCACAAGATTGGTTAAAAACCCTAATTGGACAAGAATAAGCCTAGGGAGGACGAAAATGACCTAAATGTTCATCCAATGACACAAATGAACTTATTGGATGCACAAGATTGGTTAAAAACCCTAATTGGACAAGAATAAGCCTGGGGAGGACGAAAATGACCTAAATGTTCATCCAATGACACAAATGAACTTATCGGATGCACAAGATTGGTTAAAAACCCTAATTGGACAAGAATAAGACTAGGGAGGACGAAAATGACCTAAATGTTCATCCAATGACACAAACACACCTATTGGATGCACAAGATTGGTTAAAAACCCTAATTGGACAAGAATAAGCCTAGGGAGGACGAAAATGACCTAAATGTTCATCCAATGACACAATTACACCTATTGGATGCACAAGATTGGTTAAAAACCCTAATTGGACAAGAATAAGCCTAGGGAGGACGAAAATGACCTAAATGTTCATCCAATGACACAAATGAACTTATTGGATGCACAAGATTGGTTAAAAACCCTAATTGGACAAGAATAAGCCTAGGGAGGACGAAAATGACCTAAATGTTCGTCCAACGACACAAACACACCTATTGGATACACAAGATTGCATAAAAACCCTAATTGGACAAGAATAAGCCTAGGGAGGATGAAAATGACCTAAATGTTCATCCAATGACACAAATGAACTTATTGGATGCACAAGATTGGTTAAAAACCCTAATTGGACAAGAATAAGCCTAGGGAGAAAGAAAATGACCTAAATGTTCATCCAATGACACAAATGAACTTATTGGATGCACAAGATTGGTTAAAAACCCTAATCGGACAAGAATAAGCCTAGGGAGGACGAAAATGACCTAAATGTTCGTCCAATGACACAAACACACCTATTGGATGCACAAGAATGCATAAAAACCCTAATTGGACAAGAATAAGACTAGGGAGGACGAAAATGACCTAAATGTTCCTCCAATGACACAAACACACCTATTGGATGCACAAGATTGGTTAAAAACCCTAATTGGACAAGAATAAGCCTAGGGAGGACGAAAATGACCTAAATGTTCATCCAATGACACAAATGAACTTATTGGATGCACAAGATTGGTTAAAAACCCTAATTGGACAAGAATAAGGCTAGGGACGACGAAAATGACCTAAATGATCGTCCAATGACACAAACACACCTATTGGATGCACAATATTGCATAAAAACCCTAATTGGACAAGAATAAAACTAGGGAGGACGAAAATGACCTAAATGTTCCTCCAATGACACAAATGAACTTATTGGATGCACAAGGTTGGTTACAAACTCTAAGTGGACAAGATTAAGTCTAGGGAGGACAAACATGACCTAAATGTTCCTCCATTGACACAAATGAACTTATTGGATGCACAAGATTGGCTAAAAACCCTAATTGGACAAGAATAAGCCTAGGGAGGACGAAAATGACCTAAATGTTCATCCAATGACACAAATCAACTTATTGGATGCACATGATTGGTTAAAAACCCTAATTGGACAAGAATAAGCCTAGGGAGGACGAAAATGACCTAAATGTTCAACCAATGACACAAACACACCTATTGGATGCACAAGATTGCATAAAAACCCTAATTGGACAAGAATAAGACTAGGGAGGACGAAAATGACCCAAATGTTCAACCAATGACACAAATGAACTTATTGGATGCACAAGATTGGTTAAAAACCCTAATTGGACAAGAACAAGCCTAGGGAGGACGAATATGACCTAAATGTTTGTCCAATGACACAAACACACCTATTGGATGCACAAGATTGCATAAAAACCCTAATTGGACAAGAATAAGACTAGGGAGGACAAAAATGACCTAAATGTTCCTCTAATGACACAAACACACCTATTGGATGCACAAGATTGCATAAAAACCCTAATTGGACAAGAATAAGACTAGGGAGGACGAAAATGACATAAATGTTCATCCAATAACACAAATGAACTTATTGGATGCACAAGATTGGTTAAAAACCCTAATTGGACAAGAATAAGCCTAGGGAGGACGAAAATGACCTAAATGTTCATCCAATGACACAAATGAACTTATTGGATGCACAAGATTGGTTAAAAACCCTAATTGGACAAGAATAAGCCTAGGGAGGACGAAAATGACCTAAATGTTCATCCAATGACACAAATGAACTTATTGGATGCACAAGATTGGTTAAAAACCCTAATTGGACAAGAATAAGCCTAGGGAGGACGAAAATGACCTAAATGTTCATCCAATGACGCAAACACACCTATTGGATGCACAAGACTGGTTAGCAACCCTAATTGGACAAGAATAAGCCTAGGGAGGACGAAAATGACCTAAATGTTCATCCAATAACACAAACACGCCTATTGGATGCACAAGATTGGTTAAAAACCCTAATTGGACAAGAATAAGCCTAGGGTGGACGAAAATGACCTAAATGTTTATCCAATGACACAAATGAACTTATTGGATGCACAAGATTGGTTAAAAACCCTAATTGGACAAGAATAAGCCTAGGGAGGACGAAAATGACCTAAATGTTCATCCAATGACACAAACACACCTATTGGATGCACAAGATTGGTTAGAAACCCTAATTGGACAAGAATAAGCCTAGGGAGGACGAAAATGACCTAAATGTTCATCCAATAACTCAAACACGCCTATTGGATGCACAAGATTGGTTAAAAACCCTAATTGGACAAGAATAAGCCTAGGGTGGACGAAAATGACCTAAATGTTTATCCAATGACACAAATGAACTTATTGGATGCACAAGATTGGTTAAAAACCTTAGTTGGACAAGAATAAGCCTAGGGAGGACGAAAATGACCTAAATGTTCATCCAATGACACAAATGAACTTATTGGATGCACAAGATTGCTTAAAAACCCTAATTGGACAAGAATAAGCCTAGGAAGGACGAAAATGACCTAAATGTTCATCCAATGACACAAACGCACCTATTGGATGCACAAGATTGGTTAAAAACCCTAATTGGACAAGAATAAGCCTAGGGAGGACGAAAATGACCTAAATGTTCATCCAATGACACAAATGAACTTATTGGATGCACAAGATTGGTTAAAAACCCTAATTGGACAAGAATAAGCCTAGGGTGGAGGAAAATGACCTAAATGTTCATCCAATGACACAAATGAACTTATTTGATGCACAAGATTGCTTAAAAACCCTAATTGGACAAGAATAAGCCTAGGGAGGACGAAAATGACCTAAATGTTCATCCAATGACACAAATTAACTTATTGGATGCACAAGATTGGTTAGAAACCCTAATTGGAAAAGAATAAGCCTTGGGAGGACGAAAATGACCTAAATGTTCATACAATGACACAAATGAACTTATTGGATGCACAAGATTGGTTAAAAACCCTAATTGGACAAGAATAAGCCTAGGGTGGACGAAAATGACCTAAATGTTCATCCAATGACACAAATGAACTTATTTGATATACAAGATTGCTTAAAAACCCTAATTGGACAAGAATAAGCCTAGGGAGGACGATAATGACCTAAATATTCATCCAATGACACAAATTAACTTATTGGATGCACAAGATTGGTTAGAAACCCTAATTGGACAAGAATAAGCCTTGGGAGGACGAAAATGACCTAAATGTTCATCCAATGACACAAACACACCTATTGGATGCACAAGATTGGTTAAAAACCCTAACTGGACAAGAATAAGCCTAGGGAGGACGAAAATGACTTAAATCTTAATCCAATGACACAAATGAACTTATTGGATGCACAAGATTGCTTAAAACCCTAATTGGATAAGAATAAGCCTTGGGAGGATGAAAATTACCTAAATGTTCATCCAGTGACACAAATGAACTTATTGGATGCACAAGATTGCTTACAAACCTAATTGGACAAGAATAAGACTAGGGTAGACGAAAATGACCTAAATGTTCATCCAATGACACAAATGAACTTATTTGATGCACAAGATTGCTTAAAAACCCTAATTGGACAAGAATAAGCCTAGGGAGGACGAAAATGACGTAAATGTTCATCCAATGACACAAATTAACTTATTGGATGCACAAGATTGGTTAGAAACCCTAATTGGACAAGAATAAGCCTTGGGAGGACGAAAATGACCTAAATGTTCATACAATGACACAAATGAACTTATTGGATGCACAAGATTGGTTAAAAACCCTAATTGGACAAGAATAAGCCTAGGGTGGACGAAAATGACCTAAATGTTCATCCAATGACACAAATGAACTTATTTGATATACAAGATTGCTTAAAAACCCAAATTGGACAAGAATAAGCCTAGGGAGGACGATAATGACCTAAATATTCATCCAATGACTCAAATTAACTTATTGGATGCACAAGATTGGTTAGAAACCCTAATTGGACAAGAATAAGCCTTTGGAGGACGAAAATGACCTAAATGTTCATCCAATGAAACAAACACACCTATTGGATGCACAAGATTGGTTAAAAACCCTAACTGGACAAGAATAAGCCTAGGGAGGACGAAAATGACTTAAATCTTAATCCAATGACACAAATGAACTTATTGGATGCACAAGATTGCTTAAAACACTAACTGGATAAGAATAAGCCTTGGGAGGATGAAAATTACCTAAATGTTCATCCTGTGACACAAATGAACTTATTGGATGCACAAGATTGCTTAAAAACCTAATTGGACAAGAATAAGACTAGGGAGGACGAAAATGACCTAAATGTTCATCCAATGACACAAATGAACTTATTGGATGCACAAGATTGCTTAAAAACCCCAATTGGACAAGAATAAGCCTAGGGAGGACGAAAATGACCTAAATGTTCATCCAATGACACAAATGAACTTATTGGATGCACAAGATTGGTTAGAAACCCTAATTGGACAAGAATAAGCCTTGGGAGGACGAAAATGACCTAAATGTTCATACAATGACACAAATGAACTTATTGGATGCACAAGATTGGTTAAAAACCCTAATTGGACAAGAATAAGCCTAGGGTGGACGAAAATGACCTAAATGTTTATCCAATGACACAAATGAACTTATTGGATGCACAAGATTGGTTAAAACCCCTAATTGGACAAGAATAAGCCTAGGGTGGACGAAAATGACCTAAATGTTCATCCAATTACACAAATGAACTTATTGAATGCACAAGATTGGTTAAAAACCCTAATTGGACAAGAATAAGCCTAGGGAGGACGAAAATGACCTAAATGTTCATCCAATGACACAAATGAACTTATTGGATGCACAAGATTGGTTAAAAACCCTAATTGGACAAGAATAAGGCTAGGGAGGACGAAAATGACCTAAATGTTCATCGAATGACACAAATGAACTTATTGGATGCACAAGATTGGTTAAAAACCCTAATTGGACAAGAATAAGCCTAGGGAGGACGAAAATGACCGAAATGTTCATCCAATGACACAAATGAACTTATTGGATGCACAAGATTGGTTAAAAACCCTAATTAGACAAGAACAAGCCTAGGGAGGACGAAAATGACCTAAATGTTCATCCAATGACACAATTGAACTTATTGGAAGCACAAGATTGGTTAAAAACCCTAATTGGACAAGAATAAGCCTAGGGAGGACGAAAATGACCTAAATGTTCATCCAATGACACAAATGAACTTATTGGATGCACAAGATTGGTTAAAAACCCTAATTGGACAAGAATAAGCCTAGGGAGGACGAAAATGACCTAAATGTTCATCCAATGACACAAATGAACTTATTGGATGCACAAGATTGGTTAAAAACCCTAATTGGACAAGAATAAGACTAGGGAGGACGAAAATGACCCAAATGTTCATCCAATGACAAAAATGAACTTATTGGATGCACAAGATTGGTTAAAAACCCTAATTGGACAAGAATAAGCATAGTGAGAACGAAAATGACCTAAATGTTCGTCCAATGACACAAACCCACATATTGGATGCACAAGATTGCTTAAAACCCTAATTCGATAAGAATAAGACTAGGGAGGACGAAAATGACCTAAATGTTCATCTAATGACACAAATGAACTTATTGGATGCACAAGATTGGTTAAAAACCCTAATTGGACAAGAATAAGACTAGGGATGACGAAAATGACCTAAATGTTCATCCAATGACACAAATGAACTTATTGGATGCACAAGATTGGTTAAAAACCCTAATTGGACAAGAATAAGCCTAGGGAGAACGAAAATGACCTAAATGTTCATCCAATGACACAAACACACCTATTGCTTGCGCAAGATTGGTTAAAAACCCTAATTGGACAAGAATAAGCCTAGGGAGGACGAAAATGACCTAAATGTTCATCCAATGACACAAATGAACTTATTGGATGCACAAGATTGGTTAAAAACCCTAATTGGACAAGAATAAGCCTAGGGTGGACGAAAATGACCTAAATGTTCATCCAATGACACAAATGAACTTATTCGATGCACAAGATTGGTTAAAAACCCTAATTGGATAAGAATAAGCCTAGGGAGGACGAAAATGACCTAAATGTTCATCCAATGACACAAATGAACTTATTGGATGCACAAGATTGGTTAAAAACCCTAATTAGACAAGAATAAGCCTAGGGAGGACGAAAATGACCTAAATGTTCATCGAATGACACAAATGAACTTATTGGATGCACAAGATTGGTTAAAAACCCTAACTGGACAAGAATAAGCCTAGGGAGGACGAAAATGACCTAAATGTTCGTCCAATGACACAAACACACCTATTGGATAGACAAGATTGCATAAAAACCCTAATTGGACAAGAATAAGAATAGGGAGGACGAAAATGACCTAAATGTTCATCCAATGACACAAATGAACTTATTGGATGCACAAGATTGGTTAAAAACCCTAATTGGACAAGAATAAGCATAGGGAGGACGAAAATGACCTAAATGTTCATCCAATAACAAAAACACACATATTGGATGCACAAGATTGCTTAAAACCCTAATTGGACAAGAATAAGACTAGGGATGACGAAAATGACCTAAATGTTCATCCAAGGACACAAATGAACTTATTGGATGCACAAGATTGGTTAAAAACCCTAATTGGACAAGAATAAGCCTAGGGAGGACGAAAATGACCTAAATGTTCATCCAATGACACAAATGAACTTATTGGATGCACAAGATTGGTTAAAAACCCTAATTGGACAAGAATAAGCATAGGGAGGACGAAAATGACCTAAATGTTCATCCAATGACACAAACAAACATATTGGAAGCACAAGATTGCTTAAAACCCTAATTGAACAAGAATAAGACTAGGGAGGACGAAAATGACCTAAATGTTCATCCAATGACACAAATGAACTTATTGGATGCACAAGATTGGTTAAAAACCCTAATTGGACAAGAATAAGCCTAGGGAGGACGAAAATGACCTAAATGTTCATCCAATGACACAAATGAACTTATTGGATGCACAAGATTGGTTAAAAACCCTAATTGGACAAGAATAAGCCTAGGGAGGACGAAAATGACCTAAATGTTCATCCAATGACACAAATGAACTTATTGGATGCACAAGATTGGTTAAAAACCCTAATTGGACAAGAATAAGCCTAGGGACGACGAAAATGTCCTAAATGTTCGTCCAATGACACAAACACACCTATTGGATGCAAAAGATTGCATAAAAACGCTAATTGGACAAGAATAAGACTAGGGAGGACGAAAATGACTTAAATGTTCCTCCAATGACACAAACACCTATTGGATGCACAAGATTGGTTAAAAATCCTAATTGGACAAGAATAAGCCTAGGGAGGACGAAAGTGTCATAAATGTTCCTCCAATGACACAAATGAACTTATTGGTTGCACAAGATTGTCTAAAACCCCTAATTGGACAAGAATAAGCCTAGGGAGGACGAAAATGACCTAAATGTTCATCCAATGAGACATATGAACTAATTGGTTGCACAAGATTGGCTAAAACCCCTAATTGGACAAGAATAAGCCTAGGGAGGACGAAAATGACCTAAATGTTCATCCGATGACACAAATGAACTTATTGGATGCACAAGATTGGTTAAAAACCCTAATTGTACAAGAATAAGCCTAGGGAGGACGAAAATGACCTAAATGTTCATCCAATGACACAAATGAACTTATTGGATGCACAAGATTGGTTAAAAACCCTAATTGGACAAGAATAAGCCTAGGGAGGACGAAAATGACCTAAATGTTCGTCCAATGACACAAACATACCTATTGGATGCACAAGATTGGTTAAAAACCCTAATTGGACAAGAATAAGCCTAGGGAGGACGAAAATGACCTAAATGTTCATCCAATGACACAAATGAACTTATTGGATGCACAAGATTGGTTAAAAACCCTAATTGGACAAGAATAGGCCTAGGGAGGACGAAAATGACCTAAATGTTCATCCAATGACACAAATACACCTATTGGATGCACAAGATTGGTTAAAAACCCTAATTGGACAAGAATAAGCCTAGGGAGGACGAAAATGACCTAAATGTTCATCCAATGACACAAATGAACGTATTGGATGCACAAGATTGCTTAAAAACCCTAATTGGACAAGAATAAGCCTAGGGAGGACGAAAATGACCTAAATGTTCATCCAATGACACAAATACACCTATTGGATGCACAAGATTCGTTAGAAACCCTAATTGGACAAGAATAAGAATAGGGAGGACGAAACTGACCTAAATGTTCATCCAATGACACAAACACACCTATTGGATGCACAAGATTGGTTAAAAACCCTAATTGGACAAGAATAAGCCTTGGGAGGACGAAAATGACCTAAATGTTCATCCAATGACACAAATGAACTTATTGGATGCACAAGATTGGTTAAAAACCCTAATTGGACAAGAATAAGCCTAGGGTGGACGAAAATGACCTAAATGTTTATCCAATGACACAAATAAACTTATTGGATGCACAGGATTGGTAAAAAACCCTAATTGGACAAGAATAAGCCTAGAATGAACGAAAATGACCTAAATGTTCATCCAATGACACAAACACACCTATTGGATGCACAAGATTGGTTAAAAACCCTAATTGGACAAGAATAAGCCTAGGGAGGACGAAAATGACCTAAATGTTCATCCAATGACACAAATGAACTTATTGGATGCACAAGATTGGTTAAAAACCCTAATTGGACAAGAATAAGCCTAGGGAGGACGAAAATGACCTAAATGTTCGTCCAACGACACAAACACACCTATTGGATACACAAGATTGCATAAAAACCCTAATTGGACAAGAATAAGCCTAGGGAGGATGAAAATGACCTAAATGTTCATCCAATGACACAAATGAACTTATTGGATGCACAAGATTGGTTAAAAACCCTAATTGGACAAGAATAAGCCTAGGGAGAAAGAAAATGACCTAAATGTTCATCCAATGACACAAATGAACTTATTGGATGCACAAGATTGGTTAAAAACCCTAATCGGACAAGAATAAGCCTAGGGAGGACGAAAATGACCTAAATGTTCGTCCAATGACACAAACACACCTATTGGATGCACAAGAATGCATAAAAACCCTAATTGGACAAGAATAAGACTAGGGAGGACGAAAATGACCTAAATGTTCCTCCAATGACACAAACACACCTATTGGATGCACAAGATTGGTTAAAAACCCTAATTGGACAAGAATAAGCCTAGGGAGGACGAAAATGACCTAAATGTTCATCCAATGACACAAATGAACTTATTGGATGCACAAGATTGGTTAAAAACCCTAATTGGACAAGAATAAGGCTAGGGACGACGAAAATGACCTAAATGATCGTCCAATGACACAAACACACCTATTGGATGCACAATATTGCATAAAAACCCTAATTGGACAAGAATAAAACTAGGGAGGACGAAAATGACCTAAATGTTCCTCCAATGACACAAATGAACTTATTGGATGCACAAGGTTGGTTACAAACTCTAAGTGGACAAGATTAAGTCTAGGGAGGACAAACATGACCTAAATGTTCCTCCATTGACACAAATGAACTTATTGGATGCACAAGATTGGCTAAAAACCCTAATTGGACAAGAATAAGCCTAGGGAGGACGAAAATGACCTAAATGTTCATCCAATGACACAAATCAACTTATTGGATGCACATGATTGGTTAAAAACCCTAATTGGACAAGAATAAGCCTAGGGAGGACGAAAATGACCTAAATGTTCAACCAATGACACAAACACACCTATTGGATGCACAAGATTGCATAAAAACCCTAATTGGACAAGAATAAGACTAGGGAGGACGAAAATGACCCAAATGTTCAACCAATGACACAAATGAACTTATTGGATGCACAAGATTGGTTAAAAACCCTAATTGGACAAGAACAAGCCTAGGGAGGACGAATATGACCTAAATGTTTGTCCAATGACACAAACACACCTATTGGATGCACAAGATTGCATAAAAACCCTAATTGGACAAGAATAAGACTAGGGAGGACAAAAATGACCTAAATGTTCCTCTAATGACACAAACACACCTATTGGATGCACAAGATTGCATAAAAACCCTAATTGGACAAGAATAAGACTAGGGAGGACGAAAATGACATAAATGTTCATCCAATAACACAAATGAACTTATTGGATGCACAAGATTGGTTAAAAACCCTAATTGGACAAGAATAAGCCTAGGGAGGACGAAAATGACCTAAATGTTCATCCAATGACACAAATGAACTTATTGGATGCACAAGATTGGTTAAAAACCCTAATTGGACAAGAATAAGCCTAGGGAGGACGAAAATGACCTAAATGTTCATCCAATGACACAAATGAACTTATTGGATGCACAAGATTGGTTAAAAACCCTAATTGGACAAGAATAAGCCTAGGGAGGACGAAAATGACCTAAATGTTCGTCCAATGACAAAAATACACCAATTGGATGCACAAGATTGCATAAAAACCCTAATTGGACAAGAATAAGCCTAGGGAGGACGAAAATGACCTAAATGTTCGTCCAATGACACAAACACACCTATTGGATGCACAAGATTACATAATACCCTAATTGGACAAGAATAAGCCTAGGGAGGACGAAAATGACCTAAATGTTCATCCAATGACACAAATGAACTTATTGGATGCACAAGATTGGTTAAAAACCCTAATTAGACAAGAATAAGCCTAGGGAGGACGAAAATGACCTAAATGTTCATCCAATGACACAAATGAACTTATTGGACGCACAAGATTGGTTAAAAACCCTAACTGGACAAGAATAAGCCTAGGGAGGACGAAAATGACCTAAATGTTCGTCCAATGACACAAACACACCTATTGGATGCACAAGATTGGTTAAAAACCCTAATTGGACAAGAATAAGCCTAGGGAGGACGAAAATGACCTAAATGTTCATCCAATGACACAAATGAACTTATTGGATGCACAAGATTGGTTAAAAACCCTAATTGGACAAGAATAAGCCTAGGGAGGACGAAAATGACCTAAATGTTCATCCAATGACACAAATGAACTTATTGGATGCACAAGATTGGTTAAAAACTCTAATTGGACAAGAATAAGCCTAGGGTGGACGAAAATGACCTAAATGTTCATCCAATGACACAAATGAACTTATTTGATGCACAAGATTGCTTAAAAACCCTAATTGGACAAGAATAAGCCTAGGGAGGACGAAAATGACGTAAATGTTCATCCAATGACACAAATTAACTTATTGGATGCACAAGATTGGTTAGAAACCCTAATTGGACAAGAATAAGCCTTGGGAGGACGAAAATGACCTAAATGTTCATACAATGACACAAATGAACTTATTGGATGCACAAGATTGGTTAAAAACCCTAATTGGACAAGAATAAGCCTAGGGTGGACGAAAATGACCTAAATGTTCATCCAATGACACAAATGAACTTATTTGATATACAAGATTGCTTAAAAACCCAAATTGGACAAGAATAAGCCTAGGGAGGACGATAATGACCTAAATATTCATCCAATGACTCAAATTAACTTATTGGATGCACAAGATTGGTTAGAAACCCTAATTGGACAAGAATAAGCCTTGGGAGGACGAAAATGACCTAAATGTTCATCCAATGAAACAAACACACCTATTGGATGCACAAGATTGGTTAAAAACCCTAACTGGACAAGAATAAGCCTAGGGAGGACGAAAATGACTTAAATCTTAATCCAATGACACAAATGAACTTATTGGATGCACAAGATTGCTTAAAACACTAACTGGATAAGAATAAGCCTTGGGAGGATGAAAATTACCTAAATGTTCATCCTGTGACACAAATGAACTTATTGGATGCACAAGATTGCTTAAAAACCTAATTGGACAAGAATAAGACTAGGGAGGACGAAAATGACCTAAATGTTCATCCAATGACACAAACACACCTATTGGATGCACAAGATTGGTTAGAAACACTAATTGAACAAGAATAAGCCTAAGGAGGACGAAAATGACCTAAATGTTCATCAAATGTTACAAATGAACTTATTGGATGCACAAGATTGGTTAAAAACCCTAATTGGACAAGAATAAGCCTAGGGAGGACGAAAATGACATAAATGTTCATCCAATGACACAAATGAACTTATTGGATGCACAAGATTGGTTAAAAACCCTAATTGGACAAGAATAAGCCTTGGGAGGACGGAAATGACCTAAATGTTCATCCAATGACACAAATGAACTTATTGGATGCACAAGATTGGTTAAAAACTCTAGTTGGACAAGAATAAGCATAGGGTGGACGAAAATGACCTAAATGTTCATCCAATGACACAAATGAACTTATTGGATGCACAAGATTGCTTAAAAACCCTAATTGGACAAGAATAAGCCTAGGGAGGAAAAAAATGACCTAATTGTTCATCCAATGACACAAATTAACTTATTGGATGCACAAGATTGGTTAAAAACCCTAATTGGACAAGAATAAGCCTTGGGAGGACGAAAATGACCTAAATGTTCATCCAATGACACAAATGAACTTATTGGATGCACAAGATTGGTTAAAAACCCTAATTGGACAAGAATAAGCCTAGGGTGGACGAAAATGACCAATATGTTCATCCGATGACACAAATGAACTTATTGGATGCACAAGATTTGTTAAAAACCCTAATTGGACAAGAATAAGCCTAAGGAGGACGAAAATGACCTAAATGTTCATCCAATGACACAAACACACCTATTGGATGTACAAGATTGGTTAAACACCCTAATTGGACAAGAATAATCCTAGGGAGGACGAAAATGACCTAAATGTTCATCCAATGACACAAACACACCTATTGGATGCACAAGATTGGTTAAACACCCTAATTGGACAAGAATAAGCCTAGGGAGGATGAAAATGACCTAAATGTTCATCCAATGACACAAACACACCTATTGGATGCACAAGATTGGTTAAAAATTCTAACTAGACAAGAATAAGCCTAGGGAGAACGAAAATGACCTAAATGTTCATCCAATGACACAAATGAACTTATTGGATGCACAAGATTGCTTAAAAACCCTAATTGGACAAGAATAATCCTAGGGAGGACGAAGATGACCTAAATGTTCATCCAATGACACAAATGAACTTATTGGATGCACAAGATTGCTTAAAACCATAATTGGACAAGAATAAGATTAGGGAGGACGAAAATGACCTAAATGTTCATCCAATGACACAAACACACCTATTGGATGCACAAGATTGGTTAGAAACCCTAATTGAACAAGAATAAGCCTAGGGAGGACGAAAATGACTTAAATCTTAATCCAATGACACAAATGAACTTATTGGACGCACAAGATTGCTTAAAACCCTAATTGGACAAGAATAAGACTAGGGAGGACGAAAATGACCTAAATGTTCATTCAATGACACAAACACACCTATTGGATGCACAAGATTGGTTAAAAACCCTAATTGGACAACAATAAGCCTAGGGAGGATGAAAATGACCTAAATGTTCATCTAATGACACAAACACACCTATTGGATGCACAAGATTGGTTAAAAACCCTAATTGTACAAAACTAAGCCTAGTGAGGACGAAAATAACCTAAATGTTCATCCAATGACACAAATGAACTTATTGGATGCACAAGATTGCTTAAAACCCTATTTGGACAAGAATAAGACTAGGGAGGACGAAAATGACCTAAATGTTCATCCAATGACACAAACACACCTATTGGATGCACAAGATTGGTTAGAAACCCTAATTGAACAAGAATAAGCCTAGGGAGGACGAAAATGACCTAAATGTTCATCCAATGACACAAATGAACTTATTGGATGCACAAGATTGCTTAAAAACCCTAATTGGACAAGAATAAGCCTAGGGAGGACGAAAATGACCTAAATGTTCATCCAATGACCCAAATGAACTTATTAGATGCACAAGATTGGTTTAAAACCCTAATTGGACAAGAATAAGCCTTGGGAGGACGAAAATGACCTAAATGTTCATCCAATGACACAAATGAACTTATTGGATGCACAAGATTGGTTAAAAACCCTAATTGGACAAGAATAAGCCTAGGGTGGACGAAAATGACCTAAATGTTCATCCAATGACACAAATGAACTTATAGGACGCACAAGATTGGTTAAAAACCCTAATTGGACAAGAATAAGCCTTAGGAGGACGAAAATGACCTAAATGTTCATCCAATGACACAAATGAACTTATTGGATGCACAAGATTGGTTAAAAACCCTAATTGGACAAGAATAAGACTAGGGAGGACGAAAATGACCTAAATGTTCATCCAATGACACAAACACACCTATTGGATGCACAAGATTGGTTAGAAACCCTAATTGAACAAGAATAAGCCTAGGGAGGACGAAAATGACTTAAATCTTAATCCAATGACACAAATGAACTTATTGGACGCACAAGATTGCTTAAAACCCTAATTGGACAAGAATAAGACTAGGGAGGACGAAAATGACCTAAATGTTCATCCAATGACACAAACACACCTATTGGATGCACAAGATTGGTTAGAAACCCTAATTGCACAAAACAAAGCCTAGGGAGGACGAAAATAACCTAAATGTTCATCCAATGACACAAATGAACTTATTGGATGCACAAGATTGCTTAAAAACCCTAATTGGATAAGAATAAGCCTAGGGAGGACGAAAATGACCTAAACGTTCATCCAATGACACAAATGAAATTATTGGATGCACAAGATTGGTTAAAAACCCTAATTGGACAAGAATAAGCCTTGGGAGGACGAAAATGACCTAAATGTTCATCCAATGACACAAATTAACTTATTGGATGCACAAGATTGGTTAAAAACCCTAATTCGACAAGAATAAGCCTAGGGAGGTCCAAAATGACCTAAATGTTCATCCAATGACACAAATGAACTTAGTGGATGCACAAGATTGGTTAAAAACCCTAATTGGACAAGAATAAGCCTTGGGAGGACGAAAATGACCTAAATGTTCATCCAATGACACAAATGAACTTATTGGATGCACAAGATTGGTTAAAAACCCTAATTGGACAAGAATAAGCCTAGGGTGGACGAAAATGACCTAAATGTTCATCCAATGACACAAATGAACTTATTGGAATCACAAGATTGGTTAAAAACCCTAATTGGACAAGAATAAGCCTAGGGAGAACGAAATTGACCTAAATGTTCATCCAATGACACAAACACACCTATTGGATGCACAAGATTGGTTAAAAACCCTAATTGGACAAGAATAAGCCTAGGGAGGACGAAAATGACCTAAATGTTCGTCCAATGATACAAATGAACTTATTGGATGCACAAGATTGGTTAAAAACCCTAATTGGACAAGAATAAGCCTAGAGAGGACGAAAATGACCTAAATGTTCATCCAATGACACAAATGAACTTATTGGATGCACAAGATTGGTTGAAAACCCTAATTGGACAAGAATAAGCTTAGGGAGGACGAAAATGACCAAAATGTTCATCCAATGACACAAATGAACTTATTGGATGCACAAGATTGGTTAAAAACCCTAATTGGACAAGAATAAGCCTAGGGAGGACGAAAATGACCTAAATGTTCATCCAATGACACAAATGAACATATTGGAAGCACAAGATTGGTTAAAAACCCTAATTGGACAAGAATAAGCCTAGGGAGGACGAAAATGACCTAAATGTTCGTCCAATGACACAAACACACCTATTGGATGCACAAGATTGCATAAAAACCCTAATTGGACAAGAATAAGACTAGGGAGAACGAAAATGACCTAAATGTTCATCCAATGACACAAATGAACTTATTGGATGCACAAGATTGGTTAAAAACCCTAATTGGACAAGAATAAGCCTAGGGTGGACGAAAATGACCTAAATGTTCATCCAATGACACAAATGAACTTATTTGATGCACAATATTGCTTAAAAACCCTAATTGGACAAGAATAAGCCTAGGGAGGAAGAAAATGACCTAAATGTTCATCCAATGACACAAATTAACTTATTGGATGCACAAGATTGGTTAAAAACCCTAATTGGACAAGAATAAGCCTTGGGAGGACGAAAATGACCTAAATGTTCATCCAATGACACAAATGAACTTATTGGATGCACAAGATTGGTTAAAAACCCTAATTGGACAAGAATAACCCTAGGGTGGACGAAAATGACCTAAATGTTTATCCAATGACACAAATGAACTTATTGGATGCACAAGATTGGTTAAAAACCCTAATTGGACAAGAATAAGCCTAGGGAGGACGAAAATGACCTAAATGTTCATCCAATGACACAAACACACCTATTGGATGCACAAGATTGGTTAAAATCCCAAATTGGACAAGAATAAGCCTAGGGAGGACGAAAATGACCTAAATGTTCATCCAATGACACAAATGAACTTATTGGATGCACAAGATTGGTTAAAAACCCTAATTGGACAAGAATAAGCCTTGGGAGGACGAAAATGACCTAAATGTTCATCCAATGACACAAATGAACTTATTGGATGCACAAGATTGGTTAAAAACCTTAATTGGACAAGAATAAGCCTAGGGTGGACGAAAATGACCTAAATGTTCATCCAAAGACACAAACACACCTATTGGATGCACAAGATTGGTTAAAAACCCTAATTGGACAACAATAAGCCTAGGGAGGATGAAAATGACCTAAATGTTCATCTAATGACACAAACACACCTATTGGATGCACAAGATTGGTTAAAAACCCTAATTGCACAAAACTAAGCCTAGGGAGGACGAAAATAACCTAAATGTTCATCCAATGACACAAATGAACTTATTGGATGCACAAGATTGCATAAAACCCTAATTGGACAAGAATAAGACTAGGGAGGACGAAAATGACCTAAATGTTCATCCAATGACACAAACACACCTATTGGATGCACAAGATTGGTTAGAAACCCTAATTGAACAAGAATAAGCCCAGGGAGGACGAAAATGACCTAAATGTTCATCCAATGACACAAATGAACTTATTGGATGCACAAGATTGCTTAAAAACCCTAATTGGATAAGAATAAGCCTAGGGAGGACGAAAATGACCTAAATGTTCATCCAATGACACAAATGAACTTATTGGATGCACAAGATTGGTTAAAAACCCTAATTGGACAAGAATAAGCCTTGGGAGGACGAAAATGACCTAAATGTTCATCCAATGACACAAATGAACTTATTGGATGCACAACATTGGTTAAAAACCCTAACTGGACAAGTATAAGCCTAGGGTGGACGAAAATGACCTAAATGTTCATCGAATGACACAAATGAACTTATTTGATGCATAAGATTGCTTAAAAACCCTAATTGGACAAGAATAAGCCTAGGGAGGACGAAAATGACCTAAATGTTCATCTAATGACACAAATTAACTTATTGGATGCACAAGATTGGTTAAAAACCCTAATTGGACAAGAATAAGCCTTGGGAGGACGAAAATGACCTAAATGTTCATCCAATGACACAAATGAACTTATTGGATGCACAAGATTGGTTAAAAACCCTAATTGGACAAGAATAAGCCTAGGGTGGACGAAAATGACCTAAATGTTCATCCAATGACACAAATGAATTTATTGGATGCACAAGATTGGTTAAAAACCTTAATTGGACAAGAATAAGCCTTGGGAGGACGAAAATGACCTAAATGTTCATCCAATGACACAAATGAACTTATTGGATGCACAAGATTGGTTAAAAACCCTAATTGGACAAGAATAAGCCTAGGGAGAACGAAAATGACCTAAATGTTCATCCAATGACACAAACACACCTATTGGACGCACAAGATTGGTTAAAAATCCTAATTGGAACAGAATAAGCCTAGGGAGGACGAAAATGATCTAAATGTTCATCCAATGACACAAATGAACTTATTGGATGCACAAGATTGGTTAAAAACCCTAATTGGACAAGAATAAGCCTAGGGTGGACGAAAATGACCTAAATGTTCATCTAATGACACAAACACACCTATTGGATGCACAAGATTGGTTAAAAACCATAATTGGACAACAATAAGCCTAGGGAGAATGAAAATGACCTAAATGTTCATCTAATGACACAAACACACCTATTGGATGCACAAGATTACTTAAAACCCTAATTGGACAAGAATAAGACTAGGGAGGACGAAAATGACCTAAATGTTCATCCAATGACACAAACACACCTATTGGATGCACAAGATTGGTTAATAACCCTAATTTGACAAGAATAAGCCTAGGGTGGACGAAAATGACTTAAATCTTAATCCAATGACACAAATGAACTTATTGGATGCACAAGATTGCTTAAAACCTTAATTGGATAAGAATAAGCCTTGGGAAGACGAAAATGACCTAAATGTTCATCCAATGACACAAACACACCTATTGGATGCACAAGATTGGCTTAAAACCCTAATTGGACAAGAATAAGACTAGGGAGGACGAAAAAGACCTAAATGTTCATTCAATGACACAAACACACCTATTGGATGCACAAGATTGGTTAAAAACCCTAATTGGACAACAATAAGCCTAGGGAGGATGAAAATGACCTAAATGTTCATCGAATGACACAAACAAACCTATTGGATGCACAAGATTGGCTTAAAACCCTAATTGGACAAGAATAAGACTAGGGAGGACGAAAATGACCTAAATGTTCATCCAATGACACAAACACAACTATTGGATGCACAAGATTAGTTAAAAACCCTAATTGGACAACAATAAGCCTAGGGAGGATGAAAATGACCTAAATGTTCATCTATTGACACAAACACACCTATTGGATACACAAGATTGGTTAAAAACCCTAATTGGACAACAATAAGCCTAGGGAGGATGAAAATGACCTAAATGTTCATCTAATGACACAAACACACCTATTGGATGCACAAGATTTGTTAAAAACCCTAATTGCACCAAAATAAGCCTAGGGAGGACGGAAATGACCTAAATGTTCATCCAATGACACAAATGACCTTATTGGATGCACAAGATTGCTTAAAAACCCTAATTGGACAAGAATAAGCCTAGGGAGGACGAAAATGACCTAAATGTTCATCCAATGACACAAATGAACTTATTGGATGCACAAGATTGGTTAAAAACCCTAATTGGACAAGATTAAGCATTGGGAGGACGAAAATGACCTAAATGTTCATCCAATGACACAAATGAACTTATTGGATGCACAAGATTGGTTAAAAACCCTAATTGGATAAGAATAAGCCTTGGGAGGACGAAAATGACCTAAATGTTCATCAAATGACACAAACACACCTATTGGATGCACAAGATTGGCTTAAAACCCTAATTGGACAAGAATAAGACTAGGGAGGACGAAAATGACCTAAATGTTCATCCAATGACACAAACACACCTATTGGATGCACAAGATTGGTTAAAAACCCTAATTGGACAACAATAAGCCTAGGGAGGATGAAAATGACCTAAATGTTCATCTAATGACACAAACACACCTATTGGATGCACAAGATTGGTTAAAAACCCTAATTGCACAAAACTAAGCCTAGTGAGGACGAAAATAACCTTAATGTTCATCCAATGACACAAATGAACTTATTGGATGCAGAAGATTGCTTAAAACCCTAATTGGACAAGAATAAGACTAGGGAGGACGAAAATGACCTAAATGTTCATCCAATGACACAAACACACCTATTGGATGCACAAGATTGGTTAAAAACCCTAATTGGACAAGAATCAGCCTAGGGAGGAAGAAAATTACCTAAATGTTCATCCAATGACACAAACACACGTATTGAATGCACAAGATTGGTTAAAAACCGTAATTGGACAACAATAAGCCTAGGGAGGATGAAAATGACCTAAATGTTCATCCAATGACACAAACACACCTATTGGATGCACAAGATTGGTTAAAAACCCTAATTGGACAAGAATAAGCCTAGGGAGGACGAAAATGACCTAAATGTTAATCCAATGACACAAATGAACTTATTGGATGCACAAGATTGCTTAACACCCTAGTTGGACAAGAATAAGCCTAGGGAGGACGAAAATGACCTAAATGTTCATCCAATGACACAAATGAACTTATTGGATGCACAAGATTGGTTAAATACCCTAATTGGACAAGAATAAGCCTAGGGAGGACGAAAATGACCTAAATGTTCATCCAATGACACAAACACACCTATTGGATGCACAAGATTGGTTAAAAACCCTAATTGGACAAGAATAAGCCTAGGGAGGACGAAAATGACCTAAATGTTCATCCAATGACACAAATGAACTTATTGGATGCACAAGATTGGTTAAAAACCCTAATTGGACAAGAATAAGCCTAGGGTGGACGAAAATGACCTAAATGTTCATCCAATGACACAAATGAACTTTTCGGATGCACAAGATTGGTTAAAAACCCTAATTGGACAAGAATAAGCCTAGGGAGGACGAAAATGACCTAAATGTTCATCCAATGACACAAACACACCTATTGGATGCACAAGATTGGTTAGAAACCCTAATTGGACAAGAATAAGCCTAGAATGAACGAAAATGACCTAAATGTTCATCCAATGACACAAACACACATATTGGATGCACAAGATTGGTTAAAAACCCTAATTGGACAAGAATAAGCCTTGGGAGGACGAAAATGACCTAAATGTTCATCCAATGACACAAATGAACTTATTGGATGCACAAGATTGGTTAAAAACCCTAATTGGACAAGAATAAGCCTAGGGTGGACGAAAATGACCTAAGTGTTCATCCAATGACACAAATGAACTTATTTGATGCACAAGATTGCTTAAAAACCCTAATTGGACAAGAATAAGCCTAGGGAGGACGAAAACGACCTAAATGTTCATCCAATGACACAAATCCACTTATTGGATGCACAAGATTGGTTAAAAACCCTAATTGGACAAGAATAAGCCTTGGGAGGACGAAAATGACCTAAATGTTCATCCAATGACACAAATGAACTTATTGGATGCACAAGATTGGTTAAAAACCCTAATTGGACAAGAATAAGCCTAGGGTGGACGAAAATGACCTAAATGTTCATCCAATGACACAAATGAACTTATAGGACGCACAAGATTGGTTAAAAACCCTAATTGGACAAGAATAAGCCTTAGGAGGACGAAAATGACCTAAATGTTCATCCAATGACACAAATGAACTTATTGGATGCACAAGATTGGTTAAAAACCCTAATTGGACAAGAATAAGACTAGGGAGGACGAAAATGACCTAAATGTTCATCCAATGACACAAACACACCTATTGGATGCACAAGATTGGTTAGAAACCCTAATTGAACAAGAATAAGCCTAGGGAGGACGAAAATGACTTAAATCTTAATCCAATGACACAAATGAACTTATTGGACGCACAAGATTGCTTAAAACCCTAATTGGACAAGAATAAGACTAGGGAGGACGAAAATGACCTAAATGTTCATTCAATGACACAAACACACCTATTGGATGCACAAGATTGGTTAAAAACCCTAATTGGACAACAATAAGCCTAGGGAGGATGAAAATGACCTAAATGTTCATCTAATGACACAAACACACCTATTGGATGCACAAGATTGGCTTAAAACCCTAATTGGACAAGAATAAGACTAGGGAGGACGAAAATGACCTAAATGTTCATCCAATGACACAAACACACCTATTGGATGCACAAGAATTGTTAAAAACCCTAATTGGACAACAATAAGCCTAGGGAGGATGAAAATGTCCTGAATGTTCATCTAATGACACAAACACACCTATTGGATGCACAAGATTGGTTAAAAACCCTAATTGGACAAGAATAAGCCTAGGGAGGACGAAAATGACCTAAATGTTCATCCAATGACACAAATGAACTTATTGGATGCACAAGATTGGTTAAAAACCCTAATTGGACAAGAATAAGCCTAGGGAGGACGAAAATGACCTGAAGTTCGTCCAATGACACAAACACACCTATTGGATGCACAAGATTGCATAAAAACCCTAATTGGACAAGAATAAGACCACGTAGGACGAAAATGACCTAATTGGTCCTCAAATGACACAAATGAACTTATTGGATGCACAAGGTTGGTTAAAACCCCTAATTGGACAAGAATAAGCCTAGGGAGGACGAAAATGACCTAAATGTTCAACCAATGACACAAATTAACTTATTGGATGTACAAGGTTGGTTAAAAACCCTAATTGGACAAGAATAAGCCTAGGGAGGACGAAAATGACCTAAATGTTCGTCCAATGACACAAACACACCTATTGGATGCACAAGATTGCATAAAAACCCTAATTGGACAAGAATAAGACTAGGGAGGACGAAAATGACCTAAATGCTCATCCAATGACACAAATGAACTTATTGGATGCACAAGATTGGTTAAAAACCCTAATTGGACAAGAATAAGCCTAGGGAGGACGAAAATGACCTAAATGTTCGTCCAATGACACAAACACACCTATTGGATGCACAAGATTGCATAAAAACCCTAATTGGACAAGAATAAGACTAGGGATGACGAAAATGACCTAAATGTCCATCCAATGACACAAATGAACTTATTGGATGCACAAGATTGGTTAAAAACCCTAATTGGACAAGAATAAGCCTAGGGAGGACGAAAATGACCTAAATGTTCGTCCAATGACACAAACACACCTATTGGATGCACAAGATTGCATAAAAACCCTAATTGGACAAGAATAAGCACAAGGAGGACAAAAATGACCTAAATGTTCATCCAATGACACAAATGAACTTATTGGATGCACAAGATTGGTTAAAAACCCTAATTGGACAAGAATAAGCATAGGGAGGACGAAAATGACCTAAATGTTCATCCAATGACACAAACACACATATTGGATGCACAAGATTGCTTAAAACCCTAATTGGACAAGAATAAGACTAGGGACGACGAAAATGCCCTAAATGTTCATCCAATGACACAAATGAACTTATTGGATGCACAAGATTGGTTAAAAACCCTAATTGGACAAGAATAAGCCTAGGGAGGACGAAAATGACCTAAATGTTCGTCCAATGACACAAACACACCTATTGGATGCACAAGATTGCATAAAAACCCTAATTGGACAAGAATAAGCCTAGGGAAAACGAAAATGACGTAAATGTTCATCCAATGACACAAATGAACTTATTGGAAGCACAAGATTGGTTAAAAACCCTAATTGGACAAGAATAAGCCTAGGGAGGACGAAAATGACCTAAATGTTCATCTAATGACACAAATGAACTTATTGGATGCACAAGATTGGTTAAAAACCCTAATTGGACAAGAATAAGCCTAGGGAGGATGAAAATGACCTAAATGTTCGTTCAATGACACAAACACACCTATTGGATGCACAAGATTGCATAAAAACCCTAATTGGACAAGAATAAGACTAGGGAGGACGAAAATGACCTAAATGTTCCTCCAATGACACAAACACACCTATTGGATGCACAAGATTGCATAAAAACCCTAATAGGACAAGAATAAGACTTGGGAGGACGAAAATGACCTAAATGTTCATCCAATGACACAAATGAACTTATTGGATGCACAAGATTGGTTAAAAACCCTAATTGGACAAGAATAAGCCTAGGGAGGAAGAAAATGACCTAAATGTTCATCCAATGACACAAACACACCTATCGGATGCACAAGATTGGTTAAAAACCCTAATTGGACAAGAATAAACCTAGGGAGGACGAAAATGACCTAAATGTTCATCCAATGACACAAATGAACTTATTGGATGCACAAGATTGCTTAAAACCCTAATTGGACAAGAAAAAGACTAGGGAGGACGAAAATGACCTAAATGTTCATCCATTGACACAAACACACCTATTGGATGCACAAGATTGGTTAGAAACCCTAATTGGACAAGAATAAGCCTAGGGAGGATGAAAATGACCTAAATATTCATCCAATGACACAAATGAACTTATTGGATGCACAAGATTGCTTAAAACCCTAATTGGACAAGAATAAGACTAGGGAGGACGAAAATGACCTAAATGTTCATCCAATGACACAAACACACCTATTGGATGCACAAGATAGGTTAGAAACCCTAATTGAACAAGAATAAGCCTAGGGAGGACGAAAATGACCTAAATGTTCATCCAATGACACAAACACACCTATTGGATGCACAAGATTGGTTAAAAGCCATAACTGGACAAGAATATGCCTAGGGAGGACGAAAAGGACTTAAATCTTAATCCAATGACACAAATGAACTTCTTGGATGCACAAGATTGCTTAAAACCCTAATTGGATAAGAATAAGCCTTGGGAGGACGAAAATGACCTAAATGTTCATCAAATGACACAAACACACCTATTGGATGCACAAGATTGGCTTAAAACCCTAATTGGACAAGAATAAGACTAGGGAGGACGAAAATGACCTAAATGTTCATCCAATGACACAAACACACCTATTGGATGCACAAGATTAGTTAAAAACCCTAATTGGACAACAATAAGCCTAGGGAGGATGAAAATGACCTAAATGTTCATCTAATGACACAAACACACCTATTGGATGCACAAGATTGGTTAAAAACCCTAATTGGACAAGAATAAGCCTAGGGAGGACGAAAATGACCTAAATGTTCATCCAATGACACAAACACACCTATTTGATGCACAAGATTGGTTAAAAACCCTAACTGGACAAGAATAATCCTAGGGAGGACGAAAATGACTTAAATCTTAATCCAATGACACAAATGAACTTATTGGATGCACAAGATTGGTTAAAAACCCTAATTGGACAAGAATAAGACTAGGGAGGACGAAAATGACCTAAATGTTCATCCAATGACACAAACACACCTATTGGATGCACAAGATTGGTTAAAAACCCTAATTGGACAAGAATTAGACTAGGGAGGACGAAAATGACCTAAATGTTCATCCAATGACACAAACACACCTATTGGATGCACAAGATTGGTTAAAAACCCTAATTGGACAACAATAAGCCTAGGGAGGATGAAAATGACCTAAATGTTCATCCAATGACACAAATGAACTTATTGGATGCACAAAATTGGTTAAAAACCCTAATTGGACAAGAATAAGCCTAGGGAGGACGAAAATGACCTAAATGTTCAACCAATGACACAAATGAACTTATTGGATGCACAAAATTGATTAAAAACCCTAATTGGACAAGAATAAGCCTAGGGAGGACGAAAATGACCTAAATGTTCAACCAATGACACAAATGAACTTATTGGATGCACAAGATTGGTTAAAAAAATCCTAATTGGACAAGAATAAGCCTAGGGAGGACGAAAATTACGTAATTGTTCATCCAATGACAAAACACACCTATTGGATGCACAAGACTGGTTAGAAACCCTAATTGGACAAGAATAAGCCTAGGGACGACGAAAATAACTTAAATGTTCATCCAATGACACAAACACACCTATTGGATGCACAAGATTGGTTAAAAACCCTAATTGGACAAGAATAAGCCTAGGGTGGACGAAAATGACTTAAATCTTAATCCAATGACACAAATGAACTTATTGGATGCACAAGATTGCTTAAAACCCTAATTGGATAAGAATAAGCCTTGGGAAGACGAAAATGACCTAAATGTTCATCCAATGACACAAACACACCTATTGGATGCACAAGATTGGCTTAAAACCCTAATTGGACAAGAATAAGACTAGGGAGGACGAAAAAGACCTAAATGTTCATTCAATGACACAAACACACATATTGGATGCACAAGATTGGTTAAAAACCCTAATTGGACAACAATAAGCCTAGGGAGGATGAAAATGACCTAAATGTTCATCGAATGACACAAACAAACCTATTGGATGCACAAGATTGGCTTAAAACCCTAATTGGACAAGAATAAGACTAGGGAGGACGAAAATGACCTAAATGTTCATCCAATGACACAAACACAACTATTGGATGCACAAGATTAGTTAAAAACCCTAATTGGACAACAATAAGCCTAGGGAGGATGAAAATGACCTAAATGTTCATCTAATGACACAAACACACCTATTGGAT
>JBBPBR010000630.1:197215-225459 GCA_037974775.1 Cicer pinnatifidum | reverse complement strand
TAACTGGACAAGAATAATCCTAGGGAGGACGAAAATGACTTAAATCTTAATCCAATGACACAAATGAACTTATTGGATGCACAAGATTGGTTAAAAACCCTAATTGGACAAGAATAAGACTAGGGAGGACGAAAATGACCTAAATGTTCATCCAATGACACAAACACACCTATTGGATGCACAAGATTGGTTAGAAACCCTAATTGTACAAGAATATGCCTTGGGAGGACGAAAATGACCTAAATGTTCATCCAATGACACAAACACACCTATTGGATGCACAAGATTGGTTAGAAACCCTAATTGGACAAGAATAAGCCTTGGGATGACGAAAATGACCTAAATGTTCATCCAATGACACAAATGAACTTATTGGATGCACAAGATTGGTTAAAAACCCTAATTGGACAAGAATAAGGCTAGGGAGGACGAAAATGACCTAAATGTTAATCCAATGACACAAATGAACTTATTGGATGCACAAGATTGGTTAGAAACCCTAATTTGACAAGAATAAGCCTAGGGAGGACGAAAATGACCTAACTATTCATCCAATGACACAAATGAACTTATTGGATGCACAAGATTGCTTAAAACCCTAATTGGACAAGAATAAGACTAGGGAGGACGAAAATGACCTAAATGTTCATCCAATGACACAAACACACCTATTGGATGCTCAAGATTGGTTAGAAACCCTAATTTGACAAGAATAAGCCTAGGGAGGACGAAAATGACTTAACTATTCATCCCATGACACAAATGAACTTATTGGATGCACAAGATTGGTTAACACCCTAATTGGACAAGAATAAGACTAAGGAGGACGAAAATGACCTAAATGTTCATCCAATGACACAAACACACCTATTGGATGCACAAGATTGGTTAGAAACCCTAATTGGACAAGAATAAGCCTTGGGATGACGAAAATGACCTAAATGTTCATCCAATGACACAAATGAACTTATTGGATGCACAAGATTGGTTAAAAACCCTAATTGGACAAGAATAAGCCTAGGGCGGACGAAAATGACCTAAATGTTCATCCAATGACACAAACACACCTATTGGATGCACAAGATTGGTTAGAAACCCTAATTGGACAAGAATAAGCCTAGGGAGGACGAAAATGACCTAAATGATAATCCAATGACACAAATGAACTTATTGGATGCACAAGATTGGTTAAAAACCCTAATTGGACAAGAATAAGACTAGGGAGGACGAAAATGACCTAAATGTTCATCCAATGACACAAACACACCTATTGGATGCACAAGATTGGTTAGAAACCCTAATTGTACAAGAATATGCCTTGGGAGGACGAAAATGACCTAAATGTTCATCCAATGACACAAATGAAGTTATTGGATGCACAAGATTGGTTAAAAACCCTAATTGGACAAGAATAAGCCTAGGGAGATCGAAAATGACCTAAATGTTCATCCAATGACACAAACACACCTATTGGATGCACAAGATTGGTTAAAAACCCTAATTGGACAAGAATAAGCCTAGGGAGGACGAAAATGACCTAAATGTTCATCCAATGACACAAATGAACTTATTGGATGCACAAGATTGCTTAAAAACCCTAATTGGACAAGAATAAGCCTAGGGTGGGTGAAAATGACCTAAATGTTTATCCAATGACACAAAGGAACTTATTGGATGCACAAGATTGGTTAAAAACCCTAATTGGACAAGAATAAGCCTAGGGAGGACGAAAATGACCTAAATGTTCATCCAATGACACAAACACACCTATTGGATGCACAAGATTGGTTAGAAACCCAAATTGGACAAGAATAAACCTAGGGAGGACGAAAATGACCTAAATGTTAATCCAATGACACAAATGAACTTATTGGATGCACAAGATTGGTTAAAAACCCTAATTGGACAAGAATAAGCTTAGGGAGGACGAAAATGACCTAAATGTTCATCCAATGACACAAATGAACTTATTGGATGCACAAGATTAGTTAAAAACCCTAATTGGACAAGAATAAGCCTAGGGAGGACGAAAATGACCTAAATGTTCGTCCAATGACACAAACACACCTATTGGATGCACAAGATTGCATAAAAACCCTAATTGGACAAGAATAAGCCTAGGGAGGCCGAAAATGACCTAAATGTTCATCCAATGACACAAATGAACTTATTGGAAGCACAAGATTGGTTAAAAACCCTAATTGGACAAGAATAAGCCTAGGGAGGACGAAAATGACCTAAATGTTCGTCCAATGACACAAACACACCTATTGGATGCACAAGATTGCATAAAAACCCTAATTGGACAAGAATAAGCCTAGGGAGGACGAAAATGACCTAAATGTTCATCCAATGACAAAAATGAATTTATTGGATGCACAAGATTGGTTAAAAACCCTAATTGGACAAGAATAAGCCTAGGGAGGACGAAAATGACCTAAATGTTCGTCCAATGACACAAACACACCTATTGGATGCACAAGATTGCATAAAAACCCTAATTGGACAAGAATAAGCCTAGGGAGGACGAAAATGACATAAATTATCGTCCAATGACACAAACACACCTATAGGATGCACAAGATTGCATAAAAACCCTAATTGGACAAGAACAAGCCTAGGGAGGACGAAAATGACCTAAATGTTCATCCAATGACACAAATGAACTTATTGGATGCACAATATTGGTTAAAAACCCTAATTGGACAAGAATAAGCCTAGGGAGGACGTATATGACCTAAATGTTCATCCAATGACACAAATGAACTTATTGGATGCACAAGATTGGTTAAAAACCCTAATTAGACAAGAATAAGCATAGGGAGGACGAAAATGACCTAAATGTTCATCCAATGACACAAATACACATATTGGATGCACAAGATTGCTTAAAACCCTAATTGGACAAGAATAAGACTAGGGATGACAAAAATGACCTAAATGTTCATCCAATGACACAAATGAACTTATTGGATGCACAAGATTGGTTAAAAACCCTAATTGGACAAGAATAAGCCTAGGGAGGACGAAAATGACCTAAATGTTCGTCCAATGACACAAACACACCTATTGGATGCACAAGATTGCATAAAAACCCTAATTGGACAAGAATAAGACTAGGGAGGACTAAAATGACATAAATGTTCGTCCAATGACACAAATGAACTTATTGGATGCACAAGATTGGTTAAAAACCCTAATTGGACAAGAATAAGCCTAGGGAGGACGAAAATGACCTAAATGTTCATCCAATGACACAAATGAACTTATTGGATGCACAAGATTGCTTAAAAACCCTAATTGGACAAGAATAAGCCCAGGGAGGACGAAAATGACCTAAATGTTCATCCAATGACACAAATACACCTATTGGATACACAAGATTGGTTAAAAACCCTAATTGGACAAGAATAAGCCTAGGGAGGACGAAAATGACCTAAATGTTCATCCAATGACACAAATGAACTTATTGGATGCACAAGATTGCTTAAAAACCCTAATTGGACAAGAATAAGCCTAGGGAGGACGAAAATAACCTAAATGTTCATCCAATGACACAAATACACCTATTGGAATCACAAGATTGGTTAGAAACCCTAATTGGACAAGAATAAGCCTAGGGAGGACATAAATGACCTAAATGTTCATCCAATGACACAAATGAACTTATTGGATGCACAAGATTGCTTAAAAACCCTAATTAGACAAGAATAAGCCTAGGGAGGACGAAAATGACCTAAATGTTCATTTAATGTCACAAACACACCTATTGGATGCACAAGATTGGTTAGAAACCCTAATTGAACAAGAATAAGCCTAGGGAGGACGAAAATGACTTAAATCTTAATCCAATGACACAAATGAACTTATTGGATGCACAAGATTGCTTAAAACCCTAATTGGACAAGAATAAGACTAGGGAGGACGAAAATGACCTAAATTTTCATCCAATGACACAAACACACCTATTGGATGCACAAGATTGGTTAAAAACCCTAATTGGACAACAATAAGCCTAGGGAGGATGAAAATGACCTAAATGTTCATCTAATGACACAAACACACCTATTGGATGCACAAGATTGGTTAAAAACCCTAATTGCACAAAACTAAGCCTAGTGAGGACGAAAATAACCTAAATGTTCATCAAATGACACAAATGAACTTATTGGATGCACAAGATTGCTTAAAACCCTAATTGGACAAGAATAAGACTAGGGAGGACGAAAATGACCTAAATGTTCATCCAATGACACAAACACACCTATTGGATGCACAAGATAGGTTAGAAACCCTAATTGAACAAGAATAAGCCTAGGGAGGACGAAAATGACCTAAATGTTCATCCAATGACACAAACACACCTATTGGATGCACAAGATTGGTTAAAAGCCATAACTGGACAAGAATATGCCTAGGGAGGACGAAAAGGACTTAAATCTTAATCCAATGACACAAATGAACTTCTTGGATGCACAAGATTGCTTAAAACCCTAATTGGATAAGAATAAGCCTTGGGAGGACGAAAATGACCTAAATGTTCATCAAATGACACAAACACACCTATTGGATGCACAAGATTGGCTTAAAACCCTAATTGGACAAGAATAAGACTAGGGAGGACGAAAATGACCTAAATGTTCATCCAATGACACAAACACACCTATTGGATGCACAAGATTAGTTAAAAACCCTAATTGGACAACAATAAGCCTAGGGAGGATGAAAATGACCTAAATGTTCATCTAATGACACAAACACACCTATTGGATGCACAAGATTGGTTAAAAACCCTAATTGGACAAGAATAAGCCTAGGGAGGACGAAAATGACCTAAATGTTCATCCAATGACACAAACACACCTATTTGATGCACAAGATTGGTTAAAAACCCTAACTGGACAAGAATAATCCTAGGGAGGACGAAAATGACTTAAATCTTAATCCAATGACACAAATGAACTTATTGGATGCACAAGATTGGTTAAAAACCCTAATTGGACAAGAATAAGACTAGGGAGGACGAAAATGACCTAAATGTTCATCCAATGACACAAACACACCTATTGGATGCACAAGATTGGTTAAAAACCCTAATTGGACAAGAATTAGACTAGGGAGGACGAAAATGACCTAAATGTTCATCCAATGACACAAACACACCTATTGGATGCACAAGATTGGTTAAAAACCCTAATTGGACAACAATAAGCCTAGGGAGGATGAAAATGACCTAAATGTTCATCCAATGACACAAATGAACTTATTGGATGCACAAAATTGGTTAAAAACCCTAATTGGACAAGAATAAGCCTAGGGAGGACGAAAATGACCTAAATGTTCAACCAATGACACAAATGAACTTATTGGATGCACAAAATTGATTAAAAACCCTAATTGGACAAGAATAAGCCTAGGGAGGACGAAAATGACCTAAATGTTCAACCAATGACACAAATGAACTTATTGGATGCACAAGATTGGTTAAAAAAATCCTAATTGGACAAGAATAAGCCTAGGGAGGACGAAAATTACGTAATTGTTCATCCAATGACAAAACACACCTATTGGATGCACAAGATTGGTTAGAAACCCTAATTGGACAAGAATAAGCCTAAGGACGACGAAAATAACTTAAATGTTCATCCAATGACACAAACACACCTATTGGATGCACAAGATTGGTTAAAAACCCTAATTGGACAAGAATAAGCCTAGGGTGGACGAAAATGACTTAAATCTTAATCCAATGACACAAATGAACTTATTGGATGCACAAGATTGCTTAAAACCCTAATTGGATAAGAATAAGCCTTGGGAAGACGAAAATGACCTAAATGTTCATCCAATGACACAAACACACCTATTGGATGCACAAGATTGGCTTAAAACCCTAATTGGACAAGAATAAGACTAGGGAGGACGAAAAAGACCTAAATGTTCATTCAATGACACAAACACACCTATTGGATGCACAAGATTGGTTTAAAACCCTAATTGGACAACAATAAGCCTAGGGAGGATGAAAATGACCTAAATGTTCATCTAATGACACAAACACACCTATTGGATGCACAAGATTGGTTAAAAACCCTAATTGGACAACAATAAGCCTAGGGAGGATGAAAATGACCTAAATGTTCATCTAATGACACAAACACACCTATTGGATGCACAAGATTGGCTAAAAACCCTAATTGGACAAGAATAAGACTAGGGAGGACGAAAAAGACCTAAATGTTCATTCAATGACACAAACACACCTATTGGATGCACAAGATTGGTTAAAAACCCTAATTGGACAACAATAAGCCTAGGGAGGATGAAAATGACCTAAATGTTCATCGAATGACACAAACACACCTATTGGATGCACAAGATTGGCTTAAAACCCTAATTGGACAAGAATAAGACTAGGGAGGACGAAAATGACCTAAATGTTCATCCAATGACACAAATGAACTTATTGGATGCACAAGATTGCTTAAAACCCTAATTGGATAAGAATAATCCTTAAGAGGACGAAAATGACCTAAATGTTCATCAAATGACACAAACACACCTATTGGATGCACAAGATTGGCTTAAAACCCTAATTGGACAAGAATAAGACTAGGGAGGACGAAAATGACCTAAATGTTCATCCAATGACACTAATGAACTTATTGGATGCACAAGATTGCTTAAAACCCTAATTGGACAAGAATAAGACTAGGGAGGACGAAAATGACCTAAATGTTCATCCAATGACACAAACACACCTATTGGATGCACAAGATTGGTTAGAAACCCTAATTGGACAAGAATAAGACTAGGGAGGACGAAAATGACCTAAATGTTCATCCAATGACACAAACACACCTATTGGATGCACAAGATTGGTTAAAAACACTAATGGGACAACAATAAGCCTAGGGAGGATGAAAATGACCTAAATGTTCATTTTATGACACAAACACACCTATTGGATGCACAAGATTGGTTAAAAACCCTAATTGCACGAAAATAAGCCAAGGGAGGACGAAAATGACCTAAATGTTCATGCAATGACACAAATGAACTTATTGGATGCACAAGATTGCTTAAAAACCCTAATTGGACAAGAATAAGCCTAGGGAGGACGAAAATGACCTAAATGTTCATCCAATGACACAAATGAACTTATTGGATGGACAAGATTGGTTAGAAACCCTAATTGGACAAGAATAAGCCTTGGGAGGACGAAAATGACCTAAATGTTCATCCAATGACACACATGAACTTATTGGATGCACAAGATTGGTTAAAAACCCTAATTGGACAAGAATAAGCCTAGGGTGGACGAAAATGACCTAAATGTTCATCCAATGACACAAATGAACTTATTGGATGCACAAGATTGGTTAAAAACCCTAATTGGACAAGAATAAGCCTAGGGAGGACGAAAATGACCTAAATGTTCATCCAATGACACAAACACTCCTATTGGATGCACAAGGTTGGTTAAAAACCCTAATTGGACAAGAATAAGCCTAGGGAGGACGAAAATGACCTAAATGTTCATCCAATGACACAAATGAACTTATTGGATGCACAAGATTGCTTAAAAACCCTAATTGGACAAGAATAAGCCTAGGGAGGACGAAAATGACCTAAATGTTCATCCAATGACACAAATACACCTATTGGATGCACAAGATTGGTTAGAAACCCTAATTGGACAAGAATAAGCCTAGGTAGGACAAAAATAACCTAAATGTTCATCCAATGACACAAACACACCTATTGGATGCACAAGATTGGTTAAAAACCCTAATTGGACAAGAATAAGCCTAGGGAGGACGAAAATGACCTAAATGTTCATCCAATGACACAAATGAACTTATTGGATGCACAAGATTGCTTAAAAACCCTAATTGGACAAGAATAAGCCTAGGGAGGACGAAAATGACCTAAATGTTCATCCAATGACACAAATACACCTGTTGGATGCACAAGATTGGTTAAAAACCCTAATTGGACAAGAATAAGCCTAGGGAGGACGAAAATGACCTAAATGTTCATCCAATGACACAAATGAACTTATTGGATGCACAAGATTGCTTAAAAACCCTAATTGGACAAGAATAAGCCTAGGGAGGACGAAAATGACCTAAATGTTCATCCAATGACACAAATGCACGTATTGGATGCACAAGATTGGTTAAAAACCCTAATTGGACAAGAATAAGCCTAGGGAGGACGAAAATGACCTAAATGTTCGTCCAATGACACAAACACACCTATTGGATGCACAAGATTGCATAAAAACCCTAATTGGACAAGAATAAGCTTAGGGAGGACGAAAATGACCTAAATGTTCATCCAATGACACAAATGAACTTATTGGATGCACAAAATTGGTTAAAAACCCTAATTGGACAAGAATAAGCCTAGGGAGGACGAAAATGACCTAAATGTTCATCCAATGACACAAATGTACTTATTGGATGCACATGATTGCTTAAAAACCCTAATTGGACAAGAATAAGCCTAGGGAGGACGAAAATGACCTAAATGTTCATCCAATGACACAAAGACACCTATTGGATGCACAAGATTGGTTAAAAACCCTAATTGGAAAAGAATAAGCCTAGGGAGGACGAAAATGACCTAAATGTTCATCCAATGACACAAACACACCTATTGGATGCACAAGATTGGTTAGAAACCCTAATTGAACAAGAATAAGCCTAGGGAGGACGAAAATGACTTAAATCTTAATCCAATGACACAAATGAACTTATTGGACGCACAAGATTGCTTAAAACCCTAATTGGACAAGAATAAGACTAGGGAGGACGGAAATGACCTAAATGTTCATCTAATGACACAAACACACCTATTGGATGCACAAGATTGGTTAAAAACCCTAATTGCACAAAACTAAGCCTAGGGAGGACGAAAATAACCTAAATGTTCATCCAATGACACAAATGAACTTATTGGATGCACAAGATTGCATAAAATCCTAATTGGACAAGAATAAGACTAGGGAGGACGAAAATGACCTAAATGTTCATCTAATGACACAAACACACCTATTGGATGCACAAGATTGGTTAGAAACCCTAATTGAACAAGAATAAGCCTAGGGAGGACGAAAATGACCTAAATGTTCATCCAATGACACAAATGAACTTATTGGATGCACAAGATTGCTTAAAACCCTAATTGCATAAGAATAAGCCTTGGGAGGACGAAAATGACCTAAATGTTCATCAAATGACACAAACACACCTATTGGATGCACAAGATTGGCTTAAAACCCTAATTGGACAAGAATAAGACTAGGGAGGACGAAAATGACCTAAATGTTCATCCAATGACACAAACACACCTATTGGATGCACAAGATTGGTTAAAAACCCTTATTGGACAACAATAAGCCTAGGGAGGAGGAAAAGACCTAAATGTTCATCTAATGACACAAACACACCTATTGGATGCACTAGATTGGTTAAAAACCCTAATTGGACAAGAATAAGCCTAGGGAGGACGAAAATGACCTAAATGTTCATCCAATGACACAAACACACCTATTGGATGCACAAGATTGGGTAAAAATCCTAACAGGACAAGAATAAGCCTAGGGAGGACGGAAATGACTTAAATCTTAATCCAATGACACAAATAAACTTATTGGATGCACAAGATTGCTTAAAACCCTAATTGCATAAGAATAAGCCTTGGGAGGACGAAAATGACCTAAATGTTCATCAAATGACACAAACACACCTATTGGATGCACAAGATTGGCTTAAAACCCTAATTGGACAAGAATAAGACTAGGGAGGACGAAAATGACCTAAATGTTCATCCAATGACAAAAACACACCTATTGGATGCACAAGATTGGTTAAAAACCCTAATTGGACAACAATAAGCCTAGGGAGGATGAAAATGACCTAAATGTTCATCTAATGACACAAACACACCTATTGGATGCACAAGATTGGTTAAAAACCCTAATTGGACAAGAATAAGCCTAGGGTTGACGAAAATGACCTAAATGTTCATCCAATGACACAAATGAACTTATTTGATGCACAAGATTGCTTAAAAACCCTAATTGGACAAGAATAAGCCTAGGGAGGACGAAAATGACCTAAATGTTCATCCAATGACACAAATCAACTTATTGGATGCACAAGATTGGTTAAAAACCCTAATTGGACAAGAATAAGACTAGGGAGGACGAAAAAGACCTAAATGTTCATTCAATGACACAAACACACCTATTGGATGCACAAGATTGGTTAAAAACCCTAATTGGACAACAATAAGCCTAGGGAGGATGAAAATGACCTAAATGTTCATCGAATGACACAAACAAACCTATTGGATGCACAAGATTGGCTTAAAACCCTAATTGGACAAGAATAAGACTAGGGAGGACGAAAATGACCTAAATGTTCATCCAATGACACAAACACAACTATTGGATGCACAAGATTAGTTAAAAACCCTAATTGGACAACAATAAGCCAAGGGAGGATGAAAATGACCTAAATGTTCATCTAATGACACAAACACACCTATTGGATACACAAGATTGGTTAAAAACCCTAATTGGACAACAATAAGCCTAGGGAGGATGAAAATGACCTAAATGTTCATCTAATGACACAAACACACCTATTGGATGCACAAGATTTGTTAAAAACCCTAATTGCACCAAAATAAGCCTAGGGAGGACGGAAATGACCTAAATGTTCATCCAATGACACAAATGACCTTATTGGATGCACAAGATTGCTTAAAAACCCTAATTGGACAAGAATAAGCCTAGGGAGGACGAAAATGACCTAAATGTTCATCCAATGACACAAATGAACTTATTGGATGCACAAGATTGGTTAAAAACCCTAATTGGACAAGATTAAGCATTGGGAGGACGAAAATGACCTAAATGTTCATCCAATGACACAAATGAACTTATTGGATGCACAAGATTGGTTAAAAACCCTAATTGGATAAGAATAAGCCTTGGGAGGACGAAAATGACCTAAATGTTCATCAAATGACACAAACACACCTATTGGATGCACAAGATTGGCTTAAAACCCTAATTGGACAAGAATAAGACTAGGGAGGACGAAAATGACCTAAATGTTCATCCAATGACACAAACACACCTATTGGATGCACAAGATTGGTTAAAAACCCTAACTGGACAAGAATAAGCCTAGGGAGGACGAAAATGACTTAAATCTTTATCCAATGACACAAATGAACTTATTGGATGCACAAGATTGCTTAAAACCCTAATTGGATAAAATAAGCCTTGGGAGGACGAAAATAACCTAAATGTTCATCAAATGACACAAACACATCTATTGGATGCTCAAGATTGGCTTAAAACCCTAATTGGACAAGAATAAGACTAGGGAGGACAAAAATGACCTAAATGTTCATCCAATGACACAAACACACCTATTGGATGCACATGATTGGTTAAAAACCCTAACTGGACAAGAATTAGCCTAGGGAGGACGAAAAAGACTTAAATCTTAATCCAATGACACAAACGAACTTATTGGATGCACAAGATTGCTTAAAACCCCAATTGGATAAGAATAAGCCTTGGGAGGACGAAAATGACCTAAATGTTCATCCAATGACACAAACACACCTATTGGATGCACAAGATTGGTTAAAAACCCTAATTGGACAAGAATAAGCCTAGGGAGGACGAAAATGACCTAAATGTTCATCCAATGACACAAACACACCTATTTGATGCACAAGATTGGTTAAAAACCCTAACTAGACAAGAATAATCCTAGGGAGGACGAAAATGACTTAAATCTTAATGCAATGACACAAATGAACTTATTGGATGCACAAGATTGGTTAAAAACCCTAATTGGACAAGAATAAGCCTAGGGAGGACGAAAATGACCTAAATGTTCATCCAATGACACAAACACACCTATTTGATGCACAAGATTGGTTAAAAACCCTAACTGGACAAGAATAATCCTAGGGAGGACGAAAATGACTTAAATCTTAATCCAATGACACAAATGAACTTATTGGATGCACAAGATTGGTTAAAAACCCTAATTGGACAAGAATAAGACTAGGGAGGACGAAAATGACCTAAATGTTCATCCAATGACACAAACACACCTATTGGATGCACAAGATTGGTTAAAAACCCTAATTGGACAAGAATTAGACTAGGGAGGACGAAAATGACCTAAATGTTCATCCAATGACACAAACACACCTATTGGATGCACAAGATTGGTTAAAAACCCTAATTGGACAACAATAAGCCTAGGGAGGATGAAAATGACCTAAATGTTCATCTAATGACACAAACGTAGTCTTATTCTTAATTGGTTAGAAACCCTAATTGGACAAGAATAAGCCTAGGGAGGACGAAAATGACCTAAATGTTCATCCAATGACACAAACACACCTATTGGATGCACAAGATTGGTTAAAAACCATAATTGGACAAGAATAAGCCTTGGGAGGACATAAATGACCTAAATGTTCATCCAATGACACAAATGAACTTATTGGATGCACAAGATTGCTTAAAAACCCTAATTAGACAAGAATAAGCCTAGGGAGGACGAAAATGACCTAAATGTTCATCCAATGACACAAATGAACTTATTGGATGCACAAGATTGGTTAGAAACCCTAAATGGACAAGAATAATTCTAGGGAGGACGAAAATGACCTAAATGTTCATCCAATGACACAAATGAACTTATTGGATGCACAAGATTGGTTAAAAATCCTAATTGGACAAGAATAAGCGTAGGGAGGACGAAAATGACCTAAATGTTCATCCAATGACACAAACACACCTATTGGATGCACAAGATTGGTTAAAAACCCTAATTGGACAAGAATAAGCCTAGGGAGGACGAAAATGACCTAAATGTTCATCCAATGACACAAATGAACTTATTGGATGCACAAGATTGCTTAAAAACCCTAATTGGACAAGAATAAGCCTTGGGAGGACAAAAATGACCTGAATGTTCATCCAATGACACAAATACACCTATTGGATGCACAAGATGGGTTAGAAACCCTAATTGGACAAGAATAAGCCTAGGTAGGACGAAAATGACCTAAATGTTCATCCAATGACACAAACACACCTATTGGATGCACAAGATTGGTTAAAAACCATAAATGGACAAGAATAAGCCTAGGGAGGACATAAATGACCTAAATGTTCATCCAATGACACAAATGAACTTATTGGATGCACAAGATTGCTTAAAAACCCTAATTAGACAAGAATAAG
This sequence comes from Cicer pinnatifidum, assembly GCA_037974775.1. Lineage (NCBI taxonomy): Eukaryota > Viridiplantae > Streptophyta > Magnoliopsida > Fabales > Fabaceae > Cicer > Cicer pinnatifidum. Next base: position 212,162 of record JBBPBR010000630.1, on the reverse strand, counting down.
CCTAGGGAGGACGAAAATGACCTAAATGTTCATCCAATGACACAAGTACACCTATTGGATGCACAAGATTGGTTAGAAACCCTAATTGGACAAGAATAAGCCTAGGGAGGACGAAAATGACCTAAATGTTCATCCAATGACACAAACACACCTATTGGATGCACAAGATTGGTTAAAAACCCTAACTGGGCAAGAATAAGCCTATGGAGGACGAAAATGACTTAAATCTTAATCCAATGACACAAATGGACTTATTGGATGCACAAGATTGCTTAAAACCCTAATTGGATAAGAATAAGCCTTAAGAGGACGAAAATGACCTAAATGTTCATCAAATGACACAAACACACCTATTGGATGCACAAGATTGGCTTAAAACCCTAATTGGACAAGAATAAGACTAGGAAGGACGAAAATGACCTAAATGTTCATCCAATGACACAAACACACCTATTGGATGCACAAGATTGGTTAAAAACCCTAATTGGACAAGAATAAGCCTAGGGAGGACGAAAATGACCTAAATGTTCATCCAATGACACAAATGAACCTATTGGATGCACAAGATTCGTTAGAAACCCTAATTGGACATGAATAAGCCTAGGGAGGACGAAAATGACCTAAATGTTCATCCAATGACACAAACACACCTATTGGATGCACAAGATTGCTTAAAAACCCTAATTGGACAAGAATAAGCCTAGGGAGGACGAAAATGACCTAAATGTTCATCCAATGACACAAATGAACTTATTGGATGCACAAGATTGCTTAAAAACCCTAATTGGACAAGAATAAGCCTAGGGAGCCCGAAAATGACCTAATTGTTCATCCAATGACACAAATACACCTATTGGATGCAAAAGATTGGTTAGAAACCCTAATTTGACAAGCATAAGCCTAGGGAGGACGAAAATGACCTAAATGTTCATCCAATGACACAAACACACCTATTGGATGCACAAGATTGGTTAAAAACCCTAATTGGACAAGAATAAGCCTAGGGAGGACGAAAATGACCTAAATGTTCATCCAATGACACAAACACACCTATTGAGTGCACAAGATTGTTTAGAAACCTTAATTGGACAAGAATAAGCTTAGGGAGGACGAAAATGACCTAAATGTTCATCCAATGACACAAACACACCTATTGGATGCACAAGATTGTTTAGAAACCCTAATTGGACAAGAATAAGCCTTGAGAGGACGAAAATGACCTAAATGTTCATCCAATGACACAAATGAACATATTGGATGCACAAGATTGGTTAAAAACCCTAATTGGACAAGAATAAGCCTAGGGAGGACGAAAATGACCTAAATGTTCATCAAATGACTAAACACACCTATTGGATGCACATGATTGGTTAGAAACCCTAATTAGACAAGAATAAGCCAAGGGAGGACGAAAATGACCTAAATGTTCACCCAATGACACAAATGAACTTATTGGATGCAAAAGATTGGTTAAAAACGCTAATTGGACAAGAATAAGCCTAGGGAGGATGAAAATGACCTAAATGTTCATCCAATGACACAAACACACCTATTGGATGCACAAGATTGGTTAAAAACCCTAATTGGACAAGAATAAGCCTAGGGAGGACGAAAATGACCTAAATGTTCATCCAATGACACAAATGAACTTAGTGGATGCACAAGATTGGTTAAAAACCCTAATTGGACAAGAATAAGCCTTGGGAGGACGAAAATGACCTAAATGTTCATCCAATGGCACAAATGAACTTATTGGATGCACAAGATTGGTTAAAAACACTAATTGGACAAGAATAAGCCTAGGGAGGACGAAAATGACCTAAATGTTCATCAAATGACTAAACACACCTATTGGATGCACAAGATTGGTTAAAAACCCTAATTGGACAAGAATAAGCCTAGGGAGGATGAAAATGACCTAAATGTTCATCCAATGACACAAATGAACTTATTGGATGCACAAAATTGGTTAAAAACCCTAATTGGACAAGAATAAGCCTAGGGAGGACGAAAATGACCTAAATGTTCAACCAATGACACAAATGAACTTATTGGATGCACAAAATTGATTAAAAACCCTAATTGGACAAGAATAAGCCTAGGGAGGACGAAAATGACCTAAATGTTCAACCAATGACACAAATGAACTTATTGGATGCACAAGATTGGTTAAAAAAATCCTAATTGGACAAGAATAAGCCTAGGGAGGACGAAAATTACCTAAATGTTCATCCAATGACAAAACACACCTATTGGATGCACAAGATTGGTTAGAAACCCTAATTGGACAAGAATAAGCCTAGGGACGACGAAAATAACTTAAATGTTCATCCAATGACACAAACACACCTATTGGATGCACAAGATTGGTTAAAAACCCTAATTGGACAAGAATAAGCCTAGGGTGGACGAAAATGACTTAAATCTTAATCCAATGACACAAATGAACTTATTGGATGCACAAGATTGCTTAAAACCCTAATTGGATAAGAATAAGCCTTGGGAAGACGAAAATGACCTAAATGTTCATCCAATGACACAAACACACCTATTGGATGCACAAGATTGGTTAAAAACCCTAATTGGACAACAATAAGCCTAGGGAGGATGAAAATGACCTAAATGTTCATCGAATGACACAAACAAACCTATTGGATGCACAAGATTGGCTTAAAACCCTAATTGGACAAGAATAAGACTAGGGAGGACGAAAATGACCTAAATGTTCATCCAATGACACAAACACAACTATTGGATGCACAAGATTAGTTAAAAACCCTAATTGGAGAACAATAAGCCTAGGGAGGATGAAAATGACCTAAATGTTCATCTAATGACACAAACACACCTATTGGATACACAAGATTGGTTAAAAACCGTAATTGGACAACAATAAGCCTAGGGAGGATGAAAATGACCTAAATGTTCATCTAATGACACAAACACACCTATTGGATGCACAAGATTTGTTAAAAACCCTAATTGCACCAAAATAAGCCTAGGGAGGACGGAAATGACCTAAATGTTCATCCAATGACACAAATGACCTTATTGGATGCACAAGATTGCTTAAAAACCCTAATTGGACAAGAATAAGCCTAGGGAGGACGAAAATGACCTAAATGTTCATCCAATGACACAAATGAACTTATTGGATGCACAAGAATGGTTAAAAACCCTAATTGGACAAGATTAAGCATTGGGAGGACGAAAATGACCTAAATGTTCATCCAATGACACAAATGAACTTATTGGATGCACAAGATTGGTTAAAAACCCTAATTGGATAAGAATAAGCCTTGGGAGGACGAAAATGACCTAAATGTTCATCAAATGACACAAACACACCTATTGGATGCACAAGATTGGCTTAAAACCCTAATTGGACAAGAATAAGACTAGGGAGGACGAAAATGACCTAAATGTTCATCCAATGACACAAACACACCTATTGGATGCACAAGATTGGTTAAAAACCCTAACTGGACAAGAATAAGCCTAGGGAGGACGAAAATGACTTAAATCTTTATCCAATGACACAAATGAACTTATTGGATGCACAAGATTGCTTAAAACCCTAATTGGATAAAATAAGCCTTGGGAGGACGAAAATAACCTAAATGTTCATCAAATGACACAAACACATCTATTGGATGCTCAAGATTGGCTTAAAACCCTAATTGGACAAGAATAAGACTAGGGAGGACAAAAATGACCTAAATGTTCATCCAATGACACAAACACACCTATTGGATGCACATGATTGGTTAAAAACCCTAACTGGACAAGAATAAGCCTAGGGAGGACGAAAAAGACTTAAATCTTAATCCAATGACACAAACGAACTTATTGGATGCACAAGATTGCTTAAAACCCCAATTGGATAAGAATAAGCCTTGGGAGGACGAAAATGACCTAAATGTTCATCCAATGACACAAACACACCTATTGGATGCACAAGATTGGTTAAAAACCCTAATTGGACAAGAATAAGCCTAGGGAGGACGAAAATGACCTAAATGTTAATCCAATGGCACAAATGAACTTATTGGATGCACAAGATTGGTTAAAAACCCTAATTGGACAAGAATAAGCCTAGGGAGGACGAAAATGACCTAAATGTTCATCCAATGACACAAATGAACTTATTGGATGCACAAGATTGCTTAAAAACCCTAATTGGACAAGAATAAGCCTAGGGAGCACGAAAATGAACTAATTGTTTATCCAATGACACAAATACGCCTATTGGATGCAAAAGATTGGTTAGAAACCCTAATTTGACAAGAATAAGCCTACGGAGGACGAAAATGACCTAAATGATCATCCAATGACACAAACACACCTATTGGATGCACAAGATTGGTTAAAAACCCTAATTGGACAAGAATAAGCCTAGGGAGGACGAAAATGACCTAAATGTTCATCCAATGACACAAACACACCTATTAGATGCACAAGATTGGTTAAAAACGATAATTGGACAAGAATAAGCCTAGGGAGGACATAAATGACCTAAATGTTCATCCAATGACACAAATGAACTTATTGGATGCACAAGATTGCTTAAAAACCCTAATTAGACAAGAATAAGCCTAGGGAGGACGAAAATGACCTAAATGTTCATCCAATGACACAAATGAACTTATTGGATGCACAAGATTGGTTAGAAACCCTAAATGGACAAGAATAATTCTAGGGAGGACGAAAATGACCTAAATGTTCATCCAATGACACAAATGAACTTATTGGATGCACAAGATTGGTTAAAAATCCTAATTGGACAAGAATAAGCGTAGGGAGGACGAAAATGACCTAAATGTTCATCCAATGACACAAACACACCTATTGGATGCACAAGATTGGTTAAAAACCCTAATTGGACAAGAATAAGCCTAGGGAGGACGAAAATGACCTAAATGTTCATCCAATGACACAAATGAACTTATTGGATGCACAAGATTGCTTAAAAACCCTAATTGGACAAGAATAAGCCTTGGGAGGACAAAAATGACCTGAATGTTCATCCAATGACACAAATACACCTATTGGATGCACAAGATGGGTTAGAAACCCTAATTGGACAAGAATAAGCCTAGGTAGGACGAAAATGACCTAAATGTTCATCCAATGACACAAACACACCTATTGGATGCACAAGATTGGTTAAAAACCATAAATGGACAAGAATAAGCCTAGGGAGGACATAAATGACCTAAATGTTCATCCAATGACACAAATGAACTTATTGGATGCACAAGATTGCTTAAAAACCCTAATTAGACAAGAATAAGCCTAGGGAGGACGAAAATGACCTAAATGTTCATCCAATGACACAAGTACACCTATTGGATGCACAAGATTGGTTAGAAACCCTAATTGGACAAGAATAAGCCTAGGGAGGACGAAAATGACCTAAATGTTCATCCAATGACACAAACACACCTATTGGATGCACAAGATTGGTTAAAAACCCTAACTGGGCAAGAATAAGCCTATGGAGGACGAAAATGACTTAAATCTTAATCCAATGACACAAATGGACTTATTGGATGCACAAGATTGCTTAAAACCCTAATTGGATAAGAATAAGCCTTAAGAGGACGAAAATGACCTAAATGTTCATCAAATGACACAAACACACCTATTGGATGCACAAGATTGGCTTAAAACCCTAATTGGACAAGAATAAGACTAGGGAGGACGAAAATGACCTAAATGTTCATCCAATGACACAAACACACCTATTGGATGCACAAGAATTGTTAAAAACCCTAATTGGACAACAATAAGCCTAGGGAGGATGAAAATGTCCTGAATGTTCATCTAATGACACAAACACACCTATTGGGTGCACAAGATTGGTTAAAAACCCTAATTGGACAAGAATAAGCCTAGGGAGGACGAAAATGACCTAAATGTTCATCCAATGACACAAATGAACTTATTGGATGCACAAGATTGGTTAAAAACCCTAATTGGACAAGAATAAGCCTTGGGAGGACGAAAATGACCTAAATGTTCATCCAATGACACAAATGAACCTATTGGATGCACAAGATTGGTTAAAAACCCTAATTGGACAAGAATAAGCCTAGGGTGGACGAAAATGACCTAAATGTTTATCCAATGACACAAACACACCTATTGGATGCACAAGATTGGTTAAAAACCCTAATTGGACAAGAATAAGCCTAGGGAGGACGAAAATGACCTAAATGTTCATCCAATGACACAAATTAACTTATTGGATGCACAAGATTGGTTAAAAATCCTAATTGGACAAGAATAAGCCTAGGGAGGACGAAAATGACCTAAATGTTCATCCAATGACACAAACACACCTATTGGATGCACAAGATTGGTTAAAAACCCTAACTGGACAAGAATAAGCCTAGGGAGGACGAAAATGACTTAAATCTTAATCCAATGACACAAATGAACTTATTGGATGCACAAGATTGCTTAAAACCCTAAATGGACAAGAATAAGCCTTGGGATGAAGAAAATGACCTAAATGTTCATCAAATGACACCAACACACCTATTGGATGCACAAGATTGCTTAAAACCCTAATTGGACAAGAATAAGCCTAGGGAGGACGAAAATGACCTAAATGTTCATCCAATGACACAAATGAACTTATTGGACGTACAAGATTGCTTAAAAACCCTAATTGGACAAGAATAAGCCTAGGGATGACGAAAATGAACTAAATGTTCATCCAATGACACAAATGAACTTATTGGATGCACAAGATTGGTTAAAAACCCTAATTCGACAAGAATAAGCCTAGGGAGGACGAAAATGATCTAAATGTTCATCCAATGACACAAATGAACTTATTGGATGCACAAGATTGGTTAAAAACCCTAATTTGACAAGAATAAGGCTAGGGCGGACGAAAATGACCTAAATGTTCGTCCAATGACACAAACACAGCTATTGGATGCACAAGATTGATTAAAAACCCTATTAGGACAAGAATAAGCCTAGGGAGGACGAAAATGACCTAAATGTTCATCCAATGACACAAACACACCTATTGGATGCACAAGATTGGTTAAAAACCCTAATTGGACAAGAATAAGCCTAGGGAGGACGAAAATGACTTAAATGTTAATCCAATGACACAAATGAAATTAATGGATGCACAAGATTGCTAAAAACCCTAATTGGACAAGAATAAGCCTAGGGAGGACGAAAATGACTTAAATGTTCATCCAATGACACAAACACACCTATTGGATACACAAGATTGGTTAAAAACCTTAATTGGACAAGAATCAGCCTAGGGAGGACGAAAATGACCTAAATTTTCATCCAATGACACAGACACACCTATTGGATGCACAAGATTGGTTACAAACCCTAATTGGACAAGAATAAGCCTAAGGAGGATGAAAATGACCTAAATGTTCATCCAATGACACAAACGAACTTATTGGATGCACAAGATTGCTTAAAACGCTAATTGGACAAGAATAAGCCTAGGGATGACGAAAATGACCTAAATGTTCATCCAATGACACAAATACACCATTTGGACGTACAAGATTCGTTAGAAACCCTAATTGGACAAGAATAAGCCTAGGGAGGACGAAAATGACCTAAATGTGCATCCAATGACACAAACACACACATTGGATGCACAAGAATGGTTAAAAACCCTAATTGGACAAGAATAAGCCTAGGGAGGACGAAAATGACCTAAATGTTCATCCAATGACACAAACACACCTATTGGATGCACAAGATTCGTTAGAAACCCTAATTGGACAAAACTATGCCTAGGGAGGACGAAAATGACTTAAATGTTAATCCAATGACACAAATGAAGTTATTGGATGCACAAGATTGCTTAAAACCCTAATTGGACAAGAATAAGATTAGGGAGGACAAAAATGACCTAAATGTTCATCCAATGACACAAACACACCTATTGGATGCACAAGATTGGTTAAAAACCCTAATTGGACAACAATAAACCTAGGGAGGACGAAAATGACCTAAATGTTCATCTAATGACACAAACACACCTATTGGATGCACAAGATTGGTTAAAAACCCTAATTGCACAAAAATAGGCCTAAGCAGGACGAAAATGACCTAAATGTTCATCCAATGACACAAATGAACTTATTGGATGCACAAGATTGCTTAAAACCCTAATTGGACAAGAATAAGACTAGGGAGGACTAAAATGACCTAAATGTTCATCCGATGACACAAACACACCTATTGGATGCACAAGATTGGTTAGAAACCTTAATTGGACAAGAATAAGCCTAGGGAGGACGAAAATGACCTAAATGTTCATCCAATGACATAAATGAACTTATTGGATGCACAAGATTGCTTAAAAACCCTAATTGGACAAGAATAAGTCTAGGGAGGACGAAAATGACCTAAATGTTCGTCCAATGACCCAAATGAACTTATTGGATGCACCAGATTGGTTAAAAACCCTAATTGGACAAGAATAAGCCTAGGGAGCAAGAAAATGACCTAAATGTTCATCCAATGACTCAAATGAACTTGTTGGATGCACAAGATTGGTTAAAAACCCTAATTGGACAAGAATAAGACTAGGGAGGACGAAAATGACCTAAATGTTCATCCAATGACACAAACACACCTATTGGATGCACAAGATTGGTTAAAAACCCTAACTGGACAAGAATAAGCCTAGGGAGGACGAAAATGACTTAAATCTTTATCCAATGACACAAATGAACTTATTGGATGCACAAGATTGCTTAAAACCCTAATTGGATAAGAATAAGCCTTGGGAGGACGAAAATAACCTAAATGTTCATCAAATGACACAAACACACCTATTGGATGCTCAAGATTGGCTTAAAACCCTAATTGGACAAGAATAAGACTAGGGAGGACGAAAATGACCTAAATGTCCATCCAATGACACAAACACACCTATTGGATGCACAAGATTGGTTAAAAACCCTAACTGGACAAGAATAAGCCTAGGGAGGACGAAAAAGACTTAAATCTTAATCCAATGACACAAACGAACTTATTGGATGCACAAGATTGCTTAAAACCCCAATTGGATAAGAATAAGCCTTGGGAGGACGAAAATGACCTAAATGTTCATCCAATGACACAAACACAACTATTGGATGCACAAGGTTGATTAAAAACCCTAATTGGACAAGAATAAGCCTAGGGAGGACGAAAATGACCTAAATGTTCAACCAATGACACAAATGAACTTATTGGATGCACAAGATTGGTTAAAAAAATCCTAATTGGACAAGAATAAGCCTAGGGAGGACGAAAATTACCTAAATGTTCATCCAATGACAAAACACACCTATTGGATGCACAAGATTGGTTAGAAACCCTAATTGGACAAGAATAAGCCAAGGGACGACGAAAATAACTTAAATGTTCATCCAATGACACAAACACACCTATTGGATGCACAAGATTGGTTAAAAACCCTAATTGGACAAGAATAAGCCTAGGGTGGACGAAAATGACTTAAATCTTAATCCAATGACACAAATGAACTTATTGGATGCACAAGATTGCTTAAAACCCTAATTGGATAAGAATAAGCCTTGGGAAGACGAAAATGACCTAAATGTTCATCCAATGACACAAACACACCTATTGGATGCACAAGATTGGCTTAAAACCCTAATTGGACAAGAATAAGACTAGGGAGGACGAAAAAGACCTAAATGTTCATTCAATGACACAAACACACCTATTGGATGCACAAGATTGGTTTAAAACCCTAATTGGACAACAATAAGCCTAGGGAGGATGAAAATGACCTAAATGTTCATCTAATGACACAAACACACCTATTGGATGCACAAGATTGGTTAAAAACCCTAATTGGACAACAATAAGCCTAGGGAGGATGAAAATGACCTAAATGTTCATCTAATGACACAAACACACCTATTGGATGCACAAGATTGGCTAAAAACCCTAATTGGACAAGAATAAGACTAGGGAGGACGAAAAAGACCTAAATGTTCATTCAATGACACAAACACACCTATTGGATGCACAAGATTGGTTAAAAACCCTAATTGGACAACAATAAGCCTAGGGAGGATGAAAATGACCTAAATGTTCATCGAATGACACAAACACACCTATTGGATGCACAAGATTGGCTTAAAACCCTAATTGGACAAGAATAAGACTAGGGAGGACGAAAATGACCTAAATGTTCATCCAATGACACAAACACACCTATTGGATGCACAAGATTGGTTAAAAACCCTAATTGGACAACAATAAGCCTAGGGAGGATGAAAATGTCCTTAATGTTCATCTAATGACACAAACACACCTATTGGATGCACAAGATTGGTTAAAAACCCTAATTGGACAAGAATAAGCCTAGGGAGCACGAAAATGACCTAAATGTTCATCCAATGACACAAATGAACTTATTGGATGCACAAGATTGCTTAAAAGCCTAATTGGATAAGAATAAGCCTTAAGAGGACGAAAATGACCTAAATGTTCATCAAATGACACAAACACACCTATTGGATGCACAAGATTGGCTTAAAACCCTAATTGGACAAGAATAAGACTAGGGAGGACGAAAATGACCTAAATGTTCATCCAATGACACAAACACACCTATTGGATGCACAAGATTGGTTAAAAACCCTAATTGGACAACAATAAGCCTAGGGAGTATGAAAATGACCTAAATGTTCATCTAATGACACAAACACACCTATTGGATGCACAAGATTGGTTAAAAACCCTAATTGCACAAAAATAAGCCCTAGGAGGACGAAAATGACCTAAATGTTCATCCAATGACACAAATGAACTTATTGGATGCACAAGATTGCTTAAAACCCTAATTGGACAAGAATAAGACTAGGGAGGACGAAAATGACCTAAATGTTCATCCAATGACACAAACACACCTATTGGATGCACAAGATTGGTTAAAAACCCTAATTGGACAAGAATAAGCCTAGGGAGGACGAAAATGACCTAAATGTGCATCCAAAGACACAAATGAACTTATTGGATGCACAAGATTGGTTAAAAACCCTAATTGGACAAGAATAAGCCTAGGGTGGACGAAAATGACCTAAATGTTTATCCAATGACACAAATGAACTTATTGGATGCACAAGATTGGTTAAAAACCCTAATTGGACAAGAATAAGCCTAGGGAGGACGAAAATGACCTAAATGTTCATCCAATGACAAACACACGTGTTGGATGCACAAGATTGGTTAAAAACCCTAATTGGACAAGAATAAGCCTAGGGAGGACGAAAATGACCTAAATGTTCATCCAATGACACAAATGAACTTATTGGATGCACAAGATTGCTTAAAAACCCTAATTGGACAAGAATAAGCCTAGGGAGGACGAAAATGACCTAAATGTTCATCCAATGACACAAATACACCTGTTGGATGCACAAGATTGGTTAAAAACCCTAATTGGACAAGAATAAGCCTAGGGAGGACGAAAATGACCTAAATGTTCATCCAATGACACAAATGAACTTATTGGATGCACAAGATTGCTTAAAAACCCTAATTGGACAAGAATAAGCCTAGGGAGGACGAAAATGACCTAAATGTTCATCCAATGACACAAATGAACTTATTGGATGCACAAGATTGCTTAAAAACCCTAATTGGACAAGAATAAGCCTAGGGAGGACGAAAATGACCTAAATGTTCATCCAATGACATAAATACACCTATTGGATGCAAAAGATTGGTTAGAAACCCTAATTGGACAAGAATAAGCCTAGGGAGGACGAAAATGACCTAAATGTTCATCCAATGACACAAATGAACTTATTGGATGCACAAGATTGCTTAAAAACCCTAATTGGACAAGAATAAGCCTAGGGAGGACGAAAATGACCTAAATGTTCATCCAATGACACAAATACTCCTATTGGATGCACAAGATTGGTTAAAAACCCTAATTGGACAAGAATAAGCCTAGGGAGGACGAAAATGACCTAAATGTTCATCCAATGACACAAATACACCTATTGGATGCACAAGATTGGTTAGAAACAATAATTGGACAAGAATAAGCCTAGGGAGGACGAAAATGACCTAAATGTTCATCCAATGACACAAATACACCTATTGGATGCACAAGATTGGTTAGAAACCCTAATTGGACAAGAATAAGCCTAGGTAGGACGAAAATGACTTAAATCTTAATCCAATGACACAAATGAACTTATTGGATGCACAAGATTGCTTAAAACCCTAATTGGATAAGAATAAGCCTTGGGAGGACGAAAAAGACCTAAATGTTCATCAAATGACACAAACACACCTATTGGATGCACAAGATTGGCTTAAAACCCTAATTGGACAAGAATAAGACTAGGGAGGACGAAAATGACCTAAATGTTCATCCAATGACACAAACACACCTATTGGATGCACAAGATTGGTTAAAAACCCTAATTGGACAAGAATAAGCCTAGGGAGGACGAAAATGACCTAAATGTTCATCCAATGACACAAACACACCTATTGGATGCACACGATTGGTTAGAAACCCTAATTTGACAAGAATAAGCCTAGGGATGACGCAAATGACCTAACTATCATCCAATGACACAAATGAACTTTTGGATGCACAAGATTGGTTAAAAACCATAATTGGAAAAGAATAAGCCTAGGGAGGACGAAAATGACCTAAATGTTCATCCAATGACACAAACACACCTATTGGATGCACAAGATTGGTTAGAAACCCTAATTGGACAAGAATAAGCCTAGGGAGGACGAAAATGACCTAAATGTTAATCCAATGACACAAATTAACTTATTGGATGCACAAGATTGGTTAAAAACCCTAATTGGACAAGAATAAGCCTTGGGAGGACGAAAATGACCTAAATGTTCATCCAATGACACAAATGAACTTATTGGATGCACAAGATTGCTTAAAACCCTAATTGCATAAGAATAAGCCTTGGGAGGACGAAAATGACCTAAATGTTCATCAAATGACACAAACACACCTATTGGATGCACAAGATTGGCTTAAAACCCTAATTGGACAAGAATAAGACTAGGGAGGACGAAAATGACCTAAATGTTCATCCAATGACACAAACACACCTATTGGATGCACAAGATTGGTTAAAAACCCTTATTGGACAACAATAAGCCTAGGGAGGAGGAAAAGACCTAAATGTTCATCTAATGACACAAACACACCTATTGGATGCACTAGATTGGTTAAAAACCCTAATTGGACAAGAATAAGCCTAGGGAGGACGAAAATGACCTAAATGTTCATCCAATGACACAAACACACCTATTGGATGCACAAGATTGGGTAAAAATCCTAACAGGACAAGAATAAGCCTAGGGAGGACGGAAATGACTTAAATCTTAATCCAATGACACAAATAAACTTATTGGATGCACAAGATTGCTTAAAACCCTAATTGCATAAGAATAAGCCTTGGGAGGACGAAAATGACCTAAATGTTCATCAAATGACACAAACACACCTATTGGATGCACAAGATTGGCTTAAAACCCTAATTGGACAAGAATAAGACTAGGGAGGACGAAAATGACCTAAATGTTCATCCAATGACAAAAACACACCTATTGGATGCACAAGATTGGTTAAAAACCCTAATTGGACAACAATAAGCCTAGGGAGGATGAAAATGACCTAAATGTTCATCTAATGACACAAACACACCTATTGGATGCACAAGATTGGTTAAAAACCCTAATTGGACAAGAATAAGCCTAGGGTTGACGAAAATGACCTAAATGTTCATCCAATGACACAAATGAACTTATTTGATGCACAAGATTGCTTAAAAACCCTAATTGGACAAGAATAAGCCTAGGGAGGACGAAAATGACCTAAATGTTCATCCAATGACACAAATCAACTTATTGGATGCACAAGATTGGTTAAAAACCCTAATTGGACAAGAATAAGACTAGGGAGGACGAAAAAGACCTAAATGTTCATTCAATGACACAAACACACCTATTGGATGCACAAGATTGGTTAAAAACCCTAATTGGACAACAATAAGCCTAGGGAGGATGAAAATGACCTAAATGTTCATCGAATGACACAAACAAACCTATTGGATGCACAAGATTGGCTTAAAACCCTAATTGGACAAGAATAAGACTAGGGAGGACGAAAATGACCTAAATGTTCATCCAATGACACAAACACAACTATTGGATGCACAAGATTAGTTAAAAACCCTAATTGGACAACAATAAGCCTAGGGAGGATGAAAATGACCTAAATGTTCATCTAATGACACAAACACACCTATTGGATACACAAGATTGGTTAAAAACCCTAATTGGACAACAATAAGCCTAGGGAGGATGAAAATGACCTAAATGTTCATCTAATGACACAAACACACCTATTGGATGCACAAGATTTGTTAAAAACCCGAATTGCACCAAAATAAGCCTAGGGAGGACGGAAATGACCTAAATGTTCATCCAATGACACAAATGACCTTATTGGATGCACAAGATTGCTTAAAAACCCTAATTGGACAAGAATAAGCCTAGGGAGGACGAAAATGACCTAAATGTTCATCCAATGACACAAATGAACTTATTGGATGCACAAGATTGGTTAAAAACCCTAATTGGACAAGATTAAGCATTGGGAGGACGAAAATGACCTAAATGTTCATCCAATGACACAAATGAACTTATTGGATGCACAAGATTGGTTAAATACCCTAATTGGATAAGAATAAGCCTTGGGAGGACGAAAATGACCTAAATGTTCATCAAATGACACAAACACACCTATTGGATGCACAAGATTGGCTTAAAACCCTAATTGGACAAGAATAAGACTAGGGAGGACGAAAATGACCTAAATGTTCATCCAATGACACAAACACACCTATTGGATGCACAAGATTGG
>JBBPBR010000630.1:35074-185672 GCA_037974775.1 Cicer pinnatifidum | reverse complement strand
TTCATTTCACCCCCATTAAATGTAGTAAGTAATTACTAACTAAGCTTATATGTTATATTTTATTTGTAGATTATAGTGAGTGACTCTATGTTATTGTCGTCCATAATTGAATGCTAAATGTGATATGCGTTTTCAACTCATGTTATAATGCCTATCATGCTATGCAAGTGATTTCTGATATGTTGTACTTAAATAAATTATGAATACCTTCAACATGTTTATTATACCTTTGGAGACAAAGTTTCGATTTTGACTGTGGTAATTTAGATATTCGTTTGCTTATTCGTCATTACAAATTTCGAGGACGAAATTTTTGTAAGTTGGGTAGAATTGTAACATCCCAAATTTCATGATAAACTATTTTATTAATTAAATAGGATTTTAAAGAAATTAATTTGATTTTAAAATTATTTTAGAATATATGTTGATTAATTTTATGTTTACTTCTCCTTATATGTATGAGTTTCTTATGGTTTGATAACCATATATATTTGATTTTATGAGTTATATAAATTATAAATATTATATTTAGTTATTTAATTTATTTTAAAAAAATATATATAATAGTATTTTAGCAAAAGTATTTTAGATGATAAGATTTTGAGTGAATTTAAAATATAGATATGCATTAGATATTTGTGGTGATATTTTCATGTACGTTAAACTATATAATAAAATTGTGCATAGTTATATTTTAATTATTTAAGACTATTTCATATTTTAATTATTTATGTTATAATTAATGGTTTTGAGATGGCAGTAATATTGTGATTAATATCTTTATTTCTATATATTTTCTATGATATGATGGTTTTAAACGTATTTATTGGGATTTAGTAATAAATATAAATTATTTGTGTTATATTTAATTATTTTATCGTTTTGACTATTCCATAATTATGGTAGTATGTTATGTGAGTTTATTGTAAAATAGTATAGTAATAATTGTAGTTAATATTGTGAATGAGTTTTTGTTATTAATGTATTTTCAAATAGTAATTAGTTAAATTACTTTTTATAAATATTAGTTTTGAAATAGTGGTAAAACGTTAGTATTGAAATTGTGTTAAAAAAAATTAGTTTTAGTAATTGTTGGATTTATTTAATAATAATAATATTAATAATAAGAATAAGAGTAACAATAACAGTAATAGTAATAATTAATAATAATAATAATAATAATAGAAGTAGTAGTAGATAATAATAATAATAATAATAATAATAATAATAATAATAATAATAATAATAATAATAATAATAATAATAATAATAGTAATAATAATAGAATTAGTAGTAGTAGCAGTCATAATAGTAGTAAAAATAATATTGTCTCCCTCCTATTACTCATTTAGGCCCAACACTAAGAAAATAATACTAAAACCCTAGCCACTACTACAAACCCTAGTTCACAAAACCTTTTATAAATAAAACCAAAAATCCAAGCCACCATCACCATCACCTCCTTTTTTTTTGGCATCAAAAGCTTAGAACATCTTTTCGTTATGAACGAATTTGTGGGGGCTTAGAGCTTTGTACTAGGAAGGAAAGCGGCCAAGGTAAGGGCTTTTCCCCACACAGATTATTGTTAGGCCGTTAGTTGAATGACATGGAATAAATAATCGCGATTACTTGTATTTTAAAAGAAATAAATGTAGACTAATAAAACTCCTAATCTTTATGAGATTAAATTTAATATTTGACTTCTATGTAGTAAAGCATGAAATTTTATGCGATATATGATCAAAAAGACTTAAAGGCACGTGGCATAATTCTTAGTAGGTTGTGTGGGTATATATCTATTGCATACTACATTTTCATGGCATGGCATATGCATCTTCATGGAAGTTGCCTTAGTGGCAGGTGTGATTTTCTGTGTGGAAGTTGCCTTAGTGGCAGGTGTGATTTTCTGTGTGGAAGTTGCCTTAGTGGCAGGTGTGATTTTCTGTGTGGAAGTTGCCTTAGTGGCAGGTGTGATTTTCTGTGTGGAAGTTGCCTTAGTGGCAGGTGTGATTTTCTGTGTGGAATGTGCCTTAGTGGCAGGTTTATATCCGGATCATGTAGTGTTAGGAGCATTCATCATACATATGTTTTGAGATCATACATATGTTTTGATACTATACTTTCATGTCATGGCATATGCATCTTCGTGGAAGTTGCCTTAGTGGCAGGTTTATATTCGGATCATATAGTTCTAGGAGCATTCATCATGCATATGTTTTCATATACCATTTATTAGTTTGTTCATTTGTTTCATTTAAATGGGAAGTTTTTGCGTCTATGAGTTTTGTGTTATTCTTCTATATGTCTTGCTTTGGTTTGAAGTGGATGATGGAAAAAAATTGACCCTTACAACAAAATTTTAGGTACTAATGAGTTCGAGGAGATTCAAGAGTAGTTAATGAGTATTGACGTGTGGCGAACGCGGGGTAAACATGGGTTTTTCTTTCAAGACGATTTTGTAATAATGGAATTGTCCAATATTTTTAAGTTACTTTAATCTTTTGTCACAAACTGTTAAAATGTACTACAATTCTATGAATACTGAAGCGGTTCTCTTTTGATTAAAATAATCGTCTTCATATTATTTTAGTTTTGGAAATAAATATTTTTTTTAATGATATTGAATACCGTGATTGTTACCAATTATGTAAAATGAATAAATGTTAATTATTCAAAAAACAAAAAAAAATTCATAGACTTTTCTAACAAATAAGTATTTTTAGTAACGATCTGGATTAAAAATCTGGGGCGTTACAAAACCCTAATTGGACAAGAATAAGCCTTGGGAGGACGAAAATGACCTAAATGTTCATCCAATGACACAAATGAACTTATTGGATGCACAAGATTGGTTAAAAACCCTAATTGGACAAGAATAAGCCTAGGGTGGACGAAAATGACCTAAATGTTCATCCAATGACACAAATGAACTTATTGGATGCACAAGATTGGTTAAAAACCCTAATTGGACATGAATAAGCCTAGGGAGGACGAAAATGACCTAAATGTTCATCCAATGACACAAACACACCTATTGGATGCACAAGATTGGTTAAAAACTCTAACTGGAAAAGAATAAGCCTAGGGAGGACGAAAATGACTTAAATCTTAATCCAATGACACAAATGAACTTATTGGATGCACAAGATTGGTTAAAAACCCTAATTGGACAAGAATAAGCCTTGGGAGGACGAAAATGACCTAAATGTTCATCCAATGACACAAATGAACTTATTGGATGCACAAGATTGGTTAAAAACCCTAATTGGACAAGAATAAGCCTAGGGTGGACGAAAATGACCTAAATGTTCATCCAATGACACAAATGAACTTATTGGATGCACAAGATTGGTTAAAAACCCTAATTGGACATGAATAAGCCTAGGGAGGACGAAAATGACCTAAATGTTCATCCAATGACACAAACATACCTATTGGATGCACAAGATTGGTTAAAAACCCTAATTGGACAAGAATAAGCCTAGGGAGGACGAAAATGACCTAAATGTTCATCCAATGACACAAACACACCTATGGGATGCACAAGATTGGTTAAAAACCCTAACTGGACAAGAATAAGCCTAGGGAGGACGAAAATGACTTAACTCTTAATCCAATGACACAAATGAACTTATTGGATGCACAAGATTGTTTAAAACCCTAATTGGACAAGAAAAAGCCTAGGGAGGACGAAAATGACCTAAATGTTCATCCAATGACACAATTGAACTTATTGGATGCACAAGATTGCTTAAAACCCTAATTGGACAAGAATAAGACTAGGGAGGACGAAAATGACCTAAATGTTCATCCAATGACACAAACACACCTATTGGATGCACAAGATTGGTTAAAAACCCTAATTGGACAAGAATAAGCCTAGGGAGGACGAAAATGACCTAAATGTTCATCCAATGACACAAACACACCTATTGGATGCACAAGATTGGTTAAAAACCCTAATTGGACAAAAATTAGCCTAGGGAGGACGAAAATGACCTAAATGTTCATCCAATGACACAAACACACCTATTGGATGAACAAGATTGGTTAGAAACCCTAATTGAACAAGAATAAGCCTAGGGAGGACGAAAATGAACTAAATGTTCATCCAATGACACAAATTAACTTATTGGATGCACAAGATTACTTAAAAACCCTAATTGGACAAGAATAAGTCTTGGGAGGACGAAAATGACCTAAATGTTCATCCAATGACACAAATGAACTTATTGGATGCACAAGATTGGTTAAAAACCCTAATTGGACAAGAATAAGCCTAGGGAGGACGAAAATGACCTAAATGTTCATCCAATGACACAAACACACCTATTGGATGCACAAGATTGGTTAAAAACCCTAACTGGACAAGAATAAGCCTAGGGAGGACGAAGATGACTTAAATCTTAATCCAATGACACAAATGAACTTATTGGATGCACAAGATTGCTTAAAACCCTAATTGGATAAGAATAAGCCTTGGGAGGACGAAAATGACCTAAATGTTCATCAAATGACACAAACACACCTATTGGATGCACAAGATTGGCTTAAAACCCTAATTGGACAAGAATAAGACTGGGGAGGACGAAAATGACCTAAATGTTCATCCAATGACACAAACACACCTATTGGTTGCACAAGATTGGTTAAAAACCCTAATTGGACAACAATAAGCCTAGGGGGGATGAAAATGACCTCAATGTTCATCTAATGACACAAACACACCTATTGGATGCACAAGATTGGTTAAAAACCCTAATTGCACAAAACTAAGCCTAGTGAGGACGAAAATAACCTAAATGTTCATCCAATGACACAAATGAACTTATTGGATGCACAAGATTGCTTAAAACCCTAATTGGACAAGAATAAGACTAGGGAGGACGAAAATGACCTAAATGTTCATCCAATGACACAAACACACATATTGGATGCACAAGATTGGTTAGAAACCTTAATTGGACAAGAATAAGCCTAGGGAGGACGAAAATGACCTATATGTTCATCCAATGACACAAACACACCTATTGGATGCACAAGATTGGTTAAAAACCCTAATTGGACAAGAATAAGCCTAGGGAGGACGAAAATGACCTAAATGTTCATCCAATGACACAAACACACCTATTGGATGCACAAGATTGGTTAAAAAGCCTAATTGGACAAGAATAAGCATAGGGAGGACGAAAATGACCTAAATGTTCATCCAATGACACAAACACACCTATTGGATGCACAAGATTGGTTAGAAACCCTAATTGGACAAGAATAAGCCTAGGGAGGACGAAAATGACCTAAATGTTAATCCAATGACACAAGTGAACTTATTGGATGCACAAGATTGGTTAAAAACCATAATTGGACAAGAACAAGCCTAGGGAGGACGAAAATGACCTAAATGTTCATCCAATGACACACACACCTATTGGATGCACAAGATTAGTTAGAAACCCAAATTGGACAAGAATAAGCCTAGAGAGGACGAAAATGACCTAAATGTTAATCCAATGACACAAATGAACTTATTGGATGAACAAGATTGGTTTAAAACCCTAATTGGAAAAGAATAAGCGTAGGGAGGATGAAAATAACCTAAATGTTCATCAAATGACTAAACACACCTATTGGATGCACAAGATTGGTTAAAAACCCTAATTGGACAAGAATAAGCCTAGGGAGGACGAAAATGACCTAAATGTTCATCCAATGACACAAACACACCTATTGGATGCACAAGATTGGTTAAAAACCCTAATTGGACAAGAATAAGCCTAGGGAGGACGAAAATGACCTAAATGTTCATCCAGTGACACAAACACACCTATTGGATGCACAAGATTGGTTAAAAACCCTAATTGGACAAGAATAAGCCTAGGGAGGACGAAAATGACCTAAATGTTCATCCAATGACACAAACACACCTATTGGATGCACAAGGTTGGTTAGAAACACTAATTGCACAAGAATAAGCCTAGGGAGGACGAAAATGACCTAAATGTTAATCCAATGACACAAATGAACTTATTGGATGCACAAGATTGGTTAAAAACCCTAATTGGACAAGAATAAGCCTAGGGAGGACGAAAATGACCTAAATGTTCATCCAATGACACAAATGAACTTATTGGATGCACAAGATTGGTTAAAAACCCTAATTGGACAAGAATAAGCCTAGGGAGGACGAAAATGACCTAAATGTTCATCTAATGACACAAATGAACTTATTTGATGCACAAGATTGCTTAAAAACCCTAATTGGACAAGAATAAGCCTAGGGAGGACGAAAATGACCTAAATGTTCATCCAATGACACAAATTAACTTATTGGATGCACAAGATTGGTTAGAAACCCTAATTTGACAAGAATAAGCCTTGGGAGGACGAAAATGACCTAAATGTTCATCCAATGACACAAATGAACTTATTGGATGCACAAGATTGGTTAAAAACCCTAATTGGACAAGAATAAGCCTAGGGTGGACGAAAATGACCTAAATGTTCATCCAATGACACAAATGAACTTATTGGATGCACAAGATTGGTTAAAAACCCTAACTGGACAAGAATAAGTCTAGGGTGGACGAAAATGACCTAAATGTTCATCCAATGACACAAATGAACTTATTTGATGCACAAGATTGCTTAAAAACCCTAATTGGACAAGAATAAGCCTAGGGAGGACGAAAATGACCTAAATGTTCATCCAATGACACAAATTAACTTATTGGATGCACAAGATTGGTTAGAAACCCTAATTGGACAAGAATAAGCCTTGGGATGACGAAAATGACCTAAATGTTCATCCAATGACACAAACACACCTATTGGATGCACAAGATTGGTTAAAAACCCTAACTGGACAAGAATAAGCCTAGGGAGGACGAAAATGACTTAAATCTTAATCCAATGACACAAATGAACTTATTGGATGCACAAGATTGCTTAAAACCCTAATTGGATAAGAATAAGCCTTGGGAGGACGAAAATGACCTAAATGTTCATCAAATGACACAAACACACCTATTGGATGCACAAGATTGGCTTAAAACCCTAATTGGACAAGAATAAGACTAGGGAGGACGAAAATGACCTAAATGTTCATCCAATGACACAAACACACCTATTGGATGCACAAGATTGGTTAAAAACCCTAATTGGACAACAATAAGCCTAGGGAGGAGGAAAATGACCTAAATGTTCATCTAATGACACAAACACACCTATTGGATGCATAAGATTGGTTAAAAACCCTAATTGGACAACAATAAGCCTAGGGTGGACGAAAATGACCTAAATGTTCATCCAATGACACAAATGAACTTATTTGATTCACAAGATTGCTTAAAAACCCTAATTGGACAAGAATAAGCCTTGGGAGGACGAAAATGACCTAAATGTTCATCCAATGACACAAATGAATTTATTGGATGCACAAGATTGGTTAAAAACCCTAATTGGACAAGAATAAGCCTAGGGTGGACGAAAATGACCTAAATGTTCATCCAATGACACAAACACACCTATTGGATGCACAAGATTGGTTAAAAACCCTAATTGGACAAGAATAAGCCTAGGGAGGACGAAAATGACCTAAATGTTCATCCAATGACACAAACACACCTATTGGATGCACAAGATTGCTTAAAAACCCTAATTGGACAAGAATAATCCTAGGGAGGACGAAAATGACCTAAATGTTCATCCAATGACACAAATGAACTTATTGGACGCACAAGATTGCTTAAAACCATAATTGGACAAGAATAAGATTAGGGAGGACGAAAATGACCTAAATGTTCATCCAATGACACAAACACACCTATTGGATGCACAATATTGGTTAGAAACCCTAATTGAACAAGAATAAGCCTAGGGAGGACGAAAATGAGTTAAATCTTAATCCAATGACACAAATGAACTTATTGGACGCACAAGATTGCTTAAAACCCTAATTGGACAAGAATAAGACTAGGGAGGACGAAAATGACCTAAATGTTCATCCAATGACACAAACACACCTATTGGATGCACAAGATTGGTTAAAAACCGTAATTGGACAAGAATAAGACTAGGGAGGACGAAAATGACCTAAATGTTCATCCAATGACACAAACACACCTATTGGATGCACAAGATTGGTTAAAAACCCTAATTGGACAAGAATAAGACTAGGGAGAACGAAAATGACCTAAATGTTCATCCAATGACACAAACACACCTATTGGATGCACAAGATTGGTTAAAAAACCTAATTGGACAAGAATAAGCCTTGGGAGGACGAAAATGACCTAAATGTTCATCCAATGACACAAATGAACTTATTGGATGCACAAGATTGGTTAAAAACCCTAATTGGACAAGAATAAGCATAGGGTGGACGAAAATGACCTAAATGTTCATCCACTGACACAAATGAACTTATTTGATGCACAAGATTGCTTAAAAACCCTAATTGGACAAGAATAAGCCTAGGGAGGACGAAACTGACCTAAATGGTCATCCAATGACACAAATTAACTTATTGGATGCACAAGATTGGTTAGAAACCCTAATTGGACAAGAATAAGCCTTGGGAGGACGAAAATGACCTAAATGTTCATCCAATGACACAAACACACCTATTGGATGCACAAGATTGGTTAAAAACCCTAAATGGACAAGAATAAGCCTAGGGAGGACGAAAATGACTTAAATCTTAATCCAATGACACAAATGAACTTATTGGATGCACAAGATTGCTTAAAACCCTAATTGGATAAGAATAAGCCTTGGGAGGACGAAAATGACCTAAATGTTCATCAAATGACACAAACACACCTATTGGATGCACAAGATTGGCTTAAAACCCTAATTGGACAAGAATAAGACTAGGGAGGACGAAAATGACCTAAATGTTCATCCAATGACACAAACACACCTATTGGATGCACAAGATTGGTTAAAAACCCTAATTGGACAACAATAAGCCTAGGGAGGAGGAAAATGACCTAAATGTTCATCTAATGACACAAACACACCTATTGGATGCACAAGATTGGTTAAAAACCGTAATTGGACAACAATAAGCCTAGGGTGGACGAAAATGACCTAAATGTTCATCCAATGACACAAATGAACTTATTTGATGCACAAGATTGCTTAAAAACCCTAATTGGACAAGAGTAAGCCTTGGGAGGACGAAAATGACCTAAATGCTCATCCAATGACACAAATGAATTTATTGGATGCACAAGATTGGTTAAAAACCCTAATTTGACAAGAATAAGCCTAGGGAGGATGAAAATGACCTAAATGTTCATCCAATGACACAAACACACCTATTGGATGCACAAGATTGGTTAAAAACCCTAATTGGACAACAATAAGCCTAGGGAGGAGGAAAATGACCTAAATGTTCATCTAATGACACAAACACACCTATTGGATGCACAAGATTGGTTAAAAACCCTAATTGGACAACAATAAGCCTAGGGAGGAGGAAAATGACCTAAATGTTCATCTAATGACACAAACACACCTATTGGATGCACAAGATTGGTTAAAAACCCTAATTGGACAACAATAAGCCTACGGAGGATGAAAATGACCTAAATGTTCATCCAATGACACAAACACACCTATTGGATGCACAAGATTGCTTAAAACCCTAATTAGAGAAGAATAAGACTAGGGAGGACTAAAATGACCTAAATGTTCATCCAATGACACAAACACACCTATTGGATGCACAAGATTGGTTAGAAACCCTTATTGAACAAGAATAAGCCTAAGGAGGACGAAAATGACTTAAATGTTCATCCAATGACACAAATGAACTTATTGGATGCACAAGATTGCTTAAAAACCCCAATTGGACAAGAATAAGCCTAGGGAGGACGAAAATGACCTAAATGTTCATCCAATGACACAAATGAACTTATTGGATGCACAAGATTGGTTAAAAACCCTAATTGGACAAGAATAAGCCTAGGGAGGACGAAAATGACCTAAATGTTCATCCAATGACACAAATGAACTTATTGGATGCACAAGATTGGTTAAAAACCCTAATTGGACAAGAATAAGCCTAGGGAGGACGAAAACGACCTAAATGTTCATCCAATGACACAAATGAACTTATTGGATGCACAAGATTTGTTAAAAACCCTAATCGGACAAGAATAAGCCTAGGGAGGACGAAAATGACCTAAATGTTTGTCCAATGACACAAACACACCTATTGGATGCACAAGATTGCATAAAAACCCTAATTGGACAAGAATAAGCCTTGGGAGGAAACAAATGACCTAAATGTTCGTCCAATGACACAAACACACCTATTGGATGCACAAGATTGGTTAAAAACCCTAATTGGACAAGAATAAGCCTAGGGAGGAAGAAAATGACCCAAATGTTCATCCAATGACACAAATGAACTTATTGGATGCACAAGATTGGTTAAAAACCCTAATTGGACAAGAATAAGCCTAGGGAGGAAGAAAATGACCTAAATGTTCACTCAATGACACAAATGAACTTATTGGATGCACAAGATTGGTTAAAAACCCTAATTGGACAAGAATAAGCCAAGGGAGGACGAAAATGACCTAAATGTTCATCCAATGACACAAATGAACTTATTGGATGCACAAGATTGGTTAAAAACCCTAATCGGACAAGAATAAGCCTAGGGAGGACGAAAATGACCTAAATGTTCGTCCAATGACACAAACACACCAATTGGATGCACAAGATTGCATAAAAACCCTAATTGGACAAGAAGAATGCTAGGGAGGACGAAAATGACCTAAATGTTCGTCCAATGACACAAACACACCTATTGGATGCACAAGATTGCATAAAAACCCTAATTGGACAAGAATAAGCCTAGGGAGGACGAAAATGACCTAAATGTTCATCCAATGACACAAATGAACTTATTGGATGCACAAGATTGGTTAAAAACCCTAATTGGACAAGAATAAGCCTAGGGACGACGAAACTGACCTAAATGTTCATCCAATGACACAAATGAACTTATTGGATGCACAAGATTGGTTAAAAACCCTAATTGGACAAGAATAAGCCTAGGGAGGACGAAAATGACCTAAATGTTCATCCAATGACACAAATGAACTTATTGGATGCACAAGATTGGTAAAAAAACCCTAATTGGACAAGAATAAGCATAGGGAGGACGAAAATGACCTAAATGTTCATCCAATGACACAAATGAACTTATTGGATGCACAAGATTGGTTAAAAACCCTAATTGGACAAGAATAAGCCTAGGGAGGACGAAAATGACCTAAATGTTCATCCAATGACACAAACACACCTATTGGATGCACAAGATTGCATAAAAACCCTAATTGGACAAGAATAAGACTAGGGAGGACGAACTTGACCTAAATGTTCATCCAATGACACAAATGAACTTATTGGATGCACAAGATTGGTTAAAAACCCTAATTGGACAAGAATAAGCCTAGGGAGGACGAAAATGACCTAAATGTTCATCCAATGACACAAATCAACCTATTGGATGCACAAGATTGGTTAAAAACCCTAATTGGACAAGAATAAGCCTAGGGAGGACGAAAATGACCTAATTGATCATCCAATGACACAAACACACCTATTGGATGCACAAGATTGGTTAAAAACCCTAATTGGACAAGAATAAGCCTAGGGAGGACGAAAGTGACCTAATTGATCATCTAATGAGAAAACACACCTATTGGATGCACAAGATTGGTTAAAAACCCTAATTGGACAAGAATATGCCTAGGGAGGACGAAAATGACCTAAATATTAATTCAATGACATAAACAAACTTGTTGGATGCACAAGATTGGTTAAAAACCCTAATTGGACAAGAATAAGCCTAGGGAGGACGAAAATGACCTAATTGATCATCCAATGCCACAAACACACCTATTGGATGCACAAGATTGGTTAAAAACCCTAATTGGACAAGAATAAGCCTAGGGAGGACGAAAATGACCTAAATGTTCATCCAATGACACAAACACACCTATTGGATGCACAAGATTGGTTAAAAACCCTAATTGGACAAGAATAAGCCTAGGGAGGACGAAAATAACTTAAAGCTTAATCCAATGACACAAATGAACTTATTGGATGCACAAGATTGCTTAAAAACCCTAATTAGACAAGAATAAGCCTAGGGAGGACGAAAATGACCTAAATGTTCATCCAATGACACAAACACACCTATTGGATGCACAAGATTGGTTAGAAACCCTAATTGGACAAGAATAATTCTAGGGAGGACGAAAATGACCTAAATGTTCATCCAATGACACAAATGAACTTATTGGATGCACAAGATTGGTTAAAAATCCTAATTCGACAAGAATAAGCCTAGGGAGGACGAAAATGACCTAAATGTTCATCCAATGACACAAATACACCTATTGGATGCACAAGATTGGTTAAAAACCCTAATTGGACAAGAATAAGCCTAGGGAGGACGAAAATGACCTAAATGTTCATCCAATGACACAAATGAACTTATTGGATGCACAAGATTGCTTAAAAACCGTAATTGGACAAGAATAAGCCTAGGGAGGACAAAAATGACCTAAATGTTCACCCAATGACACAAATACACCTATTGGATGCACAAGATTGGTTAGAAACCCTAATTGGACAAGAATAAGCCTAGGTAGGACGAAAATGACCTAAATCTTAATCCAATGACACAAATGAACTTATTGGATGCACAAGATTGCTTAAAACCCTAATTGGATAAGAATAAGCCTTGGGAGGACGAAAATGACCTAAATGTTCATCAAATGACACAAACACACCTATTGGATGCACAAGATTGGCTTAAAACCCTAATTGGACAAAAATAAGACTAGGGAGGACGAAAATGACCTAAATGTTCATCCAATGACACAAACACACCTATTGGATGCACAAGATTGGTTAAAAACCCTAATTGGACAACAATAAGCCTAGGGAGGATGAAAATGACCTAAATGTTCATCTAATGACACAAACACACCTATTGGATGCACAAGATTGGTTAAAAACCCTAATTGCACAAAAATAAGCCTAGGGAGGACGAAAATGACTTAAATCTTAATCCAATGACACAAATGAACTTATTGGATGCACAAGATTGCTTAAAACCCTAATTGGATAAGAATAAGCCTTGGGAGGACGAAAATGACCTAAATGTTCATCAAATGACACAAACACACCTATTGGATGCACAAGATTGGCTTAAAACCCTAATTGGACAAGAATAAGACTAGGGAGGACGAAAATGACCTAAATGTTCATCCAATGACACAAACACACCTATTGGATGCACAAGATTGGTTAAAAACCCTAATTGGACAACAATAAGCCTAGGGAGGAGGAAAATGACCTAAATGTTCATCTAATGACACAAACACACCTATTGGATGCACAAGATTGGTTAAAAACCCTAATTGGACAACAATAAGCCTAGGGTGGACGAAAATGACCTAAATGTTCATCCAATGACACAAATGAACTTATTTGATGCACAAGATTGCTTAAAAACCCTAATTGGACAAGAATAAGCCTTGGGAGGACGAAAATGACCTAAATGTTCATCCAATGACACAAATGAATTTATTGGATGCACAAGATTGGTTAAAAACCCTAATTGGACAAGAATAAGCCTAGGGTGGACGAAAATGACCAAAATGCTCATCCAATGACACAAACACACCTATTGGATGCACAAGATTGCTTAAAAACCCTAATTGGACAAGAATAAGCCTAGGGAGGACGAAAATGACCTAAATGTTCATCCAATGATACAAACACACCTATTGGATGCACAAGATTGCTTAAAAACCCTAATTGGACAAGAATAATCCTAGGGAGGACGAAAATGACCTAAATGTTCATCCAATGACACAAATGAACTTATTTGATGCACAAGATTGCTTAAAAACCCTAATTGGACAAGAATAAGCCTTGGGAAGACGAAAATGACCTAAATGTTCATCCAATGACACAAATGAATTTATTGGATGCACAAGATTGGTTAAAAACCCTAATTGGACAAGAATAAGCCTAGGGAGGATGAAAATGACCTAAATGTTCATCCAATGACACAAACACACCTATTGGATGCACAAGATTGGTTAAAAACCCTAATTGGACAAGAATAAGCCTAGGGAGGACGAAAATGACCTAAATGTTCATCCAATGATACAAACACACCTATTGGATGCACAAGATTGCTTAAAAACCCTAATTGGACAAGAATAATCCTAGGGAGGACGAAAATGACCTAAATGTTCATCCAATGACACAAATGAACTTATTGGATGCACAAGATTGGTTAAAAACCCTAATTGGACAAGAATAAGCATAGGGAGGACGAAAATGACCTAAATGTTCGTCCAATGACACCAACACACCTATTGGATGCACAAGATTGCATAAAATCCCTAATTGGACAAGAATAAGACTAGGGAGGACGAAAATGACCTAAATGTTCATCCAATGACACAAACACACATATTGGATGCACAAGATTGCATAAAAACCCTAATTGGACAAGAATAAGACTAGGGAGGACGAAAATGACCTAAATGTTCCTCCAATGACACAAACACACCTATTGGATGCACAAGATTGTATAAAAACCCTAATTGGACAAGAATAAGACTTGGGAGGACGAAAATGACCTAAATGTTCATCCAATGACACAAATGAACTTATTGGATGCACAAGATTGGTTAAAAACCCTAATTGGACAAGAATAAGCCTAGGGAGGACGAAAATGACCTAAATGTTCATCCAATGACACAAATGAACTTATTGGATGCACAAGATTGGTTAAAAACCCTAATTGGACAAGAATAAGCCTAGGGAGGACGAAAATGACCTAAATGTTCATCCAATGACACAAATGAACTTATTGGATGCACAAGATTGGTTAAAAACCCTAATTGGACAAGAATAAGCCTAGGGACGACGAAAATGTCCTAAATGTTCGTCCAATGACACAAACACACCTATTGGATGCAAAAGATTGCATAAAAACGCTAATTGGACAAGAATAAGACTAGGGAGGACGAAAATGACTTAAATGTTCCTCCAATGACACAAACACCTATTGGATGCACAAGATTGGTTAAAAATCCTAATTGGACAAGAATAAGCCTAGGGAGGACGAAAGTGTCATAAATGTTCCTCCAATGACACAAATGAACTTATTGGTTGCACAAGATTGTCTAAAACCCCTAATTGGACAAGAATAAGCCTAGGGAGGACGAAAATGACCTAAATGTTCATCCAATGAGACATATGAACTAATTGGTTGCACAAGATTGGCTAAAACCCCTAATTGGACAAGAATAAGCCTAGGGAGGACGAAAATGACCTAAATGTTCATCCGATGACACAAATGAACTTATTGGATGCACAAGATTGGTTAAAAACCCTAATTGTACAAGAATAAGCCTAGGGAGGACGAAAATGACCTAAATGTTCATCCAATGACACAAATGAACTTATTGGATGCACAAGATTGGTTAAAAACCCTAATTGGACAAGAATAAGCCTAGGGAGGACGAAAATGACCTAAATGTTCATCCAATGACACAAATGAACTTATTGGATGCACAAGATTGGTTAAAAACCCTAATTGGACAAGAATAAGCCTAGGGAGGACGAAAATGACCTAAATGTTCATCCAATGACACAAATATACTTATTGGATGCACAAGATTGGTTAAAAACCCTAATTGGACAAGAATAAGCCTAGGGAGGACGTAAATGACCTAAATGATCCACCAATGACACAAATGAACTTATTGGATGCACAAGGTTGGTTAAAAACCCTAATTGGACAAGAATAAGCCTAGGGAGGACGAAAATGACCTAAATGTTCATCCAATGACACAAATGAACTTATTGGATGCACAAGATAGGTTAAAAACCCTAATTGGACAAGAATAAGCCTAGGGTGGACGAAAATGACCTAAATGTTCATCCAATGACACAAATACACCTATTGGATGCACAAGATTGGTTAAAAACCCTAATTGGACAAGAATAAGCCTAGGGAGGACGAAAATGACCTAAATGTTCATCCAATGACACAAATGAACTTATTGGACGCACAAGATTGCTTAAAAACCCTAATTAGACAAGAATGAGCCTAGGGAGGACGAAAATGACCTAAATGTTCATCCAATGACATAAATACATCTATTGGATACACAAGATTAGTTAGAAACCCTAATTGGACAAGAATAAACCTAGGGAGGACGAAAATGACCTAAATGTTCATCCAATGACACAAACACACCTATTGGATGCACAAGATTGGTTAAAAACCCTAATTGGACAAGAATAAGCCTAGGGTGGACGAAAATGACCTAAATGTTTATCCAATGACACAAATGAACTTATTGGATGCACAGCATTGGTTAAAAACCCTAATTGGACAAGAATAAGCCTAGGGAGGACGAAAATGACCTAAATGTTCATCCAATGACACAAACACACCTATTGGATGCACAAGATTGGTTAAAAACCCTAATTGGACAAGAATAAGCCTAGGGAGGACGAAAATGACCTAAATGTTCATCCAATGACACAAATGAAATTATTGGATGCACAAGATTGGTTAAAAACCATAATTGGACAAGAATAAACCTAGGAAGGACGAAAATGACCTAAATGTTCATCCAATGACACAAATGAACTTATTGGATGCACAAGATTGGTTAAAAACCCTAATTGGACAAGAATAAGCCTAGGGAGGACCAAAATGACCTAAATGTTCATCCAATGACACAAACACACCTATTGGATGCCCTAGATTGGTTAAAACCCTAATTGGACAAGAATAAGCCTAGGGAGGACGAAAATGACCTAAATGTTCATCCAATGACACAAACACACCTATTGGATGCACAAGATTGGTTAAAAACCCTAATTGGACAAGAATAAGCCTAGGGAGGACGAAAATGACCTAAATGTTAATCCAATGACACAAATGAACTTATTGGATGCACAAGATTGGTTAAAAACCCTAATTGGACAAGAATAAGCCTAGGGAGGACGAAAATGACCTAAATCTTCATCCAATGACACAAACACACCTATTGGATGCACAAGATTGGTTAAAAACCCTAATTGGACAAGAATAAGCCTTGGGAGGACGAAAATGACCTAAATGTTCATCCAATGACACAAATGAACTTATTGGATGCACAAGATTGGTTAAAAACCCTAATTGGACAAGAATAAGCCTCGGGAGGACAAAAATGACCTAAATGTTCATCCAATGACACAAACACACCTATTGGATGCACAAGATTGGTTAAAAACCCTAATTGGACAAGAATAAGCCTTGGGAGGACGAAAATGACCTAAATATTCATCCAATGAAACAAATGAACTTATTGGATGCACAAGATTGGTTAAAAACCCTAATTGGACAAGAATAAGCCTAGGGAGGACGAAAATGACCTAAATGTTTATCCAATGACACAAATGAACTTATTGGATGCACAAGATTGCTTAAAAACCCTAATTGGACAAGAATAAGACTAGGGAAAACGAAAATGACCTAAATGTTCATCCAATGACACAAACACACCTATTGGATGCACAAGATTGGTTAGAAACCCTAATTGAACAAGAATAAGCCTAGGGAGGACGTAAATGACCTAAATGTTCATCCAATGACACAAATGAACTTATTGGAGGCACAAGATTGGTTAAAAACCCTAATTGGACAAGAATAAGCCTAGGGTGGATGAAAATGACCTAAATGTTTATCCAATGACACAAATGAACTTATTGGATGCACAAGATTGGTTAAAAACCCTAATTGGACAAGAATAAGCCTAGGGAGGACGAAAATGACCTAAATGTTCATCCAATGACACAAACACACCTATTGGATGCACAAGATTGGTTAAAAACCCTAATTGGACAAGAATAAGCCTAGGGAGGACGAAAATGACCTAAATGTTCATCCAATGACACAAACACACCTATTGGATGCACAAGATTAGTTAAAAACCATAATTGGACAAGAATAAGCCTAGGGAGGACGAAAATGACGTAAATGTTAATCCAATGACTCAAATGAACTTATTGGATGCACAAGATTGCTTAAAAACCCTAATTGGACAAGAATAAGCCTAGGGAGGACGAAAATGACCTAAATGTTCATCCAATGACACAAATACACCTATTGGATGCAAAAGATTGGTTAGAAACCCTAATTTGACAAGAATAAGCCTAGGGAGGACGAAAATGACCTAAATGTTCATCCAATGACACAAACACACCTATTGGATGCACAAGATTGGTTAAAAACCCTAATTGGACAACAGTAAGCCTTGGGAGGACGAAAATGACCTAAATGTTCATCCAATGACACAAATGTACTTATTGGATGCACAAGATTGGTTAAAAACCCTAATTGGACAAGAATAAGCCTAGGGTGGACGAAAATGACCTAAATGTTTATCCAATGACACAAACACACCTATTGGATGCACAAGATTGGTTAAAAACCCTAATTGGACAAGAATAAGCCTAGGGAGGACGAAAATGACCTAAATGTTCATCCAATGACACAAACACACCTATTGGATGCACAAGATTGGTTAAAAACCCTAATTGGACAAGAATAAGCCTAGGGAGGACGAAAATGACCTAAATGTTCATCCAATGATACAAACACACCTATTGGATGCACAAGATTGCTTAAAAACCCTAATTGGACAAGAATAAGCCTAGGGAGGACGAAAATGACTTAAATCTTAATCCAATGACACAAATGAACTTATTGGATGCACAAGATTGCTTAAAACCATAATTGGATAAGAATAAGCCTTGGGAGGACGAAAATGACCTAAATGTTCATCAAATGACACAAACACACCTATTGGATGCACAAGATTGGCTTAAAACCCAAATTGGACAATAATAAGACTAGGGAGGACGAAAATGACCTAAATGTTCATCCAATGACACAAACACACCTATTGGATGCACAAGATTGGTTAAAAACCCTAATTGGACAACAATAAGCCTAGGGAGGAGGAAAATGACCTAAATGTTCATCTAATGACACAAACACACCTATTGGATGCACAAGATTAGTTAAAAACCCTAATTGGACAACAATAAGCCTAGGGTGGACGAAAATGACCTAAATGTTCATCCAATGACACAAATGAACTTATTTGATGCACAAGATTGCTTAAAAACCCTAATTGGACAAGAATAAGCCTTGGGAGGACGAAAATGACCTAAATGTTCATCCAATGACACAAATGAATTTATTGGATGCACAAGATTGGTTAAAAACCCTAATTGGACAAGAATAAGCCTAGGGAGGACGAAAATGACCTAAATGTTCATCCAATGACACAAATACACCTATTGGATGCACAAGATTGGTTAAAAACCCTAATTGGACAAGAATATGCCTAGGGAGGACGAAAATGACCTAAATGTTCATCCAATGACAGATATGAACTTATTGGAAGCACAAGATTGCTTAAAAACCCTAATTGGACAAGAATAAGCCTAGGGAGGACGAAAATGACCTAAATGTTCATCCAATGACACAAACACACCTATTGGATGCACAAGATTGGTTAAAAACCCTAATTGGACAAGAATAAGCCTAGGGAGGACGAAAATGACCTAAATGTTCATCCAATGACACAAATGAACTTATTGGATGCACAACATTGGTTAGAAACCCTAATTGGACAAGAATAAGCCTAGGGAGGATGAAAATGACCTAAATGTTCATCCAATGACACAAACACACCTATTGGATGCACAAGATCGGTTAAAAACCCTAATTGGACAAGAATAAGCCTAGGGAGGACGAAAATGACCTAAATGTTCATCCAATGACACAAACACACCTATTGGATGCACAAGATTGGTTAAAAACCCTAATTGGACAAGAATAAGCCTAGGGAGGACGAAAATGACCTAAATGTTCATCCAATGATACAAATGAACTTATTGGATGCACAAGATTGGTTAAAAACCCTAATTGAACAACAATAAGCCTAGGGAGGACGAAAATGACCTAAATGTTCATCCAATGACACAAACGCACCTATTGGGTGCACAAGATTGGCTTAAAACCCTAATAGGACAAGAATAAGACTTGGGAGGACGAAAATGACCTAAATGTTCATCCAATGACACAAACACACCTATTGGATGCACAAGATTGGTTAAAAACCCTAATTGGACAACAATAAGCCTAGGGAGGATGAAAATGACCTAAATGTTCATCAAATAACACAAACACACCAATTGGATGCACAAGATTGGCTTAAAACCCTAATTGGACAAGAATAAGACTAGGGAGGACGAAAATGACCTAAATGTTCATCCAATGACACAAACACACCTATTGGATGCACAAGATTGGTTAAAAACCCTAATTGGACAACAATAAGCCTAGGGAGGATGAAAATTACCTAAATGTTCATCTAATGACACAAACACACCTATTGGATGCACAAGATTGGTTAAAAACCCTAATTGCACAAGAATAAGCCTAGGGAGGACGTAAATGACTTAAATCTTAATCCAATGACACAAATGAACTTATTGGATGCACAAGATTGCTTAAAACCCTAATTGGACAAGAATAAGCCTTGGGAGGACGAAATGACCTAAATGTTCATCAAATGACACAAACACACCTATTGGATGCACAAGATTGGCTTAAAACCCTAATTGGACAAGAATAAGACTAGGGAGGACGAAAATGACCTAAATGTTCATCCAATGACACAAACACACCTATTGGATGCACAAGATTGGTTAAAAACCCTAATTGGACAACAATAAGCCTAGGGAGGATGAAAATTACCTAAATGTTCATCTAATGACACAAACACACCTATTGGATGCACAAGATTAGTTAAAAACCCTAATTGCACAAAACTAACCCTAGTGAGGACGAAAATAACCTAAATATTCATCCAATGACACAAATGAACTTATTGGATGCACAAGATTGCTTAAAACCCTAATTGGACAAGAATAAGACTAGGGAGGACGAAAATAACCTAAATGTTCATCCAATGACACAAACACACCTATTGGATGCACAAGATTGGTTAGAAACCCTAATTGAACAAGAATAAGCGTAGGGAGGACGAAAATGACCTAAATGTTCATCCAATGAAACAAATGAACTTATTGGATTCACAAGATTGCTTAAAAACCCTAATTGGACAAGAATAAGCCTAGGGAGGACGAAAATGACCTAAATGTTCATCGAATGACACAAATGAACTTATTGGATGCACAAGATTGGTTAAAAACCCAAATTGGACAAGAATAAGCCTAGGGAGGACGAAAATGACCTAAATGTTCATCCAATGACACAAATGAACCTATTGGATGCACAAGAATGGTTAAAAACCCTAATTGGACAAGAATAAGCCTAGGGTGGACGAAAATGACCTAAATGTTTATCCAATGACACAAATGAACTTATTGGATGCACAAGATTGGTTAAAAACCCTAATTGGACAAGAATAAGCCTAGGGAGGACGAAAATGACCTAAATGTTCATCCAATGACACAAACACACCTATTGGATGCACAAGATTGGTTAAAAACCCTAATTGGACAAGAATAAGCCTAGGGAGGACGAAAATGACCTAAATGTTCATCCAATGTCACAAATGAACTTATTGGATGCACAAGATTGGTTAGAAACCCTAATTGGACAAGAATACGCCTATGGAGAACGAAAATGACCTAAATGTTCATCCAATGACACAAATGAACTTATTGGATGCACAAGATTGGTTAAAAACCCTAATTGGACAAGAATAAGCCTAGGGAGGACGAAAATGACCTAAATGTTCATCCAATGACACAAACACACCTATTGGATGCACAAGATTGCATAAAAACCCTAATTGGACAAGAATAAGACTAGGGAGGACGAACTTGACCTAAATGTTCATCCAATGACACAAATGAACTTATTGGATGCACAAGATTGGTTAAAAACCCTAATTGGACAAGAATAAGCCTAGGGAGGACGAAAATGACCTAAATGTTCATCCAATGACACAAATGAACCTATTGGATGCACAAGATTGGTTAGAAACCCTAATTGGACAAGAATAATTCTAGGGAGGACGAAAATGACCTAAATGTTCATCCAATGACACAAATGAACTTATTGGATGCACAAGATTGGTTAAAAATCCTAATTCGACAAGAATAAGCCTAGGGAGGACGAAAATGACCTAAATGTTCATCCAATGACACAAATACACCTATTGGATGCACAAGATTGGTTAAAAACCCTAATTGGACAAGAATAAGCCTAGGGAGGACGAAAATGACCTAAATGTTCATCCAATGACACAAATGAACTTATTGGATGCACAAGATTGCTTAAAAACCGTAATTGGACAAGAATAAGCCTAGGGAGGACAAAAATGACCTAAATGTTCACCCAATGACACAAATACACCTATTGGATGCACAAGATTGGTTAGAAACCCTAATTGGACAAGAATAAGCCTAGGTAGGACGAAAATGACCTAAATCTTAATCCAATGACACAAATGAACTTATTGGATGCACAAGATTGCTTAAAACCCTAATTGGATAAGAATAAGCCTTGGGAGGACGAAAATGACCTAAATGTTCATCAAATGACACAAACACACCTATTGGATGCACAAGATTGGCTTAAAACCCTAATTGGACAAAAATAAGACTAGGGAGGACGAAAATGACCTAAATGTTCATCCAATGACACAAACACACCTATTGGATGCACAAGATTGGTTAAAAACCCTAATTGGACAACAATAAGCCTAGGGAGGATGAAAATGACCTAAATGTTCATCTAATGACACAAACACACCTATTGGATGCACAAGATTGGTTAAAAACCCTAATTGCACAAAAATAAGCCTAGGGAGGACGAAAATGACTTAAATCTTAATCCAATGACACAAATGAACTTATTGGATGCACAAGATTGCTTAAAACCCTAATTGGATAAGAATAAGCCTTGGGAGGACGAAAATGACCTAAATGTTCATCAAATGACACAAACACACCTATTGGATGCACAAGATTGGCTTAAAACCCTAATTGGACAAGAATAAGACTAGGGAGGACGAAAATGACCTAAATGTTCATCCAATGACACAAACACACCTATTGGATGCACAAGATTGGTTAAAAACCCTAATTGGACAACAATAAGCCTAGGGAGGAGGAAAATGACCTAAATGTTCATCTAATGACACAAACACACCTATTGGATGCACAAGATTGGTTAAAAACCCTAATTGGACAACAATAAGCCTAGGGTGGACGAAAATGACCTAAATGTTCATCCAATGACACAAATGAACTTATTTGATGCACAAGATTGCTTAAAAACCCTAATTGGACAAGAATAAGCCTTGGGAGGACGAAAATGACCTAAATGTTCATCCAATGACACAAATGAATTTATTGGATGCACAAGATTGGTTAAAAACCCTAATTGGACAAGAATAAGCCTAGGGTGGACGAAAATGACCAAAATGCTCATCCAATGACACAAACACACCTATTGGATGCACAAGATTGCTTAAAAACCCTAATTGGACAAGAATAAGCCTAGGGAGGACGAAAATGACCTAAATGTTCATCCAATGATACAAACACACCTATTGGATGCACAAGATTGCTTAAAAACCCTAATTGGACAAGAATAATCCTAGGGAGGACGAAAATGACCTAAATGTTCATCCAATGACACAAATGAACTTATTGGATGCACAAGATTGCTTAAAACCATAATTGGACAAGAATAAGATTAGGGAGGACGAAAATGACCTAAATGTTCTTCCAATGACACAAACACACCTATTGGATGCACAAGAGTGGTTAGAAACCCTAATTGAACAAGAATAAGCCTAGGGAGGACGAAAATGATTTAAATCTTAATCCAATGACACAAATGAACTTATTGGACGCACAAGATTGCTTAAAACCCTAATTGGACAAGAATAAGACTAGGGAGGACGAAAATGACCTAAATGTTCATCCAATGACACAAACACACCTATTGGATGCACAAGATTGGTTAAAAACCCTAATTGGACAAGAATAAGACTAGGGAGGACGAAAATGACCTAAATGTTCATCCAATGACACAAAGACACCTATTGGATGCACAAGATTGGTTAAAAAACCTAATTGGACAACAATAAGCCTAGGGAGGATGAAAATGACCTAAATGTTCATCCAATGACACAAACACACCTATTGGATGCACAAAATTGGTTAAAAACCCTAATTGGACAAGAATAAGCCTAGGGAGGACGAAAATGACCTAAATGTTCAACCAATGACACAAATGAACTTATTGGATGCACAAGATTGGTTAAAAAATCCTAATTGGACAAGAATAAGCCTAGGGAGGACGAAAATGACCTAAATGTTCATCCAATGACAAAACACACCTATTGGATTCAAAAGATTGGTTAGAAACCCTAATTGGACATGAATAAGCCTAGGGACGACGAAAATGACTTAAATGTTCATCCAATGACACAAACACACCTATTGGATGCACAAGATTGGTTAAAAACCCTAATTGGACAAGAATAAGCCTAGGGAGGACGAAAATGACTTAAATGTTAATCCAATGACACAAATGAACTTATTGGATGCACAAGATTGGTTAAAAATCTTAATTGGACAAGAATAAGCCTAGGGAGGACGAAAATGACCTAAATGTTCATCCAATGACAAAACACACCTATTGGATGCACAAGATTGGTTAGAAACCCTAATTGGACAAGAATCAGCCTAGGGTCGACGAAAATAACTTAAATTTTCATCCAATGACTGAAACACACCTATTGGATGCACAAGATTGGTTAAAAACCCTAATTGGACAAGAATAAGCCTAGCGAGGACGAAAATGACTTAAAAGTTAATCCAATGACACAAATGAACTTATTGGATGCACAAGATTGCTTAAAAACCCTAATTGGACAAGAATAAGCCTAGGGAGGACGAAAATGACCTAAATGTTCATCCAATGACACAAACACACCTATTGGATGCACAAAATTGGTTAAAAACCCTAATTGGACAAGAATAAGCCTAGGGTGGGCGAAAATGACCTAAATGTTCATCCAATGACACAAATGAACTTATTGGATGCACAAGATTGGTTAAAATCCCTAATTGCACAAGAATAAGCCTAGGGAGGACGAAAATGACCTAAATGTTCATCCAATGACACAAATGAACTTATTGGATGCATTAGATTGATTAAAACCCTAATTGGACAAGAATAAGACTAGGGAGGACGAAAATGACTTAAATGTTCATCCAATGACACAAACACACCTATTGGATGCACAAGATTGGTTAAAAACCCTAATTCGACAAGAATAAGCCTAGGGAGGACGAAAATGACCTAAATGTTCAACCAATGACACAAATGAACTTATTGGATGCACAAGATTTGTTAAAAACCCTAATTGGACAAGAATAAGCCATGGGAGGACGAAAATGACCTAAATGTTCTTCCAATGACACAAATGAACTTATTGTATGCACAAGATTGGTTAAAAACCCTAATTGGACAAGAATAAGCCTTGGGAGGACGAAAATGACTTAAATGTTAATCCAATGACACAAATGAACTTATTGGATGCACAAGATTGCTTAAAACCCTAATTGGACAAGAATAAGCCATGGGAGGACGAAAATGACCTAAATGTTCATCCAATGACACAAACACGCCTATTGGATGCACAAGATTCGTTAGAAACTCTAATTGGACAAGAATAAGCCTACGGAGGACGAAAATGACATAAATGTTAATCCGATGATACAAATGAAGTTATTGGATGCACAAGATTGCTTCAAACCCTAATTGGACAAGAATAAGCCTAGGGAGGACGAAAATGACTTAAATGTTAATCCAATGACACAAACACACCTATTGGATGCACAAGATTGGTTAAAAACCCTAATTGGACAACAATAAGCCTAGGGAGGATGAAAATCACCTAAATGTTCATCCAATGACACAAACACACCTATTGGATGCACAAGATTGGTTAAAAACCCTAACTGGACAAGAATATGCCTACGGAGGACGAAAATGACTTAAATCTTAATCCAATGACACAAACACACCTAATTGCACAAAAATAAGCCTCGGGAGGACGAAAATGACCTAAATGTTCATCCAATGACACAAATGAACTTATTGGATGCACAAGATTGATTAAAACCCTAATTGGACAAGAACAAGACTAGGGAGGACGAAAATGACCTAAATGTTCATCCAATGACACAAACACACCTATTGGATGCACAAGATTGGTTAAAAACCCTAATTGGACAAGAATAAGCCTAGAGAGGACGAAAATGACCTAAATGTTCAACCAATGACAAAAATGAAGTTATTGGATGCACAAGATTTGTTAAAAACCCTAATTGGACAAGAATAAGCCTAGGGAGGACGAAAATGACCTAAATGTTCATCCAATGACAAAACACACCTATTGGATGCACAAGATTGGTTAAAAACCCTAATTGGACAACAATAAGCCTAGGGAGGACGAAAATGACTTAAATGTTCATCCAATGACACAAACACACCTATTGGATGCACAAGATTGGTTAAAAACCCTAATTGGACAAGAATAAGCCTAGGGAGGACGAAAATGACTTAAATGTTAATCCAATGACACAAATGAACTTATTGGATGCACAAGATTGCTTAAAACCCTAATTGGAGAAGAATAAGTCTTGGGAGGACGAAAATGACCTAAATGTTCATCAAATGACACAAACACACCTATTGGATGCACAAGATTGGTTAAAAACCTTAATTGGACAAGAATAAGCCCATGGAGGACGAAAATGACCTAAATTTTCATCCAATGACACAAACACACCTATTGGATGCACAAGATTGGTTAAAAACCTTAATTGGACAAGAATAAGCCCATGGAGGACGAAAATGACATAAATTTTCATCCAATGACACAAACACACCTATTGGATGCACAAGATTTGTTAGAAACCCTAATTGGACAAGAATAAGCCTAGGGAGGACAAAAATGACCTAAATGTTCATCCAATGACACAAATGAACTTATTGGATGCACAAGATTGCTTAAAAACCCTAATTGGACATAAATAAGCCTAGGGAGGACGAAAATGACCTAAATGTTTATCCAATGACACAAATGAACTTATTGGATGCACAAGATTGGTTAAAAACCCTAATTGGACAAGAATCAGTCTAGGGAGGACGAAAATGACCTAAATGTTCATCCAATGACACAAATAAACTTATTGGATGCACAAGATTGCTTAAAACCCTAATTGGACAAGAATAAGCCTTGGGAGGATGAAAATGATCTAAATGTTCATCAAATGACACAAACACACCTATTGGATGCACAAGATTGGTTAAAAATCCTAATTGGACAAGAATAAGCCTAGGGAGGACGAAAATGACCTAAATGTTCATCTAATGACACAAACACACCTATTGGATGCACAAGATTCGTTAGAAACCCTTATTGGACAAGAATAAGGCTAGGGAGGACGAAAATGACTTCAATGTTAATCCAATGACACAAATGAAGTTATTGGATGCACAAGATTGCTTAAAACCCTAATTGGACAAGAATAAGACTAGGGAGGACGAAAATGACCTAAATGTTCATCCAATGATACAAACACACCTATTGGATGCACATGATTGGTTAAAAACCCTAATTGGACAACAATAAGCCTAGGGAGGATGAAAATGACCTAAATGTTCATCTAATCACACGAACACACCTATTGGATGCACAAGATTGGTTAAAAACCCTAATTGCACAAAAATAAGCCTAGGGAGGACGAAAATGACTTAAATGTTCATCCAATGACACAAATACGCCTATTGGATGCACAAGAATGGTTAAAAACCCTAACTGGACAAGAATAAGCCTAGGGAGGACGAAAATGACCTAAATGTTCATCCAATGACAAAAATGAACTTATTGGATGCACAAGATTGGTTAAAAACCCTAATTGGACAAGAATAAGCCTAGGGAGGACGAAAATGACTTAAATGTTAATCCAATGACACAAATGAACTTATTGGATGCACAAAATTGGTGAAAAACCCTAATTGGACAAGAATAAGCCTAGGGAGGACAAAAATGACCTAAATGTTCATCCAATGACACAAACACCCCTATTGGATGCACAAGATTGGTTAGAAACCCTAATTGGACAAGAATAAGCATAGGGAGGACAAAAATGACCTAAATCTTCATCCAATTACACAAATGAACTTTTTGGACGCACAAGATTGCTTAAAAACCCTAATTGGACAAGAAGAAGGCTAGGGTGAACGAAAATGACCTAAATGTTCATCCAATGACACAAATGAACTTATTGGATGCACAAGAATGGTTAAAAACCCTAACGGGACAACAATAAGCCTAGGGAGGATGAAAATGACCTAAATGTTCATCTAATGACACAAATGAACTTATTGGATGCACAAGATTGGTTAAAAACCCTAATTGCACAAAACTAAGCCTAGGGTGGACGAAAATGACCTAAATGTTCATCCAATGACACAAATGAACTTATTGGATGCACAAGATTGGTTAAAAACCCTAATTGGACAAGAATAAGCCTAGGGAGGACGAAAATGACCTAAATGTTCATCCAATGACACAAACTCACCTATTGGATGCACAAGATTGGTTAAAAACCCTAATTGGACAAGAATAAGCCTTGGGAGGACGAAAATGACATAAATGTTCATCCAATGACACAAATGAACTTATTGGATGCACAAGATTGCTTAAAAACCCTAATTGGACAAGAATAATCCTAGGGAGGACGAAAATGACCTAAATGTTTATCCAATGACACATATGAACTTATTGTATGCACAAGATTGGTGAAAAACCCTAATTGGACAAGAATAAGCCTAGGGTGGACGAAAATGACCTAAACGTTCATCCAATGACACAAATGAACTTATTGGATGCACAAGATTGGTTAAAAACCCTAATTGGACAAGAATAAGCCTAGGGAGGACAAAAATGACCTAAATGTTCATCCAATGACACAAACACACCTATTGGATGCATAAGATTGGTTAAAAACCCTAATTGGACAACAATAAGCCTAGGGAGGATGAAAATGACCTAAATGTTCATCTAATGACACAAACACACCTATTGGATGCACAAGATTGGTTAAAAACCCTAATTGCACAAAACTAAGCCTAGGGAGGACGAAAATGACCTAAATGTTCGTCCAATGACACAAACACACCTATTGGATGCACAAGATTGGTTAGAAACCCTAATTGGACAAGAATAAGCCTAGGGAGGACGAAAATGACCTAAATGTTCATCCAATGACACAAATGAACTTATTGGATGCACAAGATTGCTTAAAAACCCTAATTGGACAATAAAAAGCCTAGGGAGGACGAAAATAACCTAAATGTTCATCCAATGACACAAATGAACTTATTGGATGCACAAGATAGCTTAAAACCCTAATTGGACAAGAATAAGACTAGGGAGGACGAAAATGACCTAAATGTTCATCCAATGTCACAAATTAACTTATTGGATGCACAAGATTTGTTTAAAAACCCTAATTGGACAAGAATAAGCCTTGGGAGGACGAAAATGACATAAATGTTCATCCAATGACACAAATGAACTTATTGGATGGACAAGATTAATAAAAACCCTAATTGGACAAGAATAAGCCTAGGGTGGACGAAAATGACCTAAATGTACATCCAATGACACAAATGAACTTATTGGATGCACAAGATTGGTTAAAAACCCTAATTGGACAAGAATAAGCCTAGGGAGGACGAAAATG
The DNA here is from genome assembly GCA_037974775.1 of Cicer pinnatifidum. NCBI lineage: Eukaryota > Viridiplantae > Streptophyta > Magnoliopsida > Fabales > Fabaceae > Cicer > Cicer pinnatifidum. Next base: position 155,738 of record JBBPBR010000630.1, on the reverse strand, counting down.
ACCTAAATGTTCATCCAATGACACAAACACACCTATTGGATGCACAAGATTGGTTAAAAACCCTAATTGGACAAGAATAAGCCTAGAGAGGACGAAAATGACCTAAATGTTCATCCAATGACACAAACACACCTATTGGATGCACAAGATTGGTTAAAAACCCTAACTGGACAAGAATAAGCCTAGGGAGGACGAAAATGACTTAAATCTTAATCCAATGACACAAATGAACTTATTGGATGCACAAGATTGCTTAAAACCCTAATTGGATAAGAATAAGCCTTGGGAGGATGAAAATGACCTAAATGTTCATCAAATGACACGAACACACCTATTGGATGCACAAGATTGGCTTAAAACCCTAATTGGACAAGAATAAGACTAGGGAGGACGAAAATGACCTAAATGTTAAACCAATGACACTAATGAACTTATTGGATGCACAAGATTGCTTAAAACCCTAATTGGACAAGAATAAGACTAGGGAGGACGAAAATGACCTAAATGTTCATCCAATGACACAAACACACCTATTGGATGCACAAGATTGGTTAGAAACCCTAATTGAACAAGAATAAGCCTAGGGAGGACGAAAATGACCTAAATGTTCATCCAATGACACAAATGAACTTATTGGATGCACAAGATTGCTTAAAACCCTAATTGGACAACAATAAGCCTTTGGAGGACGAAAATGACCTAAATGTTAATCCAATGACACAAATGAACTTATTGGATGCACAAGATTGGTTAAAAACCCTAATTGGACAAAAATAAGCCTAGGGTGGACGAAAATGACCTAAATGTTTATCCAATGACACAAATGAACTTATTGGATGCACTAGATTGGTTAAAAACCCTAACTGGACAAGAATAAGCCTAGGGAGAACGAAAATGACCTAAATGTTCATCCAATGACACAAACACACCTATTGGATGCACAAGATTGGTTAAAAACCCTAATTGGACAAGAATAAGCCTAGGGAGGACGAAAATGACCTAAATGTTCATCCAATGACACAAATGAACTTATTGGATGCACAAGATTGCTTAAAAACCCTAATTGGACAAGAATAAGCCTAGGGAGCACGAAAATGACCTAATTGTTCATCCAATGACACAAATACACCTATTGGATGCAAAAGATTGCTTTAAACCCTAATTGGACAAGAATAAGACTAGGGAGGATGAAAATGACCTAAATGTTCATCCAATGACACAAACACACCTATTGGATGCACAAGATTGGTTAAAAACCCTAATTGTACAAGAATAAGCCTAGGGAGGACGAAAATGACCTAAATGTTCATCCAATGACACAAACACACCTATTGGATGCACAAGATTGGTTAAAAACCCTAATTGGACAAGAATAAGCCTAGGGAGGACGAATATGACCTAAATGTTCATCCAATGACACAAACACACCTATTGGATGCTCAAGATTGGTTAAAAACCCTAATTGGACAAGAATAAGCCTAGGGAGGACGAAAATGACCTAAATGTTCATCCAATGACACAAACACACCTATTGGATGCACAAGATTGGTTAAAAACCCTAATTGGACAAGAATAAGCCTAGGGAGGACGAAAATGACCTAAATGTTCGTCCAGTGACACAAATGAACTTATTGGATGCACAAGATTGCTTAAAAACCCTAATTGGACAAGAATAAGCCTAGGGAGGACGAAAATGACCTAAATGTTCATCCAATGACACAAATGAACTTATTGGATGCACAAGATTGGTTAAAAACCCTAATTGGACAAGAATAAGCCTAGGGAGGACGAAAATGACCTAAATGTTCATCCAATGACACAAACACACCTATTTGATGCACAAGATTGGTTAGAAACCGTAATTGGACAAGAATAAGCCTAGGAAGGACGAAAATGACCTAAATGTTAATCCAATGACACAAATGAACTTATTGGATGCACAAGATTGGTAAAAAACCCTAATTGGACAAGAATAAGCCGAGGGAGGACGAAAATGACCTAAATGTTCATCCAATGACACAAACACACCTATTGGATGCACAAGATTGGTTAAAAACCCTAATTGGACAAGAATAAGCCTAGGGAGGACGAAAATGACCTAAATGTTCATCCAATGACACAAATGAACTTATTGGATGCACAAGATTGGTTAAAAACCCTAATTGGACAAGAATAAGCCCAGGGAGGACGAAAATGACTTAAATGTTAATCCAATGACACAAAGAACTTATTGGATGCACAAGATTTCTTAAAAACCCTAATTGGACAAGAATAAGCCTAGGGAGGACGAAAATGACTTAAATGTTCATCCAATGACACAAACACACCTATTGGATGCACAAGATTGGTTAGAAACCCAAATTGGACAAGAATAAGCCTAGGGAGGACGAAAATGACCTAAATGTTCATCCAATGACACAAATGAACTTATTGGATGCACAAGATTGCTTAAAACCCTAATTGGACAAGAATAAGACTAGGGAGGACGAAAATGACCTAAATGTTCATCGAATGACACAAACACACCTATTGGATGCACAAGATTGGTTAAAAACCCTAATTGGACAAGAATAAGACTAGGGAGGACGAAAATGACCTAAATGTTCCTCCAATGACACAAACACACCTATTGGATGCACAAGATTGCATAAAAACCCTAATTGGAAAAGAATAAGACTAGGGAGGACGAAAATGACCTAAATGTTCATCCAATGACACAAACACACATATTGGATGCACAAGATTGCTTAAAACCCTAATTAGACAAGAATAAGACTAGGGAGCACGGAAATGACCTATATGTTCAACCAATGACACAAATGAACTTATTGGATGCACAAGGTTGGTTAAAAACCCTAATTGGACAAGAATAAGCCTAGGGAGGACGAAAATGACCTAAATGTTCGTCCAATGACACAAACACACCTATTGGATGCACAAGATTGCATAAAAACCCTAATTGGACAAGAATAAGCCTAGGGAGGACGAAAATGACCAAAATGTTCATCCAATGACACAAATGAACTTATTGGATGCACAATATTGGTTAAAAACCCTAATTGGACAAGAATAAGCCTAGGGAGGACGAAAATGACCTAAATGTTCATCCAATGACACAAATGAACTTATTGGATGCACAAGATTGGTTAAAAACCTTAATTGGACAAGAATAAGACTAGGGAGGACAAAAATGACCTAAATATTCATCCAATGACACAAATACACCTATTGGATGCACAAGATTGGTTAGAAACCCTAATTGGACAAGAATAAGCCTAGGGAGGACGAAAATGACCTAAATGTTCATCCAATGACACAAATGAACTTATTGGATGCACAAGATTGCTTAAAAACCCTAATTGGACAAGAATAAGCCTAGGGAGGACGAAAATGACCTATATGTTCATCCAATGACAAAAATGAACTTATTGGATGCACAAGATTGCTTAAAAACCCTAATTGGACAAGAATAAGCCTAGGGAGGACGAAAATGACCTAAATGTTCATCCAATGACACAAATGAACTTATTGGATGCACAAGATTGCTTAAAACCCTAATTGGACAAGAATAAGACTAGGAAGGACGAAAATGACCTAAATGTTAATCCAATGACACAAATACACCTATTGGATGCAAAAGATTGGTTAGAAACCCTAATTGGACAAGAATAAGCCTAGGGAGGACGAAAATGACCTAAATGTTCATCCAATGACACAAATGAACTTATTGGATGCACAAGATTGCTTAAAAACCCTAATTGGACAAGAATAAGCCTAGGGAGGACGAAAATGACCTAAATGTTCATCCAATGACACAAATGAACTTATTGGATGCACAAGATTGCTTAAAACCCTAATTGGACAAGAATAAGACTAGGGAGGACGAAAATGACCTAAATGTTTGTCCAATGACACAAACACACCTATTGGATGCACAAGATTGGTTAGAAACCCTAATTGGACAAGAATAAGCCTAGGGAGGACGAAAATGACCTAAATGTTCATCCAATGACACAAATGAACTTATTGGATGCACAAGATTGCTTAAAAACCCTAATTAGACAAGAATAAGCCTAGGGAGGACGAAAATGACCTAAATATTCATCCAATGACACAAATGAACTTATTGGATGCACAAGATTGCTTAAAACCCTAATTGGACAAGAATAAGACTAGGGAGGACGAAAATGACCTAAATGTTCATCCATTGACACAAACACACCTATTGGATGCACAAGATTGGTTAAAAACCCTAATTGGACAAGAATAACCCTTGGGAGGACGAAAATGACACAAATGTTCATCCAATGACACAAATGAACTTATTGGATGCACAAGATTAGTTAAAAACCCTAATTGGACAAGAATAAGCCAAGGGTGGACGAAAATGACCTAAATGTTCATCCAATGACACAAATGAACTTATTGGATGCACAAGATTGGTTAAAAACCCTAATTGGACAAGAATAAGCCTAGGGAGGACGAAAATGACCTAAATGTTCATCCAATGACACAAACACACCTATTGAATGCACAAGATTGGTTAAAAACCCTAATTGGACAACAATAAGCCTAGGGAAGTTGAAAATGACCTAAATGTTCATCTAATGACACAAACACACCTATTGGATGCACAAGATTGGTTAAAAACCCTAATTGCACAAAACTAAGCCTAGGGAGGACGAAAAAGACCTAAATGTTCATCCAATGACACAAACACACCTATTGGATGCACAAGATTGGTTAAAAACCCTAATTGGACAAGAATAAGCCTAGGGAGGACAAAAATGACCTAAATGTTCATCCAATAACAAAACACACCTATTGGATGCACAAGATTGGTTAAAAACCCTAATTGGACAACAATAAGCCTAGGGAGGACGAAAATGACTTAAATGTTCATCCAATGACACAAACACACCTATTGGATGCACAAGATTGGTTAAAAACCCTAATTGGACAAGAATAAGCCTAGGGAGGACGAAAATGACTTAAATGTTAATCCAATGACACAAATGAACTTATTGGATGCACAAGATTGCTAAAAACCCTAATTGGAGAAGAATAAGTCTTGGGAGGACGAAAATGACCTAAATGTTCATCAAATGACACAAACACACCTATTGGATGCACAAGATTGGTTAAAAACCTTAATTGGACAAGAATAAGCCCATGGAGGACGAAAATGACCTAAATTTTCATCCAATGACACAAACACACCTATTGGATGCACAAGATTGGTTAGAAACCCTAATTGGACAAGAATAAGCCTAGGGAGGACAAAAATGACCTAAATGTTCATCCAATGACACAAATGAACTTATTGGATGCACAAGATTGCTTAAAAACCCTAATTAGACATGAATAAGACTAGGGAGGACGAAAATGACCTAAATGTTCATCCAATGACACAAATGAACTTATTGGATGCACAAGATTGGTTAAAAACCCTAATTGGACAAGAATCAGTCTAGGGAGGACGAAAATGACCTAAATGTTCATCCAATGACACAAATAAACTTATTGGATGCACAAGATTGCTTAAAACCCTAATTGGACAAGAATAAGCCATGGGAGGATGAAAATGATCTAAATGTTCATCAAATGACACAAACACACCTATTGGATGCACAAGATTGGTTAAAAATCCTAATTGGACAAGAATAAGCCTAGGGAGGACGAAAATGACCTAAATATTCATCTAATGACACAAACACACCTATTGGATGCACAAGATTCGTTAGAAACCCTTATTGGACAAGAATAAGCCTAGGGAGGACGAAAATGACTTCAATGTTAATCCAATGACACAAATGAAGTTATTGGATGCACAAGATTGCTTAAAACCCTAATTGGACAAGAATAAGACTAGGGAGGACGAAAATGACCTAAATGTTCATCCAATGATACAAACACACCTATTGGATGCACATGATTGGTTAAAAACCCTAATTGGACAACAATAAGCCTAGGGAGGATGAAAATGACCTAAATGTTCATCTAATCACAAGAACACACCTATTGGATGCACAAGATTGGTTAAAAACCCTAATTGCACAAAAATAAGCCTAGGGAGGACGAAAATGACTTAAATGTTCATCCAATGACACAAATACGCCTATTGGATGCACAAGAATGGTTAAAAACCCTAACTGGACAAGAATAAGCCTAGGGAGGACGAAAATGACCTAAATGTTCATCCAATGACACAAATGAACTTATTGGATGCACAAGATTGGTTAAAAACCCTAATTGGACAAGAATAAGCCTAGGGAGGACGAAAATGACCTAAATGTTCATCTAATGACACAAACACCCCTATTGGATGCACAAGATTGGTTAGAAACCCTAATTGGACAAGACTAAGCCTAGGGAGGACGAAAATGACCTAAATGTTCATCCAATGACACAAATGAACTTATTGGATGCACAAGATTGCTTAAAACCCTAATGGGACAAGAATAAGACTAGGGAGGACGAAAATGACCTAAATGTTCATCCAATGACACAAACACACCTATTGGATGCACAAGATTGGTTAGAAACCCTAATTGAACAAGAATAAGCCTAGGGAGGACGAAAATGACCTAAATGTTCATCCAATGACACAAATGAACTTATTGGATGCACAAGATAGCTTAAAAACCCTAATTGGACAAGAATAAGCATAGGGAGGACGAAAATGACCTAAATGTTCATCCAATGACACAAATGAACTTCTTGGATGCACAAGATTGCTTAAAACCCTAATTGGACAAGAATAAGACTAGGGAGGACGAAAATGACCTAAATGATCATCCAATGACACAAACACACCTATTGGATGCACAAGATTGGTTAAAAACCCTAATTGGACAAGAATAAGCCTTGGGAGGACGAAAATGACATAAATGTTCATCCAATGACACAAATGAACTTATTGGATGCACAAGATTAGTTAAAAACACTAATTGGACAAGAATAAGCCTAGGGTGGACGAAAATGACCTAAATGTTCATCCAATGACACAAATGAACTTATTGGTTGCACAAGATTGGTTAAAAACCCTAATTGGACAAGAATAAGCCTAGGGAGGACGAAAATGACCTAAATGTTCATTCAATGACCCAAACACACCTATTGGATGCACAAGATTGGTTAAAAACCCTAATTGGACAACAATAAGCCTAGGGAGGATCAAAATGACCTAAATGTTCATCTAATGACACAAACACACCTATTGGATGCACAAGATTGGTTAAAAACCCTAATTGCACAAAACTAAGCCTAGGGAGGACGAAAATGACCTAAATGTTCATCCAATGACACAAACACACCTATTGGATGCACAAGATTGGTTAGAAACCCTAATTGAACAAGAATAAGCCTAGGGAGGACGAAAATGACCTAAATGTTCATCCAATGACACAAACACACCTATTGGATTCACAAGATTGGTTAAAAACCCTAATTGGACAAGAATAAGCCTAGGGAGGACGAAAATGACCTAAATGTTCATCCAATGACACAAACACACCTATTGGATGCACAAGATTGGTTAGAAACCCTAATTGGACAAGAATAAGCCTAGGGAGGACGAAAATGACCTAAATGTTAATCCAATGACACAAATGAACTTATTGGATGCACAAGATTGGTTAAAAACCCTAATTGTACAAGAATAAGCCTAGGGAGGACGAAAATGACCTAAATGTTCATCCAATGACACAAACACACCTATTGGATGCACAAGATTGGTTAAAAACCCTAATTGGACAAGAATAAGCCTAGGGAGGACGAAAATGACCTAAATGTTCATCCAATGACACAAATGAACTTATTGGATGCACAAGATTGGTTAAAAACCCTAATTGGACAAGAATAAGCCTAGGGAGGACGAAAATGACCTAAATGTTCATCCAATGAAACATACACACCTATTGGATGCACAAAATTGGTTAAAAACCCTAATTGGACAAGAATAAGCCTAGGGAGGACGAAAATGACCTAAATGTTAATCCAATGACACAAATGAACTTATTGGATGCACAAGATTGGTTAAAAACCCTAATTGGACAAGAATAAGCCTAGGGAGGACGAAAATGACCTAAATGTTCATCCAATGACACAAACACACCTATTGGATGCACAAGATTGGTTAAAAACCCTAATTGGACAAGAATAAGCCTAGGGAGTACGAAAATGGCCTAAATGTTAATCCAATGACACAAATGAACTACCTAATTGGACAAGAATATGCCTAGGGAGGACGAAAATGACCTAAATGTTCATCCAATGACACAAATGAACTTATTGGATGCACAAGATTGCTTAAAACCCTAATTGGACAAGAATAAGCCTAGGGAGGACGAAAATGACCTAAATGATCATCCAATGACACAAACACACCTATTGGATGCACAAGATTGGTTAGTAACCCTAATTGGATAAGAATAAGCCTAAGGACGATGAAAATGACCTAAATGTTCATCCAATGACACAAATGAACTTATTGGATGCACAAGATTGGTTAGAAACCCTAATAGGACAAGAATAAGCATAGGGAGGACGAAAATGACCTAAATGTTAATCCAATGACACAAATGAACTTATTGGATGCACAAGATTGGTTAAAAACCCTAATTGGACAAGAATAAGCCTAGGGAGGACGAAAATGACCTAAATGTTCATCCAATGACACAAACACACCTATTGGATGCACAAGATTGGTTAAAAACCCTAATTGGACAAGAATAAGCCTAGGGAGGACGAAAATGGCCTAAATGTTCATCCAATGACACAAACACACCTATTGGATGCACAAGATTGGTTAGAAACCCTAATTGGACAAGAATAAGCCTAGGGAGGACGAAAATGACCTAAATGTTCATCCAATGACACAAACACACCTATTGGATGCACAAGATTGGTTAAAAACCCTAATTGGACAAGAATAAGCCTAGGGAGGACGAAAATAACCTAAATTTTCATCCAATGACACAAATACACCTATTGGATGCACAAGATTAGTTGGAAACCCTAATTGGACAAGAATAAGCCTAGGGAGGACGAAAATGACCTAAATGTTCATTCAATAACACAAATGAACTTATTGGATGCACAAGATTGCTTAAAAACCCTAATTAGACAAGAATAAGCCTAGGGAGGACGAAAATGACCTAAATGTTCATCCAATGACACAAATGAACTTATTGGATGCACAAGATTGCTTAAAAACCCTAATTGGACAAGAATAAGCCTAGGGAGGACGAAAATGACCTAAATGTTCATCCAATGACACAAACACACCTATTGGATGCACAAGATTGGTTAGAAACGCTAATTGGACAAGAATAAGCCTAGGGAAGACGAAAATGACCTAAATGTTCATCCAATGACACAAACACACCTATTGGATGCACAAGATTGGTTAAAAACCGTAATTGGACAAGAATAAGTCTAGGGAGGACGAAAATGACCTAAATGTTCATCCAATGACACAAATGAACTTATTGGATGCACAAGATTGGTTAGAAACCCTAATTGGACAAGGATAAGCCTAGGGAGGACGAAAATGACCTAAATGTTCATCCAATGACACAAATGAACTTATTGGATGCACAAGATTGCTTAAAAACCCTAATTGGACAAGAATAAGCCTAGGGAGGACGAAAATGACCTAAATGTTCATCCAATGACACAAACACACCTATTGGACGCACAAGATAGGTTAGAAACCCTAATTGAACAAGAATAAGCCTAGGGAGAACGAAAATGACCTAAATGTTCATCCAATGACACAAATGAACTTATTGGATGCACAAGATTGCTTAAAACCCTAATTGGATAAGAATAAGCCTTGGGAGGACGTAAATGACCTAAATGTTCATCGAATGACACAAACACACCTATTGGATGCACAAGATTGGCTTAAAACCCTAATTGGACAAGAATAAGACTAGGGAGGACGAAAATGACCTAAATGTTCATCCAATGACACAAATGAACTTATTGGATGCACAAGATTGCTTAAAAATCCTAATTGGACAAGAATAAGCCTAGGGAGGACGAAAATGACCTAAATGTTCATCCAATGACACAAATACACCTATTGGATGCACAAGATTGGTTAGAAACCCTAATTGGACAAGAATAAGACAAGGGAGGACGAAAATGACCTAAATGTTCATCCAATGACACAAACACACTTATTGGATGCACAAGATTGGTTAAAAACCATAATTGGACAAGAATAAGCCTAGGGAGGACGAAAATGACCTAAATGTTCATCCAATGACACAAATGAACTTATTGGATGCACAAGATTGCTTAAAAACCCTAATTGGACAAGAATAAGCCTAGGGAGGACGAAAATGACCTAAATGTTCATCCAATGACACAAATGAACTTATTGGATGCACAAGATTGCTTAAAAACCCTAATTGGACAAGAATAAGCCTAGGGAGGACGAAAATGACCTAAATGTTCATCCAATGACACAAATGAACTTATTGGATGCACAAGATTGCTTAAAACCCTAATTGGACAAGAATAAGACTAGGGATGCCGAAAATGACCTAAATGTTCATCCAATGACACAAATACACCTATTGGATGCAAAAGATTGGTTAGAAACCCTAATTGGACAAGAATAAGCCTAGGGAGGACGAAAATGACCTAAATGTTCATCCAATGACACAAATGAACTTATTGGATGCACAAGATTGCTTAAAAACCCTAATTGGACAAGAATAAGCCTAGGGAGGACGAAAATGACCTAAATGTTCATCCAATGAAACAAATGAACTTATAGGATTCACAAGATTGCTTAAAAACCCTAATTGGACAAGAATAAGCCTAGGGAGGACGAAAATGACCTAAATGTTCATCCAATACACAAATGAACTTATTGGATGCACAAGATTGCTTAAAACCCTAATTGGACAAGAATAAGACTAGGGAGGACGAAAATGACCTAAATGTTCATCCAATGACACAAACACACCTATTGGATGCACAAGATTGGTTAGAAACCCTAATTGAACAAGAATAAGCCTAGGGAGGACGAAAATCACTTAAATCTTAATTCAATGACAAAAATGAACTTATTGGATGCACAAGATTGCTTAAAAACCCTAATTGGACAAGAATAAGCCTACGGAGGACGAAAATGACCTAAATGTTCATCCAATGACACAAATACACCTATTGGATGCAAAAGATTGGTTAGAAACCCTAATTTGACAAGAATAAGCCTAGGGAGGACGAAAATGACCTAAATGTTCATCCAATGACACAAACACACCTATTGGATGCACAAGATTGGTTAAAAACCCTAATTGGACAAGAATAAGCCTAGGGAGGACGAAAATGACCTAAATGTTCATCCAATGACACAAATGAACTTATTGGATGCACAAGATTGGTTAGAAACCCTAATTGGACAAGAATAATTCTAGGGAGGACGAAAATGACCTAAATGTTCATCCAATGACACTAATGAACTTATTGGATGCACAAGATTGGTTAAAAATCCTAATTGGACAAGAATAAGACTAGGGAGGACGAAAATGACCTAAATGTTCATCCAATGACACAAACACACCTATTGGATGCACAAGATTGGTTAAAAACCCTAATTGGACAAGAATAAGCCTAGAGAGGACGAAAATGACCTAAATGTTCAACCAATGACAAAAATGAAGTTATTGGATGCACAAGATTTGTTAAAAACCCTAATTGGACAAGAATAAGCCTAGGGAGGACGAAAATGACCTAAATGTTCATCCAATGACAAAACACACCTATTGGATGCACAAGATTGGTTAAAAACCCTAATTGGACAACAATAAGCCTAGGGAGGACGAAAATGACTTAAATGTTCATCCAATGACACAAACACACCTATTGGATGCACAAGATTGGTTAAAAACCCTAATTGGACAAGAATAAGCCTAGGGAGGACGAAAATGACTTAAATGTTAATCCAATGACACAAATGAACTTATTGGATGCACAATATTGCTAAAAACCCTAATTGGAGAAGAATAAGTCTGGGGAGGACGAAAATGACCTAAATGTTCATCAAATGACACAAACACACCTATTGGATGCACAAGATTGGTTAAAAACCTTAATTGGACAAGAATAAGCCCATGGAGGACGAAAATGACGTAAATGTTCATCAAATGACACAAACACACCTATTGGATGCACAAGATTGGTTAAAAACCTTAATTGGACAAGAATAAGCCCATGGAGGACGAAAATGACGTAAATTTTCATCCAATGACACAAACACACCTATTGGATGCACAAGATTGGTTAGAAACCCTAATTGGACAAGAATAAGCCTAGGGAGGACAAAAATGACCTAAATGTTCATCCAATGACACAAATGAACTTATTGGATGCACAAGATTGCTTAAAAACCCTAATTAGACATGAATAAGACTAGGGAGGACGAAAATGACCTAAATGTTCATCCAATGACACAAATGAACTTATTGGATGCACAAGATTGGTTAAAAACCCTAATTGGACAAGAATCAGTCTAGGGAGGACGAAAATGACCTAAATGTTCATCCAATGACACAAATAAACTTATTGGATGCACAAGATTGCTTAAAACCCTAATTGGACAAGAATAAGCCTTGGGAGGATGAAAATGATCTAAATGTTCATCAAATGACACAAACACACCTATTGGATGCACAAGATTGGTTAAAAATCCTAATTGGACAAGAATAAGCCTAGGGAGGACGAAAATGACCTAAATGTTCATCTAATGACACAAACACACCTATTGGATGCACAAGATTGGTTAGAAACCCTAATTGAACAACAATAAGCCTTGGAAGGACGAAAATGACCTAAATGTTCATCAAATGACACAAACACACCTATTGGATGCACAAGATTGGCTTAAAACCCTAATTGGACAAGAATAAGACTAGGGAGGACGAAAATGACCTAAATGTTCATCCAATGACACAAATGAACTTATTGGATGCACAAGATTGCTTAAAACCCTAATTGGACAAGAATAAGACTAGGGATGACGAAAATGACCTAAATGTTCATCCAATGACACAAATACACCTATTGGATGCAAAAGATTGGTTAGAAACCCTAATTGGACAAGAATAAGCCTAGGGAGGACGAAAATGACCTAAATGTTCATCCAATGACACAAATGAACTTATTGGATGCACAAGTTTGGTTAGAAACCCTAATTGGACAAGAATAAGCCTAGGGAGGACGAAAATGACCAAAATGTTCATCCAATGACACAAATGAACTTATTGGATGCACAAGATTGCTTATAAACCCTAATTGGACAAGAATAAGCCTAGGGAGGACGAAAATGACCTAAATGTTCATCCAATGACACATATGAACTTATTGGATGCACAAGATTGGTTAGAAACCCTAATTGGACAAGAATAAGCCTAGGGAGGACGAAAATGACCTAAATGTTCATCCAATGACACAAATGAACTTATTGGATGCACAAGATTGCTTAAAAACCCTAATTGGACAAGAATAAGCCTAGGGTGGACGAAAATGACCTAAATGTTCATCCAATGACACAAATGAACTTATTGGATGCATAAGATTGCTTAAAAACCCTAATTAGACAAGAATAAGCCTAGGGAGGACGAAAATGACCTAAATGTTCATCCAATGACACAAATGAACTTATTGGATGCACAAGATTGCTTAAAACCCTAATTGGACAAGAATAAGACTAGGGAGGACGAAAATGACCTAAATGTTCATCCAATGACACAAACACACCTATTGGATGCACAAGATTGGTTAGAAACCTTAATTGAACAAGAATAAGCCTAGGGAGGACGAAAATGACTTAAATCTTAATCCAATGACACAAATGAACTTATTGGATGCACAAGATTGCTTTAAACCCTAATTGGACAAGAATAAGACTAGGGAGGACGAAAATGACCTAAATGTTCATCCAATGACACAAATACACCTATTGGATGCAAAAGATTGGTTAGAAACCCTAATTGGACAAGAATAAGCCTAGGGAGGACGAAAATGACCTAAATGTTCATCCAATGACACAAATGAACTTATTGGATGTACAAGATTGCTTATAAACCCTAATTGGACAAGAATAAGCCTAGGGAGGACGAAAATGACCTAAATGTTCATCCAATGACACAAATGAACTTATTGGATTCACAAGATTGCTTAAAAACCCTAATTAGACAAGAATAAGCCTAGGGAGGACGAAAATGACCTAAATGTTCAACCAATGACACAAACACCCCTATTGGAAGCACAAGATTGGTTAAAAACCCTAATTGGACAAGAATAAGCCTAGGGAGGACGAAAATGACCTAAATGTTCATCCAATGAGACAAATGAACTTATTTGATGCACAAGATTGCTTAAAAATCCTAATTGGACAAGAATAAGCCTAGGGAGGACGAAAATGGCCTAAATGTTCATCCAATGACACAAATACACCTATTGGATGCACAAGATTTGTTAGAAACCCTAATTGAAAAGAATAAGCCTAGGTAGGACGAAAATGACCTAAATGTTCATCCAATGACACAAACAAACCTATTGGATGCACAAGATTGGTTAAAAACCCTAATTGGACAAGAATAAGCCTAGGGAGGACGAAAATGACCTAAATGTTCATCCAATGACACAAATGAACTTATTGGATGCACAAGATTACTTAAAAACCCTAATTAGACAAGAATAAGCCTAGGGAGGACGAAAATGACCTAAATGTTCATCCAATGACACAAATACATCTATTGGATACACAAGATTAGTTAGAAACCCTAATTGGACAAGAATAAGCCTAGGGAGGACGAAAATGACCTAAATGTTCATCCAATGACACAAATGAACTTATTGGATGCACAAGATTGCTTAAAACCCTAATTGGACAAGAATAAGACTAGGGAGGACGAAAATGACCTAAATGTTCATCCAATGACACAAATACACCTATTGGATGCAAAAGATTGGTTAGAAACCCTAATTGGACAAGAATAAGCCTAGGGAGGACGAAAATGACCTAAATGTTCATCCAATGACACAAATGAACTTATTGGATGCACAAGATTGGTTAGAAACCCTAAATGGACAAGAATAAGCATAGAGAGGACGAAAATGACCTAAATGTTCATCCAATGACACAAATGAACTTATTGGATGCACAAGATTGCTTATAAACCCTAATTGGACAAGAATAAGCCTAGGGAGGACGAAAATGACCTAAATGTTCATCCAATGACACAAATGAACTTATTGGATGCACAAGATTGCTTAAAAACCCTAATTGGACAAGAATAAGCCTAGGGAGGACGAAAATGACCTAAATGTTCATCCAATGACACAAATGAGTTTATTGGATGCACAAGATTGGTTAGAAACCCTAATTGAAAAAGAATAAGCCTAGGGAGGACGAAAATGACCTAAATGTTCATCCAATGACACAAATGAGTTTATTGGATGCACAAGATTGCTTAAAAACCCTAATTGGACAAGAATAAGACTAGGGAGGACGAAAATGACCTAAATGTTCATCCAATGACACAAATACACCTATTGGATGCAAAAGATTGGTTAGAAACCCTAATTGGACAAGAATAAGCCTAGGGAGGACGAAAATGACCTAAATGTTCATCCAATGACACAAATGAACTTATTGGATGCACAAGATTGCTTAAAAACCCTAATTGGACAAGAATAAGCCTAGGGAGGACGAAAATGACCTAAATGTTCATCCAATGACACAAATGAACTTATTGGATGCACAAGATTGCTTAAAACCCTAATTGGACAAGAATAAGACTAGGGATGCCGAAAATGACCTAAATGTTCATCCAATGACACAAATACACCTATTGGATGCAAAAGATTGGTTAGAAACCCTAATTGGACAAGAATAAGCCTAGGGAGGACGAAAATGACCTAAATGTTCATCCAATGACACAAATGAACTTATTGGATGCACAAGATTGCTTAAAAACCCTAATTGGACAAGAATAAGCCTAGGGAGGACGAAAATGACCTAAATGTTCATCCAATGACACAAATACACCTATTGGATGCAAAAGATTGGTTAGAAATTCTAATTTTACAAGAATAAGCCTAGGGAGGACGAAAATGACCTAAATGTTCATCCAATGACACAAACACACCTATTGGATGCACAAGATTGGTTAAAAACCCTAATTGGACAAGAATAAGCCTAGGGAGGACGAAAATGACCTAAATGTTCATCCAATGACACAAATGAACTTATTGGATGCACAAGATTGGTTAGAAACCCTAATTGGACAAGAATAAGCCTAAGGAGGACGAAAATGACCTAAATGTTCATCCAATGACACAAATGAACTTATTTGATGCACAAGATTGCTTAAATACCCTAATTGGACAAGAATAAGCCTAGGGAGGACGAAAATGACCTAAATGTTCATCCAATGACACAAATGAACTTATTGGATGCACAAGATTGCTTAAAACCCTAATTGGACAAGAATAAGACTAGGGAGGACGAAAATGACCTAAATGTTCATCCAATGACACAAACACACCTATTGGATGCACAAGATTGGTTAGAAACCCTAATTGAAAAAGAATAAGCCTAGGGAGGACGAAAATGACCTAAATGTTCATCCAATGACACAAATGAACTTATTTGATACACAAGATTGGTTAGAAACCGTAATTGGACAAGAATAAGCCTAGGGAGGACGAAAATGACCTAAATGTTCATCCAATGACACAAATGAACTTATTGGATGCACAAGATTGCTTAAAACCCTAATTGGACAAGAATAAGACTAGGGAGGACGAAAATGACCTAAATGTTCATCCAATGACACAAATACACCTATTGGATGCAAAAGATTGGTTAGAAACCCTAATTGGACAAGAATAAGCCTAGGGAGGACGAAAATGACCTAAATGTTCATCCAATGACACAAATGAACTTTTTGGACGCACAAGATTGCTTAAAAACCCTAATTGGACAAGAATAAGCCTAGGGAGGACGAAAATGATCTAAATGTTCATCTAATGACACAAATGAACTTATTGGATGCACAAGAATGGTTAAAAACCCTAACGGGACAACAATAAGCCTAGGGAGGACGAAAATGACCTAAATGTTCGTCCAATGACACAAACACACCTATTGGATGCACAAGATTGGTTAGAAACCCTAATTGGACAAGAATAAGCCTAGGGAGGACGAAAATGACCTAAATGTTCATCCAATGACACAAATTAACTTATTGGATGCACAAGATTGCTTAAAAACCCTAATTGGACAAGAATAAGCCTAGGGAGGACGAAAATGACCTAAATGTTCATCCAATGACAAAAACACACCTATTGGATGCAAAAGATTGGTTAAAAACCCTAATTGGACAAGAATAAGCCTTGGGAGGACGAAAATGACATAAATGTTCATCCAATCACACAAATGAACTTATTAGATGCACAAGATTGCTTAAAAACCCTAATTGGACAAGAATAATCCTAGGGAGGACGAAAATGACCTAAATGTTCATCCAATGACACAAATGAACTTATTGGATGCACAAGATTGGTGAAAAACCCTAATTGGACAAGAATAAGCCTAGGGTGGACGAAAATGACCTAAATGTTCATCCAATGACACAAACACTCCTATTGGATGCACAAGATTGGTTAGAAACCCTAATTGGACAAGAATAAGCCTAGGGAGGACGAAAATGACCTAAATGTTCATCCAATGACACAAATGAACTTATTGGATGCACAAGATTGCTTAAAAACCCTAATTGGACAAGAATAAGCCTAGGGAGGACGAAAATGACCTAAATGTTCATCCAATGACACAAATGAAATTATTGGATGCACAAGATTGCTTAATACCCTAATTGGATAAGAATAAGACTAGGGAGGACGAAAATGACCTAAATGTTCATCCAATGACACAAATGGATGCACAAGATTGCTTAAAAACCCTAATTGGACAAGAATAAGACTAGGGAGGACGAAAATGACCTAAATGTTCATCCAATGACACAAACACACCTATTGGATGCACAAGATTGGTTAAAAGCGCTAAATGGACAAGAATATGCCTAGGGAGGACGAAAAGGACTTAAATCTTAATCCAATGACACAAATGAACTTCTTGGATGCACAAGATTGCTTAAAACCCTAATTGGATAAGAATAAGCCTTGGGAGGACGAAAATGACCTAAATGTTCATCAAATGACACAAACACACCTATTGGATGCACAAGATTGGCTTAAAACCCTAATTGGACAAGAATAAGCCTAGGGTGGACGAAAATGACCTAAATGTTCATCCAATGACACAAACACACCTATTGGATGCACAAGATTGGTTAAAAACCCTAATTGGTCAAGAATAAGCCTAGGGAGGACGAAAATGACCTAAATGTTCATCCAATGACACAAACACACCTATTGGATGCACAAGATTGGTTAAAAACCCTAACTGGACAAGAATAAGCCTAGGGAGGACGAAAATGACTTAAATCTTAATTTAATGACACAAATGAACTTATTGGAAGCACAAGATTGCTTAAAAACCCTAATTGGACAAGAATAAGCCTAGGGAGGACGAAAATGACCTAAATGTTCATCCAATGACACAAATGAACTTATTGGATGCACAAGATTGGTTAAAAACCCTAATTGAACAAGAATAAGCCTAGGGAGGACGAAAATGACCTAAATGTTCATCCAATGACACAAATAAACTTATTGGATGCACAAGATTGGTTAAAAACCCTAATTGGACAAGAATAAGCCTAGGGAGGACGAAAATGACCTAAATGTTAATCCAATGACACAACTCAACTTATTGGATGCACAAGATTGGTTAAAAACCCTAATTGGACAAGAATAAGCCTAGGGAGGACGAAAATGACCTAAAATATCATTCAATGACATAAATGAACTTATTGGATGCACAAGATTGGTTAAAAACCCTAATTGGACAAGAATAAGCATAGGGAGGACGAAAATGACCTAATTGATCATCCAATGACACAAACACACCTATTGGATGCACAAGATTGGTTAAAAACCCTAATTAGACAAGAATAAGCCTAGGAAGGACAAAAATGACCTAATTGATCATCCAATGACACAAACACACCTATTGGATGCACAAGATTGGTTAAAAACCCTAATTGGACAAGAATAAGCCTAGGGAGGACGAAAATGACCTAATTGATCATCCAATGACACAAACACACCTATTGGATGCACAAGATTGGTTAAAAACCCTAATTGGACAAGAATAAGCCTAGGGAGGACGAAAATGACCTAATTGATCATCCAATGACACAAACACACCTATTGGATGCATAAGATTGGTTAAAAACCCTAATTGGACAAGAATAAGCTTAGGGAGGACGAAAAATGACCTAATTGATCATCCAATGACACAAACACACCTATTGGATGCACAAGATTGGTTAAAAACCCTAATTGGACAAGAATAAGCCTAGGGAGGACGAAAATGACCTAATTGATCATCCAATGACACAAACACACCTATTGGATGCACAAGATTGGTTAGAAACCCTAATTGGACAAGAATAAGCCTAGGGAGGACAAAAATGAACTAATTGATCATCCAATGACACAAACACACCTATTGGATGCACAAGATTGGTTAAAAACCCTAATTGGACAAGAATAAGCCTAGGGAGGACGAAAATGACCTAATTGATCATCCAATGACACAAACACACCTATTGGATGCACAAGATTGGTTAAAAACCCTAATTGGACAAGAATAAGCCTAGGGAGGACGAAAATGACCTAATTGATCATCCAATGACACAAACACACCTATTGGATGCGCATGATTGGTTCAAAACCCTAATTGGACAAGAATATGCCTAGGGAGGACGAAAATGACCTAAATGTTAATCCAATGACACAAATGAACTTATTGGATGCACAAGATTGGTTAAAAACCCTAATTGGACAAGAATAAGCCTAGGGAGGACGTAAATGACCTAAATGTTCATCCAATGACACAAATGAACTTATTGGATGCACAAGATTGCTTAAAAACCCTAATTGGACAAGAATAAGCCTAGGGAGGACGAAAATGACCTAAATGTTCATCCAATGACACAAATGAACTTATTGGATGCACAATATTGCTTAAAACCCTAATTGGATAAGAATAAGACTAGGGAGGACGAAAATGACCTAAATGTTCATCCAATGACACAAACACATCTATTGGATGCACAAGATTGGTTAGAAACCCTAATTGAACAAGAATAAGCCTAGGGAGGACGAAAATTACTTAAATATTAATCCAATGACACAAATGAACTTATTGGATGCACAAGATTGCTTAAAAACCCTAATTAGACAAGAATAAGCCTAGGGAGGACGAAAATGACCTAAATGTTCATCCAATGACACAAATACAACTATTGGATGCACAAGATTGGTTAGAAACCCTAATTGGACAAGAATAAGACTAGGGAGGACGAAAATGACCTAAATGTTTATCCAATTACACAAACACACCTAT
This sequence comes from Cicer pinnatifidum, assembly GCA_037974775.1. NCBI lineage: Eukaryota > Viridiplantae > Streptophyta > Magnoliopsida > Fabales > Fabaceae > Cicer > Cicer pinnatifidum. The sequence goes on along the minus strand of JBBPBR010000630.1, from coordinate 135,172 downwards.
TGGATGCACAAGATTGGTTAAAATCCCTAATTGGACAACAATAAGCCTAGGGAGGATGAAAATGACCTAAATGTTCATCTAATGACACAAACACATCTATTGGATGCACAAGATTGGTTAAAAACCCTAATTGCACAAAACTAAGCCTAGTGAGGACGAAAATAACCTAAATGTTCATCCAACGACACAAATGAACTTTTTGATGCACAAGATTGCTTAAAACCCTAATTGGACAAGAATTAGACTAGGGAGGACGAAAATGACCTAAATGTTCATCCAATGACACAAACACACCTATTGGATGCACAAGATTGGTTAGAAACCCTAATTGAACAAGAATAAGCCTAGGGAGGACGAAAATGACCTAAATGTTCATCCAATGACACAAATGAACTTATTGGATGCACAAGATTGCTTAAAAACCCTAATTGGACAAGAATAAGCCTAGGGAGGACGAAAATGACCTAAATGTTCATCCAATGACACAAATGAACTTATTGGATGCACAAGATTGCTTAAAAACCCTAATTGGACAAGAATAAGCCTAGGGAGGACGAAAATGACCTAAATGTTCATCCAATGACACAAATACACCTATTGGATGCACAAGATTGGTTAGAAACCCTAATTGGACAAGAATAAGACAAGGGAGGACGAAAATGACCTAAATGTTCATCCAATGACACAAACACACTTATTGGATGCACAAGATTGGTTAAAAACCATAATTGGACAAGAATAAGCCTAGGGAGGACGAAAATGACCTAAATGTTCATCCAATGACACAAATGAACTTATTGGATGCACAAGATTGCTTAAAAACCCTAATTGGACAAGAATAAGCCTAGGGAGGACGAAAATGACCTAAATGTTCATCCAATGACACAAATGAACTTATTGGATGCACAAGATTGCTTAAAAACCCTAATTGGACAAGAATAAGCCTAGGGAGGACGAAAATGACCTAAATGTTCATCCAATGACACAAATACGCCTATTGGATGCACAAGATTGGTTAGAAACCCTAATTGGACAAGAATAAGCCTAGGGAGGACGAAAATGACCTAAATGTTCATCCAATGACACAAATGAACTTATTGGATGCACAAGATTGCTTAAAAACCCTAATTGGACAAGAATAAGCCTAGGGAGGACGAAAATGACCTAAACGTTCATCCAATGACACAAATGAACTTATTGGATGCACAAGATTGGTTAAAAACCCTAATTGGACAAGAATAAGCCTAGGGAGGACGAAAATGACCTAAATGTTCATCCAATGACACAAACACACCTATTGGATGCACAAGATTGGTTAAAAACCCTAATTAGACAAGAATAAGCCTAGGGTGATCGAAAATGACCTAAATGTTTATCCAATGACACAAATGAACTTATTGGATGCACAAGATTGGTTAAAAACCCTAATTGGACAAGAATAAGCCTAGGGAGGACGAAAATGACCTAAATGTTCATCCAATGACACAAACACTCCTATTGGATGCACAAGATTGGTTAGAAACCCTAATTGGACAAGAATAAGCCTAGGGAGGACGAAAATGACCTAAATGTTCATCCAATGACACAAATGAACTTATTGGATGCACAAGATTGCTTAAAAAACCTAATTGGACAAGAATAAGCCTAGGGAGGACGAAAATGACCTAAATATTCATCCAATGACACAAATGAACTTATTTGATGCACAAGATTGCTTAAAACCCTAATTGGACAAGAATAAGACTAGGGAGGACGAAAATGACCTAAATGTTCATCCATTGACACAAACACACCTATTGGATGCACAAGATTGGTTAAAAACCCTAATTGGACAAGAATAAGCCTTGGGAGGACGAAAATGACATAAATGTTCATCCAATGACACAAATGAACTTATTGGATGCACAAGATTAGTTAAAAACCCTAATTGGACAAGAATAAGCCTAGGGTGGACGAAAATGACCTAAATGTTCATCCAATGACACAAATGAACTTATTGGATGCACAAGATTGGTTAAAAACCCTAATTGAACAAGAATAAGCCTAGGGAGGACGAAAATGACCTAAATGTTCATCCAATGACACAAACACACCTATTGGACGCACAAGATTTGTTAAAAACCCTAATTGGACAACAATAAGCATAGGGAGGATGAAAATGACCTAAATGTTCATCTAATGACACAAACACACCTATTGGATGCACAAGATTGGTTAAAAACCCTAATTGCACAAAACTAAGCCTAGGGAGGACGAAAATGATCTAAATGTTCATCCAATGACACAAATGAACTTATTGGATGCACAAGATTGCTTAAAACCCTAATGGGACAAGAATAAGACTAGGGAGGACGAAAATGACCTAAATGTTCATCCAATGACACAAACACACCTATTGGATGCACAAGATTGGTTAGAAACCCTAATTGAACAAGAATAAGCCTAGGGAGGACAAAAATGACCTAAATGTTCATCCAATGACACAAATGAACTTATTGGATGCACAAGATTGCTTAAAAACCCTAATTGGACAACAATAAGCCTAGGGAGGATGTAAATGACCTAAATGTTCATCCAATGACACAAACACACCTATTGGATGCACAAGATTGGTTAAAAACCCTAACTTGACAAGAATAAGCCTAGGGAGGACGAAAATGACTTAAATCTTAATCCAATGACACAAATGAACTTATTGGATGCACAGGATTGCTTAAAACCCTAATTGGATAAGAATAAGCCTTGGGAGGACGAAAATGACCTAAATGTTCATCAAATGACACAAACACACCTATTGGATGCACAAGATTGGCTTAAAACCCTAATTGGACAAGAATAAGCCTAGGGAGGACGAAAATGACCTAAATGTTCATCCAATGACACAAATGAACTTATTGGATGCACAAGATTGCTTAAAAACCCTAATTGGACAACAATAAGCCTAGGGAGGATGAAAATGACCTAAATGTTCATCTAATGACACAAACACACCTATTGGATGCACAAGATTGGTTAAAAACCCTAATTGCACAAAACTAAGCCTAGGGAGGAAGAAAATGACCTAAATGTTCATCCAATGACACAAATGAACTTATTGGATACACAAGATTGCTTAAAACCCTAATGGGACAAGAATAAGACTAGGGAGGACGAAAATGACCTAAATGTTCATCCAATGACACAAACACACCTATTGGATGCACAAGATTGGTTAGAAACCCTAATTGAACAAGAATAAGCCTAGGGAGGACGAAAATGACCTAAATGTTCATCCAATGACACAAATGAACTTATTGGATGCACAAGAATGCTTAAAAACCCTAATTGGACAAGAATAAGCCTAGGGAGGACGAAAATGACCTAAATGTTCATCCAATGACACAAATGAACTTATTGGATGCACAAGATTGGTTAAAAACCCTAATTGGACAAGAATAAGCCTTCGGAGGACGAAAATAACATAATTGTTCATCCAATGACACAAACACACCTATTGGATGCACAAGATTGGTTAAAAACCCTAACTTGACAAGAATAAGCCTAGGGAGGACGAAAATGACTTAAATCTTAATCCAATGACACAAATGAACTTATTGGATGCACAAGATTGCTTAAAACCCTAATTGGATAAGAATAAGCCTTAGGAGGACGAAAATGACCTAAATGTTCATCAAATGACACAAACACACACCTATTGGATGCACAAGATTGGCTTAAAACCCTAATTGGACAAGAATAAGACTAGGGAGGACGAAAATGACCTAAATGTTCATCCAATGACACAAATGAACTTATTGGATGCACAAGATTGCTTAAAAACCCTAATTGGACAAGAATAAGCCTAGGGAGGACGAAAATGACCTAAATGTTCATCCAATGACACAAATGAACTTATTGGATGCCCAAGATTGGTTTGAAACCCTAATTGGACAAGAATAAGCCTTGGGAGGACGAAAATGACCTAAATGTTCATCCAATGACACAAATGAACTTATTGGATGCACAAGATTGGTTAAAAACCCTAATTGGACAAGAATAAGCCTAGGGAGGACGAAAATGACCTAAATGTTCATCCAATGACACAAACACACCTATTGGATGCACAAGATTGGTTAAAAACCCTAACTGGACAAGAATAAGCCTAGGGAGGACGAAGATGACTTAAATCTTAATCCAATGACACAAATGAACTTATTGGATGCACAAGATTGCTTAAAACCCTAATTGGATAAGAATAAGCCTTGGGAGGACGAAAATGACCTAAATGTTCATCAAATGACACAAACACACCTATTGGATGCACAAGATTGGCTTAAAACCCTAATTGGACAAGAATAAGACTGGGGAGGACGAAAATGACCTAAATGTTCATCCAATGACACAAACACACCTATTGGTTGCACAAGATTGGTTAAAAACCCTAATTGGACAACAATAAGCCTAGGGGGGATGAAAATGACCTCAATGTTCATCTAATGACACAAACACACCTATTGGATGCACAAGATTGGTTAAAAACCCTAATTGCACAAAACTAAGCCTAGTGAGGACGAAAATAACCTAAATGTTCATCCAATGACACAAATGAACTTATTGGATGCACAAGATTGCTTAAAACCCTAATTGGACAAGAATAAGACTAGGGAGGACGAAAATGACCTAAATGTTCATCCAATGACACAGACACACCTATTGGATGCACAAGATTGGTTAGAAACCCTAATTGAACAAGAATAAGCCTAGGGAGGACGAAAATGACCTAAATGTTCATCCAATGACACAAATGAACTTATTGGATGCACAAGATTGCTTAAAAACCGTAATTGGACAAGAATAAGCCTAGGGAGGACGAAAATGACCTAAATGTTCATCCAATGACACAAATGAACTTATTGGATGCACAAGATTGCTTAAAACCCTAATTGGACAAGAATAAGACTAGGGAGGACGAAAATGACCTAAATGTTCATCCAATGACACAAATACACCTATTGGATGCAAAAGATTGGTTAGAAACCTTAATTGGACAAGAATAAGCCTAGGGAGGACGAAAATGACCTAAATGTTCATCCAATGACACAAATGAACTTATTGGATGCACAAGATTGCTTAAAAACCCTAATTGGACAAGAATAAGCCTAGGGAGGACGAAAATGACCTAAATGTTCATCCAATGACACAAATGAACTTATTGGATGCACAAGATTGCTTAAAACCCTAATTGGACAAGAATAAGCCTTTGGAGGACGAAAATGACCTAAATGTTCATCCAATGACACAAACACACCTATTGGATGCACAAGATTGGTGAAAAACCCTAATTGAACAAAAATATGCCTAGGGAGGACGAAAATGACTTAAATCTTAATCCAATGACACAAATGAACTTATTGGATGCACAAGATTGCTTAAAACCCTAATTGGATAAGAATAAGCCTTGGGAGGACGAAAATGACCTAAATGTTCATCAAATGACACAAACACACCTATTGGATGCACAAGATTGGCTTAAAACCCTAATTGGACAAGAATAAGACTAGGGAGGACGAAAATGACCTAAATGTTCATCCAATGACACAAATGAACTTATTGGATGCACAAGATTGCTTAAAACCCTAATTGGACAAGAATAAGACTAGGGAGGACGAAAATGACCGAAATGTTCATCCAATGACACAAACACACCTATTGGATGCACAAGATTGGTTAGAAACCCTAATTGAACAAGAATAAGCCTAGGGAGGACGAAAATGACTTAAATCTTAATCCAATGACACAAATGAACTTATTGGATGCACAAGATTGCTTTAAACCCTAATTGGACAAGAATAAGACTAGGGAGGATGAGAATGACCTAAATGTTCATCAAATGACACAAACACACCTATTGGATGCACAAGATTGGTTAAAAACCCTAATTGGACAACAATAAGCCTAGGGAGGAAGAAAATGACCTAAATGTTCATCTAATGACACAAACACACCTATTGGATGCACAAGATTGGTTAAAAACCCTAATTGCACAAAACTAAGCCTAGTGAGGACGAAAATAACCTAAAGGTTCATCCAATGGCACAAATGAACTTATTGGATGCACAAGATTGCTTAAAACCCTAATTGGACAAGAATAAGACTAGGGAGGACGGAAATGACCTAAATGTTCATCCAATGACACAAACACATCTATTGGATGCACAAGATTGCTTAGAAACCCTAATTGAACAAGAATAAGCCTAGGGAGGACGAAAATGACCTAAATGTTCATCCAATGACACAAATGAACTTATTGGATGCACAAGATTGCTTAAAAACCCTAATTGGACAAGAATAAGCCTAGGGAGGACGAAAATGACCTAAATGTTCATCCAATGACACAAATACACCTATTGGATGCACAAGATTGGTTAAAAACCCTAATTCGACAAGTATAAGCCTAGGGAGGACGAAAATGACCTAAATGTTCATCCAATGACACAAATGAACTTATTGGATGCACAAGATTGCTTAAAAACCCTAATTGGACAAGAATAAGCCTAGGGAGGACGAAAATGACCTAAATGTTCATCCAATGACACAAATACACCTATTGGATGCACAAGATTGGTTAAAAACCCTAATAGGACAAGAATAAGCCTAGGGAGGACGAAAATGACCTAAATGTTCATCCAATGACACAAATGAACTTATTGGATGCACAAGATTGCTTAAAAACCCTAATTGGACAAGAATAAGCCTAGGGAGGACGAAAATGACCTAAATGTTCATCCAATGACACAAATACACCTATTAGATGCACAAGATAGTTTAAAAACCCTAATTGGACAAGAATATGCCTAGGGAGGACGAAAATGAGCTAAATGTTCATCCAATGACACAAATGAACTTATTGGATGCACAAGATTGCTTAAAAACCCTAATTGGACAAGAATAAGCCTAGGGAGGACGAAAATGACCTAAATGTTCATCCAATGACACAAATGAACTTATTGGATGCACAAGATTGCTTAAAACCCTAATTGGATAAGAATAAGCCTTGGGAGGACGAAAATGACCTAAATGTTCATCGAATGACACAAACACACCTATTGGATGCACAAGATTGGCATAAAACCCTAATTGGACAAGAATAAGACTAGGGAGGACGAAAATGACCTAAATGTTCATCCAATGACACAAACACACCTATTGGATGCACAAGATTGGTTAAAAACCCTAATTGGACAAGAATAAGCCTAGGGAGGACGAAAATGACCTAAATGTTCATCCAATGACACAAATGAACTTATTGGATGCACAAGATTGCTTAAAAACCCTAATTGGACAAGAATAAGCCTAGGGAGGACGAAAATGACCTAAATGTTCAACCAATGACACAAATGAACTTATTGGATGCACAAGATTGCTTAAAACCCTAATTGGACAAGAATAAGACTAGGGAGGACGAAAATGACCTAAATGTTCATCCAATGACACAAACACATCTATTGGATGCACAAGATTGGTTAGAAACCCTAATTGAACAAGAATAAGCCTAGGGAGGACGAAAATTACTTAAATATTAATCCAATGACACAAATGAACTTATTGGATGCACAAGATTGCTTAAAAACCCTAATTAGACAAGAATAAGCCTAGGGAGGACGAAAATGACCTAAATGTTCATCCAATGACACAAATACAACTATTGGATGCACAAGATTGGTTAGAAACCCTAATTGGACAAGAATAAGACTAGGGAGGACGAAAATGACCTAAATGTTTATCCAATTACACAAACACACCTATTGGATGCACAAGATTGGTTAAAATCCCTAATTGGACAACAATAAGCCTAGGGAGGATGAAAATGACCTAAATGTTCATCTAATGACACAAACACATCTATTGGATGCACAAGATTGGTTAAAAACCCTAATTGCACAAAACTAAGCCTAGTGAGGACGAAAATAACCTAAATGTTCATCCAACGACACAAATGAACTTTTTGATGCACAAGATTGCTTAAAACCCTAATTGGACAAGAATTAGACTAGGGAGGACGAAAATGACCTAAATGTTCATCCAATGACACAAACACACCTATTGGATGCACAAGATTGGTTAGAAACCCTAATTGAACAAGAATAAGCCTAGGGAGGACGAAAATGACCTAAATGTTCATCCAATGACACAAATGAACTTATTGGATGCACAAGATTGCTTAAAAACCCTAATTGGACAAGAATAAGCCTAGGGAGGACGAAAATGACCTAAATGTTCATCCAATGACACAAATGAACTTATTGGATGCACAAGATTGCTTAAAAACCCTAATTGGACAAGAATAAGCCTAGGGAGGACGAAAATGACCTAAATGTTCATCCAATGACACAAATACACCTATTGGATGCACAAGATTGGTTAGAAACCCTAATTGGACAAGAATAAGACAAGGGAGGACGAAAATGACCTAAATGTTCATCCAATGACACAAACACACTTATTGGATGCACAAGATTGGTTAAAAACCATAATTGGACAAGAATAAGCCTAGGGAGGACGAAAATGACCTAAATGTTCATCCAATGACACAAATGAACTTATTGGATGCACAAGATTGCTTAAAAACCCTAATTGGACAAGAATAAGCCTAGGGAGGACGAAAATGACCTAAATGTTCATCCAATGACACAAATGAACTTATTGGATGCACAAGATTGCTTAAAAACCCTAATTGGACAAGAATAAGCCTAGGGAGGACGAAAATGACCTAAATGTTCATCCAATGACACAAACACACCTATGGGATGCACAAGATTGGTTAAAAACCCTAATTGGACAAGAATAAGCCTAGGGAGGACGAAAATGACCTAAATGTTCATCCAATGACACAAATGAACTTATTGGATGCACAAGATTGCTTAAAAACCCTAATTGGACAAGAATAAGCCTAGGGAGGACGAAAATGACCTAAATGTTCATCCAATGACACAAATACACCTATTGAATGCACAAGATTGGTTAGAAACCCTAATTGGACAAGAATAAGCCTAGGTAGGACGAAAATGACCTAAATGTTCATCCAATGACACAAATGAACTTATTGGATGCACAAGATTGTTTAAAAACCCTAATTGGACAAGAATAAGCCTAGGGAGGACGAAAATGACCTAAATGTTCATCCAATGACACAAACACACCTATTGGATGCACAAGATTGGTTAAAAACCCTAATTGGACAAGAATAAGCTTAGGGAGAACGAAAATGACTTAAATCTTAATCCAATGACACAAATGAACTTATTGGATGCACAAGATTGCTTAAAACCCTAATTGGATAAGAATAAGCCTTGGGAGGACGAAAATGACCTAAATGTTCATCAAATGACACAAACAAACCTATTGGATGCACAAGATTGGCTTAAAACCCTAATTGGACAAGAATAAGACTAGGGAGGACGAAAATGACCTAAATGTTCATCCAATGACACAAACACACCTATTGGATGCACAAGATTGGTTAAAAACCCTAATTGGACAAGAATAAGCCTAGGGAGGACGAAAATGACCTAAATGTTCATCCAATGACACAAACACACCTATTGGATGCACAAGATTGGTTAAAAACCCTAATTGGACAAGAATAAGCCTAAGGAGGACGAAAATGACCTAAATGTTCAACCAATGACACAAAGGAACTTATTTGATGCACAAGATTGGTTAAAAACCCTAATTGGACAAGAATAAGCCTTGGGAGGACGAAAATGACCTAAATGTTCATCCAATGACACAAATGAACTTATTGGATGCACAAGATTGGTTAAAAACCCTAATTGGACAAGAATAAGCCTAGGGTGGACGAAAATGACCTAAATGTTTATCCAATGACACAAATGAACTGATTGGATGCACAAGATTGGTTAAAAACCCTAATTGGACAAGAATAAGCCTAGGGAGGACGAAAATGACCTAAATGTTCATCCAATGACACAAACACACCTATTGGATGCACAAGATTGGTTAAAAACCCTAATTGGACAAGAATAAGCCTAGGGAGGACGAAAATGACCTAAATGTTCATCCATTGACACAAATGAACTTATTGGATGCACAAGATTGGTTAGAAACCCTAATTGGACAAGAATAAGCCTAGGGAGGACGAAAATGACCTAAATGTTCATCCAATGACACAAATGAACTTATTGGATGCACAAGATTGCTTAAAAACCCTAATTGGACAAGAATAAGCCTAGGGAGGACGAAAATGACCTAAATGTTCATCCAATGACACAAATGAACTTATTGGATGCACAAGATTGCTTAAAACCCTAATTGGACAAGAATAAGACTAGGGAGGACGAAAATGACCTAAATGTTCATCCAATGACACAAGCACACCTATTGGATGCACAAGATTGGTTAAAAACCCTAATTGGACAAGAATAAGCCTTGGGAGGACGAAAATGACATAAATGTTCATCCAATGACACAAATGAACTTATTGGATGCACAAGATTAGTTAAAAACACTAATTGGACAAGAATAAGCCTAGGGTGGACGAAAATGACCTAAATGTTCATCCAATGACACAAATGAACTTATTGGTTGCACAAGATTGGTTAAAAACCCTAATTGGACAAGAATAAGCCTAGGGAGGACGAAAATGACCTAAATGTTCATTCAATGACCCAAACACACCTATTGGATGCACAAGATTGGTTAAAAACCCTAATTGGACAACAATAAGCCTAGGGAGGATCAAAATGACCTAAATGTTCATCTAATGACACAAACACACCTATTGGATGCACAAGATTGGTTAAAAACCCTAATTGCACAAAACTAAGCCTAGGGAGGACGAAAATGACCTAAATGTTCATCCAATGACACAAATGAACTTATTGGATGATCAAGATTGCTTAAAACCCTAATGGGACAAGAATAAGACTAGGGAGGACGAAAATGACCTAAATGTTCATCCAATGACACAAACACACCTATTGGATGCACAAGATTGGTTAGAAACCCTAATTGAACAAGAATAAGCCTAGGGAGGACGAAAATGACCTAAATGTTCATCCAATGACACAAATGAACTTATTGGATGCACAAGATTGCTTAAAAACCCTAATTGGACAACAATAAGCCTAGGGAGGATGAAAATGACCTAAATGTTCATCCAATGACACAAACACACCTATTGGATGCACAAGATTGGTTAAAAACCCTAACTTGACAAGAATAAGCCTAGGGAGGACGAAAATGACTTAAATCTTAATCCAATGACACAAATGAACTTATTGGATGCACAAGATTGCTTAAAACCCTAATTGGATAAGAATAAGCCTTGGGAGGACGAAAATGACCTAAATGTTCATCAAATGACACAAACACACCTATTGGATGCACAAGATTGGCTTAAAACCCTAATTGGACAAGAATAAGCCTAGGGAGGACGAAAATGACCTAAATGTTCATCTAATGACACAAATAAACTTATTGGATGCACAAGATTGCTGAAAAACCCTAATTGGATAAGAATAAGCCTAGGGAGGACGAAAATGACCTAAATGTTCATCCAATGACACAAATGAACTTATTGGATGCACAAGATTGCTTAAAACCCTAATTGGACAAGAATAAGACTAGGGAGGACAAAAATGACCTAAATGTTCGTCCAATGACACAAACACACCTATTGGATGCACAAGATTGGTTAGAAACCCTAATTGGACAAGAATAAGCCTAGGGAGGACGAAAATGACCTAAATGTTCATCCAATGACACAAATGAACTTATTGGATGCACAAGATTGCTTAAAAACCCTAATTGGACAAGAATAAGCCTAGGGAGGACGAAAATGACCTAAATGTTCATCCAATGACACAAATGAACTTATTGGATGCACAAGATTGCTTAAAACCCTAATTGGACAAGAATAAGACTAGGAGGACGAAAATGACCTAAATGTTCATCCAATGACACAAATGAACTTATTTGATGCACAAGATTAGTTAAAAACCCTAATTGGACAAGAATAAGCCTAGGGTGGACGAAAATGACCTAAATGTTCATCCAATGACACAAATGAACTTATTGGATGCACAAGATTGGTTAAAAACCCTAATTGGACAAGAATAAGCCTAGGGAGGACGAAAATGACCTAAATGTTCATCCAATGACACAAACACACCTATTGGATGCACAAGATTGGTTAAAAACCCTAATTGGACAACAATAAGCTTAGGGAGGATCAAAATGACCTAAATGTTCATCTAATGACACAAACACACCTATTGGATGCACAAGATTGGTTATAAACCCTAATTGCACAAAACTAAGCCTAGGGAGGACGATAATGACCTAAATGTTCATCCAATGACACAAATGAACTTATTGGATGCACAAGATTGCTTAAAACCCTAATGGGACAAGAATAAGACTAGGGAGGACGAAAATGACCTAAATGTTCATCCAATGACACAAACACACCTATTGGATGCACAAGATTGGTTAGAAACCCTAATTGAACAAGAATAAGCCTAGGGAGGACGAAAATGACCTAAATGTTCATCCAATGACACAAATGAACTTATTGGATGCACAAGATTGCTTAAAAACCCTAATTGGACAACAAAAAGCCTAGGGAGGATGAAAATGACCTAAATGTTCATCCAATGACACAAACACACCTATTGGATGCACAAGATTGGTTAAAAACCCTAACTTGACAAGAATAAGCCTAGGGAGGACGAAAATGACTTAAATCTTAATCCAATGACACAAATGAACTTATTGGATGCACAAGATTGCTTAAAACCCTAATTGGATAAGAATAAGCCTTGGGAGGACGAAAATGACCTAAATGTTCATCAAATGACACAAACACACCTATTGGATGCACAAGATTGGCTTAAAACCCTAATTGGACAAGAATAAGCCTAGGCAGGACGAAAATGACCTAAATGTTCATCTAATGACACAAATGAACTTATTGGATGCACAAGATTGCTGAAAAACCCTAATTGGACAAGAATAATCCTAGGGAGGACGAAAATGACCTAAATGTTCATCCAATGACACAAATGAACTTATTGGATGCACATGATTGCTTAAAACCCTAATTGGACAAGAATAAGACTAGGGAGGACGAAAATGTCCTAAATGTTCGTCCAATGACACAAACACACCTATTGGATGCACAAGATTGGTTAGAAACCCTAATTGGACAAGCATAGGCCTAGGGAGGACGAAAATGACCTAAATGTTCATCCAATGACAGAAGTGAACTTATTGGATGCACAAGATTGCTTAAAAACCCTAATTGGACAAGAATAAGCCTAGGGAGGACGAAAATGACCTAAATGTTCATCCAATGACACAAATGAACTTATTGGATGCACAAGATTGCTTAAAACCCTAATTGGACAAGAATAAGACTAGCGAGGACGAAAATGACCTAAATGTTCATCCAATGACACAAACACACCTATTGGATGCACAAGATTGGTTAAAAACCCTAGTTGGACAAGAATAAGCTTTGGGAGGACGAAAATGACATAAATGTTCATCCAATGACACAAATGAACTTATTGGATGCACAAGATTAGTTTAAAACACTAATTGGACAAGAATAAGCCTAGGGTGGACGAAAATGACCTAAATGTTCATCCAATGACACAAATGAACTTATTGGATGCACAAGATTGGTTAAAAACCCTAATTGGACAAGAATAAGCCTAGGGAGGACGAAAATGACCTAAATGTTCATCCAATGACATAAACACACCTATTGGATGCACAAGATTGGTTCATTTGTGTCATAAATGTTCATCCAATGACACAAATGAACTTATTGGATGCACAAGATTAGTTAAAAACACTAATTGGACAAGAATAAGCCTAGGGTGGACGAAAATGACCTAAATGTTCATCCAATGACACAAATGAACTTATTGGATGCACAAGATTGGTTAAAAACCCTAATTGGACAAGAATAAGCCTAGGGAGGACGAAAATGACCTAAATGTTCATCCCATGAAACAAATGAACTTATTGGATGCACAAGATTGCTTAAAACCCTAATTGGACAAGAATAAGACTAGGGAGGACGAAAATGACCTAAATGTTCATCCAATGACACAAATGAACTTATTGGATGCACAAGATTGCTTAAAACCCTTATTGGACAAGAATAAGACTAGGGAGGACGAAAATGACCTAAATGTTCATCCAATGACACAAACACACCTATTGGATGCACAAGATTTGTTAAAAACCCTAGTTGGACAAGAATAAGCTTTGGGAGGACGAAAATGACATAAATGTTCATCCAATGACACAAATGAACTTATTGGATGCACAAGATTAGTTAAAAACACTAATTGGACAAGAATAAGCCTAGGGTGGACGAAAATGACCTAAATGTTCATCCAATGACACAAACACACCTATTGGATGCACAAGATTGGTTAAAAACCCTAATTGGACAAGAATAAGCATTGGGAGGACGAAAATGACATAAATGTTCATCCAATGACACAAATGAACTTATTGGATGCACAAGATTAGTTAAAAACCCTAATTGGACAAGAATAAGACTAGGGAGGACGAAAATGACCTAAATGTTCATCCAATGACACAAACACACCTATTGGATGCACAAGATTGGTTAAAAACCCTAATTGGACAAGAATAAGCCTAGGGAGGACGAAAATGACCTAAATGTTCATCCAATGACACAAACACACCTATTGGATGCACAAGATTGGTTAGAAACCCTAATTGGACAAGAATAAGTCTAGGGAGGTCGAAAATGATCTAAATGTTCATCCACTGACACAAATGAACTTATTGGATGCACAAGATTGCTTAAAAACCCTAATTGGAACAGAATAAGCCTAGGGAGGACGAAAATGACCTAAATGTTCATCCAATGACACAAATACACCTATTTAATGCACAAGATTGGTTAGAAACCCTAATTGGACAAGAATAAGCCTAGGGAGGACGAAAATGACCTAAATGTTCATCCAATGACACAAATGAACTTATTGGATGCACAAGATTGTTTAAAAACCCTAATTGGAAAAGAATAAGCCTAGGGAGGACAAAAATGACCTAAATGTTCATCCAATGACACAAATGAACTTATTGAATGCACAAGATTGCTTAAGAACCCTAATTGGACAAGAATAAGCCATGGAGGACGAAAATGACCTAAATGTTCATCCAATGACACAAATGAACTTATTGGATGCACAAGATTGGTTAAAAACCCTAATTGGACAAGAATTAGCCTTGGGAGGACGAAAATGACCTAAATGTTCTTCCAAGGACACAAACACACCTATTGGATGCACAAGATTGCTTAAAAACCCTAATTGGACAAGAATAAGCCTAGGGAGGACGAAAATGACCTAAATGTTCATCCAATGACACAAATGAACTTATTGGATGCACAAGATTGGTTAAAAACCCTAATTGGACAAGAATAAGCCTAGGGAGGACGAAAATGACCTAAATGTTCATCCAAAGACACAAACACACGTATTGGATGCACAAGATTGGTTAAAAACCCTAATTGGACAAAAATAAGCTTAGGGAGGACGAAAATGACTTAAATCTTAATCCAATGACACAAATGAACTTATTGAATGCACAAGATTGGTTAAAAACCATAATTGCACAAGAATAAGCCTAGGGAGGACGAAAATGACCTAAATGTTCATCCAATGACACATATGAACTTATTGGATGCACAAGATTGATTAAAACCCTAATTGGACAAGAATAAGACTAGGGAGGACGAAAATGACCTAAATGTTCATCCAATGACACAAACACACCTATTGGATGCACAAGATTGGTTAGAAACCCTAATTGAACAAGAATAAGCCTAGGGAGGACGAAAATGACCTAAATGTTCATCCAATGACACAAATGAACTTATTGGATGCACAAGATTGCTTAAAAACCCTAATTAGTCAAGAATAAGCCTAGGGAGGACGAAAATGACCTAAATGTTCATCCAATGACCCAAATGAACTTATTGGATGCACAAGATTTGTTAAAAACCCTAATTGGACAAGAATAAGCCTTGGGAGGACCAAAATGACCTAAATGTTCATCCCATGACACAAATGAACTTATTGGATGCACAAGATTGGTTAAAAACCTAATTGGACAAGAATAAGCCTAGGGTGGACGAAAATGACCTAATTGTTTATCCAATGACACAAATGAACTTATTGGATGCACAAGATTGGTTAAAAACCCTAATTGGACAAGAATAAGCCTAGGGAGGACGAAAATGACCTAAATGTTCATCCAATGACACAAACACACCTATTGGATGCACAAGATTGGTTAAAAACCCTAATTGGACAAGAATAAGCCTAGGGAGGACGAAAATGTCCTAAATGTTCATCCAATAACACAAATGAACTTATTGGATGCACAAGATTGCTTAAAAACCCTAATTAGACAAGAATAAGCCTAGGAAGGACGAAAATGACCTAAATGTTCATCCAATGACACAAATACACCTATTGGATGCACAAGATTGGTTAGAAACCCTAATTGGACAAGAATAAGCCTAGGGAGGACGAAAATGACCTAAATGTTCATCCAATAACACAAACACGCCTATTGGATGCACAAGATTGGTTAAAAACCCTAATTGGACAAGAATAAGCCTAGGGTGGACGAAAATGACGTAAATGTTTATCCAATGACACAAATGAACTTATTGGATGCACAAGATTGGTTAAAAACCCTAATTGGACAAGAATAAGCCTAGGGAGGACGAAAATGACCTAAATGTTCATCCAATGACACAAACACACCTATTGGATGCACAAGATTGGTTAAAAACCCTAATTGGACAAGAATAAGCCTAGGGAGGACGAAAATGTCCTAAATGTTCATCCAATGACACAAATGAACTTATTGGATGCACAAGATTGGTTAGAAACCCTAATTGGACAAGAATAAGCCTAGGGAGGACGAAAATGACCTAAATGTTCATCCAATGACACAAATGAACTTATTGGATGCACAAGATTGGTTAAAAACCCTAATTGGACAAGAATAAGCCTAGGGAGGACGAAAATGACCTAAATGTTCATCCAATGACACAAATGAACTTATTGGATGCACAAAATTGCTTAAAAACCCTAATTGGACAAGAATAAGCCTAGGGAGGACGAAAATGACCTAAATGTTCATCCAATGACACAAATGAACTTATTGGATGCACAAGATTGCTTAAAAACCCTAATTGGACAAGAATAAGTCTTGGGAGGACGAAAATGACCTAAATGTTCATCCAATGACACAAATGAACTTATTGGATGCACAAGATTGGTTAAAAACCCTAATTGGACAAGAATAAGCCTAGGGAGGACGAAAATGACCTAAATGTTCATCCAATGACACAAACACACCTATTGGATGCACAAGATTGGTTAAAAACCCTAATTGGACAAGAATAAGCCTAGGGAGGACGAAAATGACCTAAATGTTCATCCAATGACACAAATACACCTATTGGATGCAAAAGATTGGTTAGAAACCCTAATTGGCCAAGAATAAGCCTAGGGAGGACGAAAATGACCTAAATGTTCATCCAATGACACAAACACACCTATTGGATGCACAAGATTGGTTAAAAACCCTAATTGGACAAGAATAAGCCTAGGGAGGACGAAAATGACCTAAATGTTCATCCAATGACACAAACACGCCTATTGGATGCACAAGATTCGTTAGAAACTCTAATTGGACAAGAATAAGCCTAGGGAGGACGAAAATGACTTAAATGTTAATCCGATGACACAAATGAAGTTATTGGATGCACAAGATTGCTTAAAACCCTAATTGAACAAGAATAAGACTAGGGAGGACGAAAATGACCTAAATGTTCATCCAATGACACAAACACACCTATTGGATGCACAAGATTGCTTAAAAACCCTAATTGGACAACAATAAGCCTAGGGAGGATGAAAATAACCTAAATGTTCATCTAATGACACAAACACACCTATTGGATGCACAAGATTGGTTAAAAATCCTAATTGCACAAAAATAAGCCTTGGGAGGACGAAAATTACCTAAATGTTCATCCAATGACACAAATGAACTTTTTGGATGCACAAGATTGGTTAAAAACCCTAATTGGACAAGAATAAGCCTAGGGTGGACGAAAATGACCTAAATGTTCATCCAATGACACAAATGAACTTATTGGATGCACAAGATTGGTTAAAAACCCTAATTGGACAAGAATAAGCCTAGGGAGGACGAAAATGACCTAAATGTTCATCCAATGACACAAACACACCTATTGGATGCACAAGATTGGTTAAAAACCCTAACTGGACAAGAATAAGCCTAGGAAGGACGAAAATGACATAAATCTTAATCCAATGACACAAATGAACTTATTGGATGCACAAGATTGGTTAGAAACCCTTATTAGACAAGAATAAGCCTTGGGAGGACGTAAATGACTTAAATGTTCATCCAATGACACAAACACACCTATTGCATGCACAAGATTGCTTAAAAAACCTAATTGAACAAGAATAAGCCTAGGGAGGACGAAAATGATCTAATTGTTCATCAAATGACACAAACACACCTATTGGATGAACTTATTGGATGCACAAGATTGGTTAAAAACCCTAATTGCACAAGAATAAGCCTAGGGAGGACGAAAATGACCTAAATGTTCATCCAATGACACAAATGAACTTATTGGATGCACAAGATTGATTAAAACCCTAATTGGATAAGAATAAGCCTTAGGAGGACGAAAATGACCTAAATGTTCATCCAATGACACAAACACACCTATTGGATGCACAAGATTGGTTAAAAACCCTAATTGGACAAGAATAAGCCAAGGGAGGACGAAAATGACCTAAATGTTCAACTAATGACACAAATGAACTTATTGGATGCACAAGATTGCTTAAAAACCCTAATTGGACAAGAATAAGCCTAGGGAGGACGAAAATGACCTAAATGTTCATCCAATGACACAAATGAACTTATTGGATGCACAAGATTGGTTAAAAACCCTAATTGGACAAGAATAAGCCTAGTGTGGACGAAAATGACCTAAATGTTCATCCAATTACACAAATGAACTTATTGGATGCACAAGATTGCTTAAAAACCCTAATTGGACAAGAATAAGCCTAGGGAAGACGAAAATGACCTAAATGTTCATCCAATGACACAAATGAACTTATTGGATCCACAAGATTGGTTAAAAACCCTAATTGGACAAGAATAAGCCTTGGGAGGACGAAAATGACCTAAATGTTCATCCAATGACACAAATGAACTTATTGGAGGCACAAGATTGGTTAAAAACCCTAATTGGACAAGAATAAGCCTAGGGAGGACGAAAATGACCTAAATTTTTATCCAATGACACAAATGAACTTATTGGATGCACAAGATTGGTTAAAAACCCTAATTGGACAAGAATAAGCCTAGGGAGGACGAAAATGACCTAAATGTTCATCCAATGACACAAACACACCTATTGGATGCACAAGATTGGTTAAGAACCCTAATTGGACAAGAAAAAGCCTAGGGAGGACGAAAATGACCTAAATGTTCATCCAATGACACAAATGAACTTATTGGATGCACAAGATTGCTTAAAAACCCTAATTGGACAAGAATAAGCCTAGGGAGGATGAAAATGACCTAAATGTTCATCCAATGACACAAATGAACTTATTGGATGCACAAGATTGGTTAGAAACCCTAATTGGACAAGAATAAGCCTTGGGAGGACGAAAATGACCTAAATGTTCATCCAATGACACAAATGAACTCATTGGATGCACAAGATTGGTTAAAAACCCTAATTGGACAAGAATAATCCTAGGGTGGACGAAAATGACCTAAATGTTCATCCAATGACACAAATGAACTTATTTGATGCACAAGATTGCTTAAAAACCCTAATTGGACAACAATAAGCCTAGGGAGGATGAAAATGACCTAAATGTTCATCTAATGACACAAACACACCTATTGGATGCACAAGATTGGTTAAAAACCCTAATTGCACAAAACTAAGCCTAGTGAGGACGAAAATAACCTAAATGTTCATCCAGTGACACAAATGAACTTATTGGATGCACAAGATTGCTTAAAACCCTAATTGGACAAGAATAAGACTAGGGAGGACGAAAATGACCTAAATGTTCATCCAATGACACAAACACACCTATTGGATGCACAAGACTGGTTAAAAACCCTAACTGGACAAGAATAAGCCTATGGAGGACGAAAATGACTTAAATCTTAATCCAATGACACAAATGAACTTATTGGATGCACAAGATTGCTTAAAACCCTAATTGGACAAGAATAAGACTAGGGAGGACGAAAATGACCTAAATGTTCATCCAATGACACAAACACACCTATTGGATGCACAAGATTGGTTAAAAACCCTAATTGGACAAGAATAAGCCTTGGGAGGACGAAAATGACATAAATGTCCATCCAATGACACAAATGAACTTATTGGATGCACAAGATTAGTTAAAAACCCTAATTAGACAAGAATAAGCCTAGGGTGAACGAAAATGACCTAAATGTTCATCCAATGACACAAATGAACTTATTGGATACACAAGATTGGTTAAAAACCCTAATTGGACAAGAATAAGCCTAGGGAGGACGAAAATGACCTAAATGTTCATCCAATGACACAAACACACCTATTGGATGCACAAGATTGGTTAAAAACCCTAATTGGACAACAATAAGCCTAGGGAGGATGAAAATGACCTAAATGTTCATCTAATGACACAAACACACCTATTGGATGCACAAGATTGGTTAAAAACCCTAATTGCACAAAACTAAGCCTAGGGAGGACGAAAATGACCTAAATGTTCATCCAATGACACAAATGAACTTATTGGATGCACAAGATTGCTTAAAACCCTAATGGGACAAGAATAAGACTAGGGAGGACGAAAATTACCTAAATGTTCATCCAATGACACAAACACACCTATTGGATGCACAAGATTGGTTAGAAACCCTAATAGAACAAGAATAAGCCTAGGGAGGACGAAAATGACCTAAATGTTCATCCAATGACACAAATGAACTTATTGGATGCACAAGATTGCTTAAAAACCCTAATTGGACAACAAAAAGCCTAGGGAGGATGAAAATGACCTAAATGTTCATCCAATGACACAAACACACCTATTGGATGCACAAGATTGGTTAAAAACCCTAACTTGACAAGAATAAGCCTAGGGAGGACGAAAATGACTTAAATCTTAATCCAATGACACAAATGAACTTATTGGATGCACAAGATTGCTTAAAACCCTAATTGGATAAGAATAAGCCTTGGGAGGACGAAAATGACCTAAATGTTCATCAAATGACACAAACACACCTATTGGATGCACAAAATTGGCTTAAAACCTTAATTGGACAAGAATAAGCCTAGGGAGGACGAAAATGACCTAAATGTTCATCTAATGACACAAATGAACTTATTGGATGCACAAGATTGCTGAAAAACCCTAATTGGACAAGAATAAGCCTAGGGAGGACGAAAATGACCTAAATGTTCATCCAATGACACAAATCAACTTATTGGATGCACATGATTGCTTAAAACCCTAATTGGACAAGAATAAGACTAGGGAGGACGAAAATGACCTAAATGTTCGTCCAATGACACAAACACACCTATTGGATGCACAAGATTGGTTAGAAACCCTAATTGGACAAGAATAAGCCTAGGGAGGACGAAAATGACCTAAATGTTCATCCAATGACACAAGTGAACTTATTGGATGCACAAGATTGCTTAAAAACCCTAATTGGACAAGAATAAGCCTAGGGAGGACGAAAATGACCTAAATGTTCATCCAATGACACAAACACACCTATTGGATGCACAAGATTGGTTAGAAACCCTAATTGGACAAGAATAAGCCTAGGGAGGACGAAAATGACCTAAATGTTCATCCAATGACACAAAGACACCTATTGGATGCACAAGATTGGTTAGAAACCCTAATTGGACAATAATAAGCCTATGGAGGACGAAAATGACCTAAATGTTCATCCAATGACACAAACACACCTATTGGATGCACAAGATTGGTTAAAAACCCTAATTGGACAAGAATAAGCCTAGGGAGGACGAAAATGACCTAAATGTTCATCCAATGACACAAATACACCTATTGGAAGCACAAGATTGGTTAGAAACCCTAATTGGACAAGAATAAGCCTAGGGAGGACGAAAATGACCTAAATGTTCATCCAATAACACAAATGAACTTATTGGATGCACAAGATTGCTTAAAAACCCTAACTCTACAAGAATAAGCCTAGGGAGGACGAAAATGACCTAAATGTTCATCCAATGACACAAACACACCTATTGGATGCACAAGATTGGTTAAAAACCCTAATTGGACAAGAATAAGCCTAGGGAGGACGAAAATGACCTAAATGTTCATCCAATGACACAAATGAACTTATTGGATGCACAAGATTGCTTAAAAACCCTAATTGGACAAGAATAAGCCTTGGGAGGACGAAAATGACCTAAATGTTCATCAAATGACACAAACACACCTATTGGATGCACAAGATTGGATAAAAACCCTAATTGCACAAAACTAAGCCTAGTGAGGACGAAAATAACCTAAATGTTCATCCAATGACACAAATGAACTTATTGGATGCAGAAGATTGCTTAAAACCCTAATTGGACAAGAATAAGACTAGGGAGGACGAAAATGACCTAAATGTTCATCCAATGAAACAAACACACCTATTGGATGCACAAGATTGGTTAGAAACCCTAATTGAACAAGAATAAGCCTAGGGAGGACGAAAATGACCTAAATGTTCATCCAATGACACAAATGAACTTATTGGATGCACAAGATTGCTTAAAAACCCTAATTGGACAAGAATAAGCCTAGGGAGGACGAAAATGACCTAAATGTTCATCCAATGACACAAATGAACTTATTGGATGCACAAGATTGGTTAAAAACCATAATTGGACAAGAATAAGCCTTGGGAGGACGAAAATGACATAAATGTTCATCCAATGACACAAACACACCTATTGGATGCACAAGATTGGTTAAAAACCCTAACTTGACAAGAATAAGCCTAGGGAGGACGAAAATGACTTAAATCTTAATCCAATGACACAAATGAACTTATTGGATGCACAAGATTGCTTAAAACCCTAATTGGATAAGAATAAGGCTTGGGAGGACGAAAATGACCTAAATGTTCATCAAATGACACAAACACACACCTATTGGATGCACAAGATTGGCTTAAAACCCTAATTGGACAAGAATAAGCCTAGGGAGGACGAAAATGACCTAATTGTTCATCCAATGACACAAATAAACTTATTGGATGCACAAGATTGGTTAAAAACCCTAATTGGACAAGTATAAGCCTAGGGAGGACGAAAATGACCTAAATGTTCATCCAATGACACAAACACACCTATTGGATGCACAAGATTGGTTAAAAACCCTAATTGGACAACAATAAGCCTAGGGAGGATGAAAATGACCTAAATGTTCATCTAATGACACAAACACACCTATCGGATGCACAAGATTGGTTAAAAACCCTAATTGCACAAAACTAAGCCTAGGGAGGACGAAAATGACCTAAATGTTCATCCAATGACACAAATGAACTTATTGGATACACAAGATTGCTTAAAACCCTAATTGGACAAGAATAAGACTAGGGAGGACGAAAATGACCTAAATGTTTATCCAATGACACAAACACACCTATTGGATGCACAAGATTGGTTAAAAACCCTAATTGGACAAGAATAAGCCTTGGGAGGACGAAGATGACATAAATGTTCATCCAATGACACAAATGAACTTATTGGATGCACAAGATTAGTTAAAAACCCTAATTGGACAAGAATAAGCCTAGGGTGGACGAAAATGACCTAAATGTTCATCCAATGACACAAATGAACTTATTGGATGCACAAGATTGGTTAAAAACCCTAATTGGACAAAAATAAGCCTAGGGAGGACGAAAATGACCTAAATGTTCATCCAATGACACAAATGAACTTATTGGATGCACAAGATTGGTTAGAAACCCTAATTGGACAAGAATAAGCCTAGGGAGGACGAAAATGACCTAAATGATCATCCAATGACACAAATGAACTTATTGGATGCACAAGATTGCTTAAAACCCCTAATTGGACAAGAATAAGCCTAGGGAGGACGAAAATGACCTAAATGTTCATCCAATGACACAAATGAACTTATTGGATGCACAAGATTGCTTAAAACCCTAATTGGACAAGAATAAGACTAGGGAGGACAAAAATGACCTAAATGTTCGTCCAATGACACAAACACACCTATAGGATGCACAAGATTGGTTTGAAACCCTAATTGGACAAGAATAAGCCTAGGGAGGACGAAAATGACCTAAATGTTCATCCAATGACACAAATGAACTTATTGGATGCACAAGATTGCTTAAAAACCCTAATTGGACAAGAATAAGCCTAGGGAGGACGAAAATGACCTAAATGTTCACCCAATGACACAAATGAACTTATTGGATGCACAAGATTGCTTAAAACCCTAATTGGACAAGAATAAGACTAGGGAGGACGAAAATGACCTAAATGTTCATCCAATGACACAAACACACCTATTGGATGCACAAGATTGGTTAAAAACCCTAATTGGACAACAATAAGCCTAAGGAGGATGAAAATGACCTAAATGTTCATCTAATGACACAAACACACCTATTGGATGCACAAGATTGGTTAAAAATCCTAATTGCACAAAACTAAGCCTAGGGAGGACGAAAATAACCTAAATGTTCATCCAATGACACAAATGAACTTATTGGATGCACAAGATTGCTTAAAACCCTAATTGGACAAGAATAAGACTAGGGAGGACGAAAATGACCTAAATGTTCATCCAATGACACAAACACACCTATTGGATGCACAAGATTGGTTAGAAGCCCTAATTGAACAAGAATAAGCCTAGGGAGAACGAAAATGACCTAAATGTTCATCCAATGACACAAATGAACTTATTGGATGCACAAGATTGCTTAAAAACCCTAATTGGATAAGAATAAGCCTAGGGAGGACGAAAATGACCTAAATGTTCATCCAATGACACAAATGAACTTATTGGATGTACAAGATTGGTTAAAAACCGTAATTGGACAAGAATAAGCCTAGGGTGGACGAAAATGACCTAAATGTTCATCCAATGACACAAACACACCTGTTGGATGCACAACATTGGTTAAAAACCCTAATTGGACAACAATAACCCTAGGGAGGATGAAAATGACCTAAATGTTCATCTAATGACATAAACACACCTATTGGATGCACAAGATTGGTTAAAAACCCTAATTGCACAAAACTAAGCCTAGGGAGGACAAAAATGACCTAAATGTTCATCCAATGACACAAATGAACTTATTGGATGCACAAGATTGCTTAAAAACCCTAATTGGATAAGAATAAGCCTAGGGAGGACGAAAATGACCTAAATGTTCATCCAATGACACAAATGAACTTATTGGATGCACAAGATTGCTTAAAACCCTAATTGGACAAGAATAAGACTAGGGAGGACGAAAATGACCTAAATGTTCATCCAATGACACAAACACACCTATTGGATGCACAAGATTGGTAAGAAACCCTAATTGAACAAGAATAAGCCTAGGGAGGACAAAAATGACCTAAATGTTCATCCAATGACACAAATGAACTTATTGGATGCACAAGATTGCTTAAAAACCCTAATTGGACAAGAATAAGCCTAGGGAGGACGAAAATGACCTAAATGTTCATCCAATGACACAAATGAACTTATTGGATGCACAAGATTGCTTAAAAACCCTAATTGGACAAGAATAAGCCTAGGGAGTACGAAAATGACCTAAATGTTCATCCAATGACCCAAATGAACTTATTGGATGCACAAGATTGGTTAAAAACCCTAATTGGACAAGAATAAGCCTAGGGTGGACGAAAATGACCTAAATGTTTATCCAATGACACAAATGAACTTATTGGATGCACAAGATTGGTTAAAAACCCTAATTGGATAAGAATAAGCCTAGGGAGGACGAAAATGACCTAAATGTTCATCCAATGACACAAACACACCTATTGGATGCACAAGATTGGTTAAAAACCCTAATTGGACAAGAATAAGCCTAGGGAGGACGAAATTGACCAAAATGTTCATCCAATGACACAAACACACCTATTGGATGCACAAGATTGGTTAGAAACCCTAATTGAACAAGAATAAGCCTAGGGAGGACGAAAATGACTTAAATCTTAATCCAATGACACAAATGAACTTATTGGACGCACAAGATTGCTTAAAACCCTAATTGGACAAGAATAAGACTAGGGAGGACGAAAATGACCTAAATGTTCATCCAATGACTCAAACACACCTATTGGATGCACAAGATTGGTTAAAAACCCTAATTGGACAAGAATAAGCCTTGGGAGGACGAAAATGACATAAATGTCCATCCAATGACACAAATGAACTTATTGGATGCACAAGATTAGTTAAAAACCCTAATTGGACAAGAATAAGCCTAGGGTGGACGAAAATGACCTAAATGTTCATCCAATGACACAAATGAACTTATTGGATGCACAAGATTGGTTAAAAACCCTAATTGGACAAGAATAAGCCTAGGGAGGATCAAAATGACCTAAATGTTCATCTAATGACACAAACACACCTATTGGATGCACAAGATTGGTTAAAAACCCTAATTGCACAAAACTAAGCCTAGGGAGGACGAAAATGACATAAATGTTCATCCAATGACACAAATGAACTTATTGGATGCACAAGATTGCTTAAAAACCCTAATTGGACAACAAAAAGCCTAGGGAGGATGAAAATGACCTAAATGTTCATCCAATGACACAAACACACCTATTGGATGCACAAGATTGGTTAAAAACCCTAACTTGACAAGAATAAGCCTAGGGAGGACGAAAATGACTTAAATCTTAATCCAATGACACAAGTGAACTTATTGGATGCACAAGATTGCTTAAAAACCCTAATTGGACAAGAATAAGCCTAGGGAGGACGAAAATGACCTAAATGTTCATCCAATGACACAAATGAACTTATTGGATGCACAAGATTGCTTAAAACCCTAATTGGACAAGAATAAGACTAGGGAGGACGAAAATGACCTAAATGTTCATCGAATGACACAAACACACCTATTGGATGCACAAGATTGGTTAAAAACCCCAATTGGACAAGAATAAGCCTTGGGAGGACGAAAATGACATAAATGTTCATCCAATGACACAAATTAACTTATTGGATGCACAAGATTAGTTAAAAACCCTAATTGGACAAGAATAAGACTAGGGTGGACGAAAATGACCTAAATGTTCATCCAATGACACAAATTAACTTATTGGATGCACAAGATTGGTTAAAAACCCTAATTGGACAAGAATAAGCCTAGGGAGGATCAAAATGACCTAAATGTTCATCTAATGACACAAACACACCTATTGGATGCACAAGATTGGTTAAAAACCCTAATTGCACAAAACTAAGCCTAGGGAGGACGAAAATGACATAAATGTTCATCTAATGACACAAATGAACTTATTGGATGCACAAGATTGCTTAAAACCCTAATGGGACAAGAATAAGACTAGGGAGGACGAAAATGACCTAAATGTTCATCCAATGACACAAACACAACTATTGGATGCACAAGATTGGTTAGAAACCCTAATTGAACAAGAATAAGCCTAGGGAGGACGAAAATGACCTAAATGTTCATCCGATGACACAAATGAACTTATTGGATGCACAACATTGCTTAAAACCCTAATTGGACTAGAATAAGCCTAGGGAGGACGAAAATGACCTAAATGTTCATCCAATGACACAAACACACGTATTGGATGAACAAGATTGGTTAAAAACCCTAATTGGACAAGAATAAGCTTTGGGAGGACGAAAATGGCATAAATGTTCATCCAATGACACATATGAACTTATTGGATGCACAAGATTAGTTAAAAAACCTAATTGGACAAGAATAAGACTAGGGAGGACGAAAATGACCTAAATGTTCATCCAATGACAGAAACACACCTATTGGATGCACAAGATTGGTTAAAAACCCTAATTGGACAAAAATAAGCCTTGGGAGGACGAAAATGACATAAATGTTCATCCAATGACACAAATGAACTTATTGGATGCACAAGATTAGTTAAAAACCATAATTGGACAAGAATAAGACTAGGGAGGACGAAAATAACCTAAATGTTCATCCAATCACACAAACACACCTATTGGATGCACAAGATTGGTTAAAAACACTAATTGGACAAGAATAAGCCTTGGGAGGACGAAAATGACATAAATGTTCATCCAATGACACAAATGAACTTATTGGATGCACAAGATTAGTTAAAAACACTAATTGGACAAGAATAAGACTAGGGAGGACGAAAATGACCTAAATGTTCATCCAATGATACAAACACACCTATTGGATGCACAAGATTGGTTAAAAACCCTAATTGGACAACAATAAGCCTAGGGAGGATAAAAATGACCTAAATGTTCATCTAATGACACAAACACACCTATTGGATGCACAAGATTGGTTAAAAACCCTAATTGCACAAAACTAAGCCTAGGGATGACGAAAATGACCTAAATGTTCATCCAATGACACAAATGAACTTATTGGATACACAAGATTGCTTAAAAACCCTAATTGGACAAGAATAAGCCTAGGGAGGACGAAAATGACCTAAATGTTCATCCAATGACACAAATGAACTTATTGGATGCACAAGATTGGTTAAAAACCCTATTTGGACAAGAATAAGCCTTGGGAGGACGAAAATGACATAAATGTTAATCCAATGACACAAATGAACTTATTGGATGCACAAGATTGCTTAAAACCCTAATTGGATAAGAATAAGCCTTGGGAGGACGAAAATGACCTAAATGTTCATCAAATGACACAAACACACACCTATTGGATGCACAAGATTGGTTAAAAACCGTAATTGGACAAGAATAAGCCTTGGGAGGACGAAAATGACATAAATGTTCATCCAATGACACAAATGAACTTATTGGATGCACAAGATTAGTTAAAAACCATAATTGGACAAGAATAAGACTAGGGAGGACGAAAATGACCTAAATGTTCATCCAATGACACAAACACACCTATTGGATGCACAAGATTGGTTAGAAACCCTAATTGAACAAGAATAAGCCTAGGGAGGACGAAAATGACCTAAATGTTCATCCAATGACACAAATGAACTTATTGGATGCACAAGATTGCTTAAAAACCCTAATTGGACAAGAATAAGCCTAGGGAGGACGAAAATGTCCTAAATGTTCATCCAATGACACAAATGAACTTATTGGATGCACAAGATTGGTTAAAAACCCTATTTGGACAAGAATAAGCCTTGGGAGGACGAAAATGACATAAATGTTAATCCAATGACACAAATGAACTTATTGGATGCACAAGATTGCTTAAAACCCTAATTGGATAAGAATAAGCCTTGGGAGGACGAAAATGACCTAAATGTTCATCAAATGACACAAACACACACCTATTGGATGCACAAGATTGGCTTAAAACCCTAATTGGACAAGAATAAGACTAGGGAGGACGAAAATGACCTAAATGTTCATCCAATGACACAAATACTTATTGGATGCACAAGATTGCTTAAAACCCTAATTGGACAAGAATAAGACTATGGAGGACGAAAATGACCTAAATGTTCATCCAATGACACAAACACACCTATTGGATGCAAAAGATTGGTTAGAAACCCTAGTTGGACAAGAATAAGCCTAGGGAGGACGAAAATGACCTAAATGTTCATCCAATGACACAAATGAACTTATGGGATGCACAAGATTGCTTAAAAACCCTAATTGGACAAGAATAAGCCTAGGGAGGACGAAAATGACCTAAATGTTCATCCAATGACACAAATGAACTTATTGGATGCACAAAATTGCTTAAAACCCTATTTGGACGAGAATATGACTAGGGAGGACGAAAATGACCTAAATGTTCATCCAATGACACAAACACATCTATTGGATGCACAAGATTGGTTAAAAACCCTAATTGGACAAGAATAAGCCTTGGGAGGACGAAAATGACATAAATGTTCATCCAATGACACAAATGAACTTATTGGATGCACAAGATTAGTTAAAAACACTAATTGGACAAGAATAAGCCTAGGGTGGACGAAAATGACCTAAATGTTCATCCAATGACACAAACACACCTATTGGATGCACAAGATTGGTTAAAAACCCTAATTGGACAAGAATAAGCCTTGGGAGGACGAAAATGACATAAATGTTCATCCAATGACACATATGAACTTATTGGATGCACAAGATTAGTTAAAAACCCTAATTGGACAAGAATAAGACTAGGGAGGACGAAAATGACCTAAATGATCATCCAATGACAGAAACACACCTATTGGATGCACAAGATTGGTTAAAAACCCTAATTGGACAAAAATAAGCCTTGGGAGGACGAAAATGACATAAATGTTCATCCAATGACACAAATGAACTTATTGGATGCACAAGATTAGTTAAAAACACTAATTGGACAAGAATAAGCCTAGGGTGGACGAAAATGACCTAAATGTTCATCGAATGACACAAACACACCTATTGGATGCACAAGATTGGTTAAAAACCCTAATTGGACAAGAATAAGCCTTGGGAGGACGAAAATGACATAAATGTTCATCCAATGACACAAATGAACTTATTGGATGCACAAGATTAGTTAAAAACCCTAATTGGACAAGAATAAGACTAGGGAGGACGAAAATGACCTAAATGTTCATCCAATGACACAAACACACCTATTGGATGCACAAGATTGGTTAAAAACCCTAATTGGACAAGAATAAGCATAGGGTAGACGAAAATGACCTAAATGTTCATCCAATGACACAAATGAACTTATTGGATGCACAAGATTGGTTAAAAACCCTAATTGGACAAGAATAAGCCTAGGGAGGACGAAAATGACCTAAATGTTCATCCAATGACACAAACACACCTATTGGATGCACAAGATTGGTTAAAAACCCTAACTGGACAAGAATAAGCCTAGGGAGGACGAAGATGACTTAAATCTTAATCCAATGACACAAATGAACTTATTGGATGCACAAGATTGCTTAAAACCCTAATTGGATAAGAATAAGCCTTGGGAGGACGAAAATGACCTAAATGTTCATCAAATGACACAAACACACCTATTGGATGCACAAGATTGGCTTAAAACCCTAATTGGACAAGAATAAGACTGGGGAGGACGAAAATGACCTAAATGTTCATCCAATGACACAAACACACCTATTGGTTGCACAAGATTGGTTAAAAACCCTAATTGGACAACAATAAGCCTAGGGGGGATGAAAATGACCTCAATGTTCATCTAATGACACAAACACACCTATTGGATGCACAAGATTGGTTAAAAACCCTAATTGCACAAAACTAAGCCTAGTGAGGACGAAAATAACCTAAATGTTCATCCAATGACACAAATGAACTTATTGGATGCACAAGATTGCTTAAAACCCTAATTGGACAAGAATAAGACTAGGGAGGACGAAAATGACCTAAATGTTCATCCAATGACACAAACACACCTATTGGATGCACATGATTGGTTAGAAACCCTAATTGAACAAGAATAAGCCTATGGAGGACGAAAATGACCTAAATTTTCATCCAATGAAACAAATGAACTTATTGGATTCACATGATTGCTTAAAAACCCTAATTGGACAAGAATAAGCCTAGGAAGGACGTAAATGACCTAAATGTTCATCCAATGACACAAATGAACTTATTGGATGCACAAGATTGGTTAAAAACCCTAATTGGACAAGAATAAGCCTAGGGAGGACGAAAATGACCTAAATGTTCATCCAATGACACAAATAAACTTATTGGAGGCACAAGATTGGTTAAAAACCCTAATTGGACAAGAATAAGCCTAGGGTGGACGAAAATGACCTAAATGTTTATCCAATGACACAAATGAACTTATTGGATGCACAAGATTGGTTAAAAACCCTAATAGGACAAGAATAAGCCTAGGGAGGACGAAAATGACCTAAATGTTCATCCAATGACACAAACACACCTATTGGATGCACAAGATTGGTTAAAAACCCTAATTGGACAAGAATAAGCCTAGGGAGGACGAAAATGACGTAAATGTTCATCCAATGACACAAATGAACTTATTGGATGCACAAGATAGCTTAAAAACCCTAATTGGACAAGAATAAGCCTAGGGAGGACGAAAATGACCTAAATGTTCATCCAATGACACAAATAAACCTATTGGATGCAGAAGATTGGTTAGAAACCCTAATTGGACAAGAATAAGCCTAGGGTGGACGAAAATGACCTAAATGTTTATCCAATGACACAAATTAACTTATTGGATGCACAAGATTGGTTAAAAACCCTAATTGGACAAGAATAAGCCTAGGGAGGACGAAAATGACCTAAATGTTCATCCAATGACACAAACACACCTATTGGATGCACAAGATTGGTTAAAAACCCTAATTGGACAAGAATAAGCCTAGGGAGGACGAAAATGACGTAAATGTTCATCCAATGACACAAACACACCTATTGGATGCACAAGATTGGTTAAAAACCCTAATTGGACAAGAATAAGCCTAGGAGGACGAAAATGACGTAAATGTTCATCCAATGACACAAATGAACTTATTGGATGCACAAGATTGCATAAAAACCCTAATTGGACAAGAATAAGCCTAGGGAGGACGAAAATGACCTAAATGTTCATCCAATGACACAAATACACCTATTGGATGCAAAAGATTGGTTAGAAACCCTAATTTGACAAGAATAAGCCTAGGGAGGACGAAAATGACCTAAATGTTCATCCAATGACACAAACACACCTATTGGATGCACAAGATTGGTTAAAAACCCTAATTGGACAAGAATAAGCCTAGGGAGGACGAAAATGACCTAAATGTTCATCCAATGACACAAACACACCTATTGGATGCACAAGATTGGTTAAAAACCCTAATTGGACAAGAATAAGCCGAGGGAGGATGAAAATAACCTAAAGGTTCATCAAATGACTAAACACACCTATTGGATGCACAAGATTGGTTAAAAACCCTAATTGGACAAGAATAAGCATAAAGAGGACGAAAATGACCTAAATGTTCATCCAATGACACAAACACACCTATTGGATGCACAAGATTGGTTAGAAACCCTAATTGGACAAGAATAAGCGTAGGGAGGACGAAAATGACCTAAATGTTAATCCAATGACACAAATGAACTTATTGGATGCACAAGATTGGTTAAAAACCCTAATTGGACAAGAATAAGCCTAGGGAGGATGAAAATAACCTAAATGTTCATCAAATGACTAAACACACCTATTGGATGCACAAGATTGGTTAAAAACCCTAATTGGACAAGAATAAGCCTAGGGAGGACGAAAATGACCTAAATGTTCATCCAATGACACAAACACACCTATTGGATGCACAAGATTGGTTAAAAACCCTAATTGGACAAGAATAAGCATAAGGAGGACGAAAATGACCTAAATGTTCATCCAATGACACAATTGAACTTATTGGATGCACAAGATTGGTTAAAAACCCTAATGGGACAAGAATAAGGTTAGGGAGGACGAAAATGACCTAAATGTTCATCCAATGTCACAAACACACCTATTGGATGCACAAGATTGGTTAGAAACCCTAATTGGACAAGAATAAGCCTAGGGAGGACGAAAATGACATAAATGTTAATCAAATGACACAAATGAACTTATTGGATGCACAAGATTGGTTAAAAACCCTAATTGGACAAGAATAAGCCTAGGGAGGACGAAAATGACCTAAATGTTCATCCAAAGACACAATTGAACTTATTGGATGCACAAGATTGGTTAAAAACCCTAATTGGACAAGAATAAGCCTAGGGAGGATGAAAATAACCTAAATGTTCATCAAATGACTAAACACACCTATTGGATGCACAAGATTGGTTAAAAACCCTAATTGGACAAGAATAAGCCTAGGGAGGACGAAAATGACCTAAATGTTCATCCAATGACACAAACACACCTATTGGATGCACAAGATTGGTTAAAAACCCTAATTGGACAAGAATAAGCATAGGGAGGACGAAAATGACCTAAATGTTCATCCAATGATACAAACACACCTATTGGATGCACAAGATTCGTTAGAAACCCTAATTGGACAAGAATAACCCTAGGGAGGACGAAAATGACCTAAATGTTCATCCAATGACACAAACACACCTATTGGATGCACAAGATTGGTTAAAAACCCTAATTGGACAAGAATAAGCCTAGGGAGGACGAAAATGACCTAAATGTTCATCCAATGACACAAACACACCTATTGGATGCACAAGATTGGTTAAAAACCCTAACTTTACAAGAATAAGCATAGGGAGGACGAAAATGACTTAAATCTTAATCCAATGACACAAATGAACTTATTGGATGCACAAGATTGCTTAAAACCCTAATTGGAAAAGAATAAGCCTTGGGAGGACGAAAATGACCTAAATGTTCATCAAATGACACAAACACACCTATTGGATGCACAAGATTGGCTTAAAACCCTAATTGGACAAGAATAAAACTAGGGAGGACGAAGATGACCTAAATGTTCATCCAATGACACAAACACACCTATTGGATGCACAAGATTGGTTAAAAACCCTAATTGGACAACAATAAGCCTAGGGAGGATGAAAGTGACCTAAATGTTCATCTAATGACACAAACACACCTATTGGATGCACAAGATTGGTTAAAAACCCTAATTGCACAAAAATAAGCCTAGGGAGGACGAAAATGACCTAAATGTTCATCCAATGACACAAATGAACTTATTGGATGCACAAGATTGCTTAAAACCCTAATTGGACAAGAATAAGACTATGGAGGACGAAAATGACCTAAATGTTCGTCGAATGACACAAACACACCTATTGGATGCACAAGCTTGGTTAGAAACCCTAATTGGACAAGAATAAGCCTAGGGAGGACGAAAATGACCTAAATGTTCATCCAATGACACAAATGAACTTATTGGATGCACAAGATTGCTTAAAACCCTAATTGGACAAGAATAAGACTAGGGAGGATGAAAATGACCTAAATGTTCATCGAATGACACAAACACACCTATTGGATGCACAAGATTGGTTAGATACCCTAATTGGACAAGAATAAGCCTAGGGAGGACGAAAATGACCTAAATGTTCATCCAATGACACAAATGAACTTATTGGATGCACAAGATTGCTTAAAAACCCTAATTGGACAAGAATAAGCTTAGGGAGGACGAAAATGACCTAAATATTCATCCAATGACACAAACACACCTATTGGATGCACAAGATTGGTAAGAAACCCTAATTGGACAAGAATAAGCCTAGAAAGAACGAAAATGACCTAAATGTTCATCCAATGACACAAACACACCTATTGGATGCACAAGATTGGTTAAAAACCCTAATTGGACAAGAATAAGCCTAGGGAGGACGAAAATGACCTAAATGTTCATCCAATGACACAAACACACCTATTGGATGCACAAGATTGGTTAAAAACCCTAACTGGACAAGAATAAGCATAGGGAGGACGAAAATGACTTAAATCTTAATCCAATGACACAAATGAACTTATTGGATGCGCAAGATTGCTTAAAACCCTAATTGGATAAGAATAAGCCTTGGGAGGACGAAAATGACCTAAATGTTCATCAAATGACACAAACACACCTATTGGATGCACAAGATTGGCTTAAAACCCTAATTGGACAAGAATAAAACTAGGGAGGACGAAAATGACCTAAATGTTCATCCAATGACACAAACACACCTATTGGATGCACAAGATTGGTTAAAAACCCTAATTGGACAACAATAAGCCTAGGGAGGACGAAAATGACCTAAATGTTCATCCAATGACACAAACATACCTATTGGATGCATAAGATTGGTTAGAAACCCTAATTGAACAAGAATAAGCCTAGGGAGGACGAAAATGACCTAAATGTTCATCCAATGACACAAATGAACTTATTGGATGCACAAGATTGCTTAAAACCCTAATTGGACAAGAATAAGACTAGGGAGGACGAAAATGACCTAAATGTTCATCCAATGACACAAACACACGAATTGGATGCACAAGATTGGTTAAAAACCCTAATTGGACAAGAATAAGCCTTGGGAGGACGAAAATGACATAAATGTCCATCCAATGACACAAGTGAACTTATTGGATGCACAAGATTAGTTAAAAACCCTAATTGGACAAGAATAAGCCTAGGGTGAACGAAAATGACCTAAATGTTCATCCAATGACACAAATGAACTTATTGGATGCACAAGATTGGTTAAAAACCCTAATTGGACAAGAATAAGCCTAGGGAGGACGAAAATGACCTAAATGTTCATCCAATGACACAAACACACCTATTGGATGCACAAGATTGGTTAAAAACCCTAATTGGACAAGAATAAGCCTACGGAGGACGAAAATGACCTAAATGTTCATCCAATGACACAAACACCCCTATTGGATGCACAAGATTGGTTAAAAACCCTAATTGGAAAAGAATAAGCCTAGGGAGGACGAAAATGACCTAAATGTTCATCCAATGACACAAACACACCTATTGGATGCACAAGATTGGTTAAAAACCCTAATTGGACAAGAATAAGCATAGGGTGGACGAAAATGACCTAAATGTTCATTCAATGACACAAATGAACTTATTCGATGCACAAGATTGCTTAAAAACCCTAATTGGACAAGAATAAGCCTAGGGTGAACGAAAATGACCTAAATGTTCATCCAATGACACAAATGAACTTATTGGATGCACAAGATTGATTAAAACCCTAATTGGACAAGAATAAGACTAGGGAGGACGAAAATGACCTAAATGTTCATCCAATGACACAAACACACCTATTGGATGCACAAGATTGGTTAAAAACCCTAATTGGACAAGAATAAGACTAGGGAGGACGAAAATGACCTAAATGTTCATCCAATGACACAAACACACCTATTGGATGCACAAGATTGGTTAAAAACCCTAATTGGACAAGAATTAGACTAGGGAGGACGAAAATGACCTAAATGTTCATCCAATGACACAAACACACCTATTGGATGCACAAGATTGGTTAAAAACCCTAATTGGACAACAATAAGCCTAGGGAGGACGAAAATGACCTAAATGTTCATCCAATGACACAAACACGCCTATTGGATGCACAAGATTGGTTAAAAACCATAATTGGACAAGAATAAGCATAGGGAGGACGAAAATGACCTAAATGTTCATCCAATGACACAAATGAACTTATTGGATGCACAAGATTGCTTAAAACCCTAATTGGACAAGAATAAGCCATGGGAGGACAAAAATGACCTAAATGTTCATCCAATGACACAAACACACCTATTGGATGCACAAGATTGGTTAAAAACCCTAATTGGACAAGAATAAGCCTAGGGAGGATGAAAATGACCTAAATGTTCATCCAATGACACAAACACACCTATTGGATGAACAAGATTGGTTAAAAACCCAAATTGGACAAGAATAAGGCTAGGGAGGACGAAAATGACCTAAATGTTCATCCAATGACACAAATGAACTTATTGGATGCACAAGATTGGTTAAAAACCCTAATTGGACAAGAATAAGCCTAGGGAGGACGAAAATGACCTAAATGTTCATCCAATGACACAAACACACCTATTGGATGCACAAGATTGGTTAAAAACCCTAACTGGACAAGAATAAGCCTAGGGAGGACGAAAATGACTTAAATCTTAATCCATTGACACAAATGAACTTATTGGATGCACAAGATTGGTTAAAAACCCTAATTGGACAAGAATAAGCCTTGGGAGGACGAAAATGACCTAAATGTTCATCCAATGACACAAATGAACTTATTGGATGCACAAGATTGGTTAAACACCCTAATTGGACAAGAATAAGCCTAGGGTGGACGAAAATGACCTAAATGTTCATCCAATGACACAAATGAACTTATTGGATGCACAAGATTGGTTAAAAACCCTAATTGGACAAGAATAAGCCTAGGGAGGACGAAAATGACCTAAATGTTCATCCAATGACACAAACACACCTATTGGATGCACAAGATTGGTTAAAAACCCTAACTAAACAAGAATAAGCATAGGGAGGACGAAAATGACTTAAATCTTAATCCAATGACACAAATGAACTTATTGGATGCACAAGATTGCTTAAAACCCTAATTGGATAAGAATAAGCCTTGGGAGGACGAAAATGACCTAAATGTTCATCAAATGACACAAACACACCTATTGGATGCAAAAGATTGGCTTAAAACCCTAATTGGACAAGAATAAGACTAGGGAGGACGAAAATGACCTAAATGTTCATCCAATGACACAAATGAACTTATTGGATGCACAAGATTGCTTAAAACCCTAATTGGACAAGAATAAGACTAGGGAGGACGAAAATGACCTAAATGTTCATCCAATGACACAAACACACCTATTGGATGCACAAGATTGTTTAGAAACCCTAATTGAACAAGAATAAGCCTAGGGAGGACGAAAATGACCTAAATGTTCATCCAATGAAACAAATGAACTTATTGGATTCACAAGATTGCTTAAAAACCGTAATTGGACAAGAATAAGCCTAGGGAGGACGAAAATGACCTAAATGTTCATCCAATGACTCAAATGAACTTATTGGATGCACAAGATTGGTTAAAAACCCTAATTGGACAAGAATAAGCCTAGGGTGGACGAAAATGACCTAAATGTTTATCCAATGACACAAATGAACTTATTGGATGCACAAGATTGGTTAAAAACCCTAATTGGACAAGAATAAGCCTAGGGAGGACGAAAATGACCTAAATGTTCATCCAATGACACAAACACACCTATTGGATGCACAAGATTGGTTAAAAACCCTAATTGGACAAGAATAAGACTAGGGAGGACGAAAATGACCTAAATGTTCATCCAATGACACAAACACACCTATTGGATGCACAAGATTTGTTAGAAACCCTAATTGAACAAGAATAAGCCTAGGGAGGACGAAAATGACTTAAATCTTAATCCAATGACACAAATGAACTTATTGGACGCACAAGATTGCTTAAAACCCTAATTGGACAAGAATAAGACTAGGGAGGACGAAAATGACCTAAATGTTCATCCAATGACTCAAACACACCTATTGGATGCACAAGATTGGTTAAAAACCCTAATTGGACAAGAATAAGCCTTGGGAGGACGAAAATGACATAAATGTCCATCCAATGACACAAATGAACTTATTGGATGCACAAGATTAGTTAAAAACCCTAATTGGACAAGAATAAGCCTAGGGTGGACGAAAATGACCTAAATGTTCATCCAATGACACAAATGAACTTATTGGATGCACAAGATTGGTTAAAAACCCTAATTGGACAAAAATAAGCCTAGGGAGAACGAAAATGACCTAAATGTTCATCCAATGACACAAACACACCTATTGGATGCACAAGATTGGTTAGAAACCCTAATTGAACAAGAATAAGCCTAGGGAGGACGAAAATGACCTAAATGTTCATCCAATGACACAAATGAACTTATTGGATGCACAAGATTGGTTAAAAACCCTAATTGGACAAGAATAAGCCTAGGGTGGACGAAAATGACCTAAATGTTCATCCAATGACACAAATGAACTTATTGGATGCACAAGATTGGTTAAAAACCCTAATTGGACAAGAATAAGCCTAGGGAGGACGAAAATGACCTAAATGTTCATCCAATGACACAAACACACCTATTGGATGCACAAGATTGGTTAGAAACCCTAATTGGACAAGAATAAGCCTAGAATGAACGAAAATGACCTAAATGTTCATCCAATGACACAAACACACCTATTGGATGCACAAGATTGGTTACAAACCCTAATTGGACAAGAATAAGCCTTGGGAGGACGAAAATGACCTAAATGTTCATCCAATGACACACATGAACTTATTGGATGCACAAGATTGGTTAAAAACCCTAATTGGACAAGAATAAGCCTAGGGTGGACGAAAATGACCTAAATGTTCATCCAATGACACAAATGAACTTATTGGATGCACAAGATTGGTTAAAAACCCTAATTGGACAAGAATAAGCCTAGGGAGGACGAAAATGACCTAAACGTTCATCCAATGACACAAATGAACTTATTGGATGCACAAGATTGGTTAAAAACCCTAATTGGACAAGAATAAGCCTAGGGAGGACGAAAATGACCTAAATGTTCATCCAATGACACAAACACACCTATTGGATGCACAAGATTGGTTAAAAACCCTAATTAGACAAGAATAAGCCTAGGGTGATCGAAAATGACCTAAATGTTTATCCAATGACACAAATGAACTTATTGGATGCACAAGATTGGTTAAAAACCCTAATTGGACAAGAATAAGCCTAGGGAGGACGAAAATGACCTAAATGTTCATCCAATGACACAAACACATCTATTGGATGCACAAGATTGGTTAAAAACCCTAATTGGACAACAATAAGCCTAGGGAGGACGAAAATGACCTAAATGTCCATCTAATGACACAAACACACCTATTTGATGCACAACATTGGTTAAAAACCCTAATTGCACAAAACTAAGCCTAGGGAGGACGAAAATGACCTAAATGTTCATCCAATGACACAAATGAACTTATTGGATGCACATGATTGCTTTTAACCCTAATGGGACAAAAATAAGACTAGGGAGGACGAAAATCACCTAAATGTTCATCCAATGACACAAACACACCAATTGGATGCACAAGATTAGTTAAAATCCCTAATTGGACAAGAATAAGCCTAGGGTGGACGAAAATGACCTAAATGTTCATCCAATGACACAAATGAACTTATTGGATGCACAAGATTGGTTAAAAACCCTAATTGGACAAGAATAAGCCTAGGGAGGACGAAAATGACCTAAATGTTAATCCAATGACACAAACACACCTATTGGATGCACAAGATTGGTTAAAAACCCTAATTGGACAAGAATAAGACTAGGGAGGACGAAAATGACCTAAATGTTAATCCAATGACACAACTCAACTTATTGGATGCACAAGATTGGTTAAAAACCCTAATTGGACAAGAATAAGCCTAGGGAGGACGAAAATGACCTAAATGTTAATCTAATGACACAATTCAACTTATTGGATGCACAAGATTGGTTAAAAACCCTAATTGGACAAGAATAAGCCTAGGGAGGACGAAAATGACCTAATTGATCATCCAATGACACAAACACACCTATTGGATGCACAAGATTGGTTAAAAACCCTAATTGGACAAGAATAAGCCTAGGGAGGACGAAAATGACCTAATTGATCATCCAATGACACAAACACACCTATTAGATGCACAAGATTGGTTAAAAACCCTAATTGGACAAGAATATGCCTAGGGAGGACGTAAATGACCTAATTGATCATCCAATGACACAAACACACCTATTGGACGCACAAGATTGGTTAAAAACCCTAATTGGACAAGAATATGCCTAGGGAGGACGAAAATGACCTAATTGATCATCCAATGACACAAACACACCTATTGGATGCACAAGATTGGTTAAAAACCCTAATTGGACAAGAATAAGCCTAGGGAGGACGAAAATGACCTAAATGTTAATCCAATGACACAAACACACCTATTGGATGCACAAGATTGGTTAAAAACCCTAATTGGACAAGAATATGCCTAGGGAGGACGAAAATGACATAATATTAATTCAATGACACAACTCAACTTATTGGATGCACAAGATTGGTTAAAAACCCTAATTGGACAAGAATAAGCCTAGGGAGGACGAAAATGACCTAAATGTTAATCCAATGACACAACTCAACTTATTGGATGCACAAGATTGGTTAAAAACCCTAATTGGACAAGAATGAGCCTATGGAGGACGAAAATGACCTAATTGATCATCCAATGACACGAACACACCTATTGGATGCACAAGATTGGTTAAAAACCCTAATTGGACAAGAATAAGCCTAGGGAGGACGAAAATGACCTAATTGATCATCCAATGACACAAACACACCTATTGGATGCACAAGATTGGTTAAAAACCCTAATTGGACAAGAATATGCCTAAGGAGGACGAAAATGACCTAAATATTAATTCAATGACATAAACAAACTTATTGGATGAACAAAATTGGTTAAAAACCCTAATTGGACAAGAATATGCCTAGGGAGGACGACAATGACCTAATTGATCATCCAATGACACAAACACACCTATTGGATACACAAGATTGGTTAAAAACCCTAATTGGACAAGAATATGCCTAGGGAGGACGAAAATGACCTAAATATTAGTTCAATGAAACAAACAAACTTATTGGATGCACAAGATTGGTTAAAAACCCTAATTGGACAAGAATAAGCCTAGGGAGGACGAAAATGACCTAAATGTTAATCCAATGACACAAATTAACTTATTGGATGCACAAGATTGGTTAAAAACCCTAATTGGACAAGAATAAGCCTTGGGAGGACGAAAATGACCTAAATGTTCATCCAATGACACAAATGAACTTATTGGATGCACAAGATTGGTTAAACACCCTAATTGGACAAGAATAAGCCTAGGGTGGACGAAAATGACCTAAATGTTCATCCAATGACACAAATGAACTTATTGGATGCACAAGATTGGTTAAAAACCCTAATTGGACAAGAATAAGCCTAGGGAGGACGAAAATGACCTAAATGTTCATCCAATGACACAAACACACCTATTGGATGCACAAGATTGGTTAAAAACCCTAACTTGACAAGAATAAGCCTAGGGAGGACGAAAATGACCTAAATGTTCATCCAATGACACAAATGAACTTATTGGATGCACAAGATTGCTTAAAACCCTAATTGGACAAGAATAAGACTAGGGAGGACGAAAATGACCTAAATGTTCATCCAATGACACAAACACACCTATTGGATGCACAACATTGGTTAAAAACCCTAATTGGACAAGAATAAGCCTTGGGAGGACGAAAATGACATAAATGTCCATCCAATGACACAAATGAACTTATTGGATGCACAAGATTAGTTAAAAACCCTAATTGGACAAGAATAAGCCTAGGGTGAATGAAAATGACCTAAATGTTCATCCAATGACACAAATGAACTTATTGGATGCACAAGATTGGTTAAAAACCCTAATTGGACAAGAATAAGCATAGGGAGGACGAAAATGACCTAAATGTTCATCCAATGACACAAACACACCTATTGGATGCACAAGATTGGTTAAAAACCCTAATTGGACAACAATAAGCCTAGGGAGGATGAAAATGACCTAAATGTTCATCAAATGACACAAACACACCTATTGGATGCACAAGATTGGTTAAAAACCCTAATTGCACAAAACTAAGCCTAGGGAGGACGAAAGTGACCTAAATGTTCATCCAATAACACAAATGAACTTATTGGATGCACAAGATTGGTTAAAAACCCTAATTGGACAAGAATAAGCCTAGGGAGGACGAAAATGACCTAAATGTTCATCCAATGACACAAATGAACTTATTGGATGCACAAGATTGCTCAAAAACCCTAATTGGACAAGAATAAGCCTAGGGAGGACGAAAATGACCTAAATGTTCATCCAATGACACAAATACACCTATTGGATGCACAAGATTGGTTAGAAACCCTAATTGGACAAGAATAAGCCTAGGGAGGACGAAAATGACCTAAATGTTCATCCAATGACACAAAAAGACACCTATTGGATGCACAAGATTGGTTAAAAACCCTAATTGGACAAGAATAAGCCTAGGGTTGACGAAAATGACCTTAATGTTTATTCAATGACACAAATGAACTTATTGGATGCACAAGATTGGTTAAAAACCCTAATTGGACAAGAATAAGCCTAGGGAGGACGAAAATGACCTAAATGTTCATCCAATGACACAAACACACCTATTGGATGCACAAGATTGGTTAGAAACCCTAATTGGACAAGAATAAGCCTAGGGAG
Source organism: Cicer pinnatifidum (assembly GCA_037974775.1). NCBI lineage: Eukaryota > Viridiplantae > Streptophyta > Magnoliopsida > Fabales > Fabaceae > Cicer > Cicer pinnatifidum. The sequence goes on along the minus strand of JBBPBR010000630.1, from coordinate 90,810 downwards.
GACGAAAATGACCTAAATGTTCATCCAATGACACAAATGAACTTAATGGATGCACTAGATTGGTTAAAAACCCTAATTGGACAAGAATAAGCCTAGAGAGGACGAAAATAACGTAAATGTTCATCCAATGACACAAACACACCTATTGGATGCACAAGATTGGTTAAAAACCCTAATTGGACAAGAATAAGACTAGGGAGGACGAAAATGACCTAAATGTTCATCCAATGACACAAACACACCTATTGGATGCACAAGATTGGTTAAAAACCCTAATTGGACAAGAATAAGCCTTGGGAGGACGAAAATGACATAAATGTCCATCCAATGACACAAACGAACTTATTGGATGCACAAGATTAGTTAAAAACCCTAATTGGACAAGAATAAGCCTAGGGTGGACGAAAATGACCTAAATGTTCATCTAATGACACAAACACATCTATTGGATGCACAAGATTGGTTAAAAACCCTAATTGGACAACAATAAGCCTAGGGAGGATGAAAATGACCTAAATGTCCATCTAATGACACAAACACACCTATTGGATGCACAATATTGGTTAAAAACCCTAATTGCACAAAACTAAGCCTAGGGAGGACGAAAATGACCTAAATGTTCATCCAATGACACAAATGAACTTATTGGATGCACAAGATTGCTTTTAACCCTAATGGGACAAGAATAAGACTAGGGAGGACGAAAATCACCTAAATGTTCATCCAATGATACAAACACACCTATTGGATGCACAAGATTGGTTAGAAACCATAATTGAAAAAGAATAAGCCTAGGGAGGACGAAAATGACCTAAATGTTCATCCAATGACACAAATGAACTTATTGGATGCACAAGATTGCTTAAAAACCCTAATTGGACAAGAATAAGCCTAGGAAGGACGAAAATGACCTAAATGTTCATCCAATGACACAAATGAACTTATTGGATGCACAAGATTGGTTAAAAACCCTAATTGGACAAGAATAAGCCTTGGGAGGACGAAAATGACATAAATGTTCATCCAATGACACAAACACACCTATTGGATGCACAAGATTTGTTAAAAACCCTAATTGGACAAGAATAAGCCTAGGGTGGATGAAAATGACCTAAATGTTCATCCAATGACACAAATGAACTTATTGGATGCACAAGATTGGTTAAAAACCCTAATTGGACAAGAATAAGCCTAGGGAGGACGAAAATGACCTAAATGTTCATCCAATGACACAAACACACCTATTGGATGCACAAGATTGGTTAAAAACCCTAATTGGACAAGAATAAGCCTAGGGAGGACGAAAATGACTTAAATGTTCATCCAATGACACAAATGAACTTATTGGATGCATAAGATTGGTTAAAAACCCTAATTGGACAAGAATAAGCTTAGGGTGGACGAAAATGACCTAATTGTTCATCCAATGACACAAATGAACTTATTGGATGCACAAGATTGGTTAAAAACCCTAATTGGACAAGAATAAGCCTAGGGAGGACGAAAATGACCTAAATGTTCATCCAATGACACAAACACACCTATTGGATGCACAAGATTGCATAAAAACCCTAATTGGACAAGAATAAGCCTAGGGAAGACGAAAATGACCTAAATGTTCTTCCAATGACACAAATGAACTTATTGGATGCACAAGATTGGTTAAAAACCCTAATTGGACAAGAATAAGCCTAGGGAGGACGAAAATGACCTAAATGTTCATCCAATGACACAAATGAACTTATTGGATGCACAAGATTGGTTAAAAACCCTAATTGGACAAGAATAAGCCTAGGGAGGACGAAAATGACCTAAATGTTCATCCAATGACATAAATGAACATATTGGATGCACAAGATTGCTTAAAAACCCTAATTGGACAAGAATAAGCCTAGGGAGGACAAAAATGACCTAAATGTTCATCCAATGACACAAATGAACTTATTGACTGCACAAGATTGGTTAAAAACCCTAACTTGACAAGAATAAGCCTAGGGAGGATGAAAATGACCTAAATGTTCATCCAATGACACAAACACACCTATTGGATGAACAAGATTGGTTAAAAACCCTAACTGGACAAGAATAAGCCTAGGGAGGACGAAAATGACCTAAATGTTCATCCAATGACACAAATGAACTTATTGGATGCACAAGATTGGTTAGAAACCCTAATTGGACAAGAATAATTCTAGGGAGGACGAAAATGACCTAAATGTTCATCCAATGACACAAATGAACTTATTGGATGCACAAGATTGGTTAAAAATCCTAATTGGACAAGAATAAGCCTAGGGAGGACGAAAATGACCTAAATGTTCATCCAATGACACAAACACACCTATTGGATGCACAAGATTCGTTAAAAACCCTAATTGGACAAGAATAAGCCTAGGGAGGACGAAAATGACCTAAATGTTCATCCAATGACACAAATGAACTTATTGGATGCACAAGATTGCTTAAAAACCCTAATTGGACAAGAATAAGCCTAGGGAGGACGAAAATGACCTAAATGTTCATCCAATGACACAAATACACCTATTGGATGCACAAGATTGGTTAGAAACCCTAATTGGACAAGAATAAGCCTAGGGAGGACGAAAATGACCTAAATGTTCATCCAATGACACAAAAAGACACCTATTGGATGCACAAGATTGGTTAAAAACCCTAATTGGACAAGAATAAGCCTAGGGTTGACGAAAATGACCTTAATGTTTATTCAATGACACAAATGAACTTATTGGATGCACAAGATTGGTTAAAAACCCTAATTGGACAAGAATAAGCCTAGGGAGGACGAAAATGACCTAAATGTTCATCCAATGACACAAACACACCTATTGGATGCACAAGATTGGTTAGAAACCCTAATTGGACAAGAATAAGCCTAGGGAGGACGAAAATGACCTAAATGTTCATCCAATGACACAAATGAACTTAATGGATGCACTAGATTGGTTAAAAACCCTAATTGGACAAGAATAAGCCTAGAGAGGACGAAAATAACGTAAATGTTCATCCAATGACACAAACACACCTATTGGATGCACAAGATTGGTTAAAAACCCTAATTGGACAAGAATAAGACTAGGGAGGACGAAAATGACCTAAATGTTCATCCAATGACACAAACACACCTATTGGATGCACAAGATTGGTTAAAAACCCTAATTGGACAAGAATAAGCCTTGGGAGGACGAAAATGACATAAATGTCCATCCAATGACACAAACGAACTTATTGGATGCACAAGATTAGTTAAAAACCCTAATTGGACAAGAATAAGCCTAGGGTGGACGAAAATGACCTAAATGTTCATCCAATGACACAAATGAACTTATTGGATGCACAAGATTCGTTAAAAACCCTAATAGGACAAGAATAAGGCTAGGGAGGACGAAAATGACCTAAATGTTCATCCAATGACACAAACACATCTATTGGATGCACAAGATTGGTTAAAAACCCTAATTGGACAACAATAAGCCTAGGGAGGATGAAAATGACCTAAATGTCCATCTAATGACACAAACACAACTATTGGATGCACAATATTGGTTAAAAACCCTAATTGCACAAAACTAAGCCTAGGGAGGACGAAAATGACCTAAATGTTCATCCAATGACACAAATGAACTTATTGGATGCACAAGATTGCTTTTAACCCTAATGGGACAATAATAAGACTAGGGAGGACGAAAATCACCTAAATGTTCATCCAATGACACAAACACACCTATTGGATGCACAAGATTGGTTAGAAACCATCATTGAACAAGAATAAGCCTAGGGAGGACGAAAATGACCTAAATGTTCATCCAATGACACAAATGAACTTATTGGATGCACAAGATTGCTTAAAAACCCTAATTGGACAAGAATAAGCCTAGGAAGGACGAAAATGACCTAAATGTTCATCCAATGACACAAATGAACTTATTGGATGCACAAGATTGGTTAAAAACCCTAATTGGACAAGAATAAGCCTTGGGAGGACGAAAATGACATAAATGTTCATCCAATGACACAAACACACCTATTGGATGCACAAGATTAGTTAAAAACCCTAATTGGACAAGAATAAGCCTAGGGTGGACGAAAATGACCTAATTGTTCATCCAATGACACAAATGAACTTATTGGATGCACAAGATTGGTTAAAAACCCTAATTGGACAAGAATAAGCAAAGGGAGGACGAAAATGACCTAAATGTTCATCCAATGACACAAACACACCTATTGGATGCACAAGATTGGTTAAAAACCCTAATTGGACAAGAATAAGCCTTGGGAGGACGAAAATGACATAAATGTTCATCCAATGACATAAATGAACTTATTGGATGCACAAGATTAGTTAAAAACACTAATTGGACAAGAATAAGCCTAGGGTGGACGAAAATGACCTAAATGTTCATCCAATGACACAAACACACCTATTGGATGCACAAGATTGGTTAAAAACCCTAATTGGACAAGAATAAGCCTTGGGAGGACGAAAATGACATAAATGTTCATCCAATGACACAAATGAACTTATTGGATGCACAAGATTAGTTAAAAACACTAATTGGACAAGAATAAGACTAGGGAGGACGAAAATGACCTAAATGTTCATCCAATGACACAAACACACCTATTGGATGCACAAGATTGGTTAAAAACCCTAATTGGACAATAATAAGCCTAGGGAGGATGAAAATGACCTAAATGTTCATCTAATGACACAAACACACCTATTGGGTGCACAAGATTGGTTAAAAACCCTAATTGCACAAAACTAAGCCTAGGGAGGACGAAAATGACCTAAATGTTCATCCAGTGACACAAATGAACTTATTGGATACACAAGATTGCTTAAAACCCTAATAGGACAAGAATAAGACTAGGGAGGACGAAAATGACCTAAATGTTCATCCAATGACACAAACACACCTATTGGATGCACAAGATTGGTTAAAAACCCTAATTGGACAACAATAAGCCTAGGGAGGATGAAAATGACCTAAATGTTCATCTAATGACACAAACGCACCTATTGGATGCACAAGATTGGTTAAAAACCCTAATTGCACAAAACTAAGCCTAGTGAGGACGAAAATAACCTAAATGTTCATCCAATGACACAAATGAACTTATTGGATGCACAAGATTGCTTAAAACCCTAATTGGACAAGAATAAGACTAGGGAGGACGAAAATGACCTAAATGTTCATCCAATGACACAAACACACCTATTGGATGCACAACATTGGTTAGAAACCCTAATTGAACAAGAATAAGCCTAGGGAGGACGAAAATTACCTAAATGTTCATCCAATGAAACAAATGAACTTATTGGATTCACAAGATTGCTTAAAAACCCTAATTGGGCAAGAATAAGCCTAGGGAGGACGAAAATGACCTAAATGTTCATCCAATGACACAAATGAACTTGTTGGATGCACAAGATTGGTAAAAAACCCTAATTGGACAAGAATAAGCCTAGGGAGGACGAAAATGACCTAAATGTTCAATCAATGACACAAACACACCTATTGGATGCACAAGATTGGTTAAAAACCCTAATTGGACAAGAATAAGCCTAGGGAGGACGAAAATGACCTAAATGTTCATCCAATGACACAAATGAACTTATTGGATGCACAAGATTGGTTAACAACTTTAATTGGACAAGAATAAGCCTAGGGAGGACGAAAATGACCTAAATATTCATCCAATGACACAAATGAACTTATTGGATGCACAAGATTGCTTAAAAACCCTAATTGGACAAGAATAAGCCTAGGGAGGACGAAAATGACCTAAATGTTCATCCAATGACACAAATGAACTTATTGGATGCACAAGATTGGTTAAAAACCCTAATTGGACAAGAATAAGCCTAGGGAGGACGAAAATGACCTAAATGTTCATCCAATGACACAAATGAACTTATTGGATGCACAAGATTGGTTAAAAACCCTAATTGGACAAGAATTAGCCTAGGGAGGACGAAAATGACCTAAATGTTCGTCCAATGACACAAACACACCTATTGGATGCACAAGATTGGTTAAAAACCCTAATTGGACAAGAATAAGCCTAGGGAGGAAGAAAATGACCTAAATGTTCATCCAATGACACAAATGAACTTATTGGATGCACAAGATTGGTTAAAAACCCTAATTGGACAAGAATAAGCCTAGGGAGGACGAAAATGACCTAAATGTTCATCCAATGACACAAATGAACTTATTGGATGCACAAGATTGGTTAAAAACCCTAATTGGACAAGAATAAGCCTAGGGAGGACGAAAATGACCTAAATGTTCATCCAATGACACAAACACACCTATTGAATGCACAAGATTGTATAAAAACCCTAATTCGACAAGAATTAGACTAGGGAGGACGAAAATGACCTAAATGTTCCTCCAATGACACAAACACACCTATTGGATGCACAGGATTGCATAAAAACCCTAATTGGACAAGAATAAGCCTAGGGAGGACGAAAATGACCTAAATGTTCGTCCAATGACACAAACACACCTATAGGATGCACAAGAATGCATAAAAACCCTAATTGGACAAGAACAAGCCTAGGGAGGACGAAAATAACCTAAATGTTCATCCAATGTCACAAATGAACTTATTGGATGCACAAGATTGGTTAAAAACCCTAATTGGACAAGAATAAGCCTAGGGAGGACTAAAATGACCTAAATGTTCATCCAATGACACAAATGAACTTATTGGATGCACAAGATTGGTTAAAAACCCTAATTGGACAAGAATAAGCCTAGGGAGGACGAAAATGACCTAAATGTTCATCCAATGACACAAATGAACTTATTGGATGCACAAGATTTCTTAAAAACCCTAATTGGACAAGAATAAGCCTAGGGAGGACGAAATTGACCTAAATGTTCATCCAATGACACAAATGAACTTATTGGATGCACAAGATTGCTTAAAACCCTAATTGGACAAGAATAAGACTAGGGAGGACGAAAATGACCTAAATGTTCATCCAATGACACAAACACACCTATTGGATGCACAAGATTGGTTAAAAACCCTAATTGGACAACAATAAGCCTAAGGAGGATGAAAATGACCTAAATGTTCATCTAATGACACAAACACACCTATTGGATGCACAAGATTGGTTAAAAATCCTAATTGCACAAAACTAAGCCTAGGGAGGACGAAAATAACCTAAATGTTCATCCAATGACACAAATGAACTTATTGGATGCACAAGATTGCTTAAAACCCTAATTGGACAAGAATAAGACTAGGGAGGACGAAAATGACCTAAATGTTCATCCAATGACACAAACACACCTATTGGATGCACAAGATTGGTTAGAAATACTAATTGAACAAGAATAAGCCTAGGGAGGAAGAAAATGACCTAAATGTTCATCCAATGAAACAAATGAACTTATTGGATTCACAAGATTGCTTAAAAACCCTAATTGGACAAGAATAAGCCTAGGGAGGATGAAAATGACCTAAATGTTCATCCAATGACACAAATGAACTTATTGGATCCACAAGATTGGTTAAAAAGCCTAATTGGACAAGAATAAGCCTTGGGAGGACGAAAATGACCTAAATGTTCATCCAATGACACAAATGAACTTATTGGATGCACAAGATTGGTTAAAAACCCTAATTGGACAAGAATAAGCCTAGGGAGGACGAAAATGACCTAAATGTTCATCCAATGACACAAATGAACTTATAGGATGCACAACATTGCTTAAAAACCCTAATTGGACAAGAATAAGCCTAGGGAGGACGAAAATGACCTAAATGTTCATCCAATGACACAAATTAACTTATTGGATGCACAAGATTGGTTAAAAACCCTAATTGGACAAGAATAAGCCTAGGGAGGACGAAAATGACCTAAATGTTCGTCCAATGACACAAATGAACTTATTGGATGCACAAGATTGGTTAAAAACCCTAATTGGACAAGAATAAGCCTAGGGAGGACGAAAATGACCTAAATGTTCATCCAGTGACACAAACACACATACTGGATGCACAAGATTGGTTGAAAACGCTAATTGGACAAGAATAAGCCTAGGGATGACGAAAATGACCTAAATGTTCATCCAATGACACAAATGAACTTATTGGATGCACAAGATTGGTTAAAAACCCTAATTGGACAAGAATAAGCCTAGGGAGGACGAAAATGACCTAAATGTTCATCCAATGACACAAATGAACTTATTGGATGCACAAGATTGGTAAAAAAACCCTAATTGGACAAGAATAAGCCTAGGGAGGACGAAAATGACCTAAATGTTCATCCAATGACACAATTGAACTTATTGGATGCACAAGATTGGTTAAAAACCCTAATTGGACAAGAATAAGCCTAGGGAGGACGAAAATGACCTAAATGTTCATCAAATGACTAAACACACCTATTGGATGCACAAGATTGGTTAAAAACCCTAATTGGACAAGAATAAGCATAGGGAGGACGAAAATGACCTAAATGTTCATCCAATGACACAAATGAACTTAGTGGATGCACAAGATTGGTTAAAAACCCTAATTGGTCAAGAATAAGCCTTGGGAGGTCGAAAATGACCTAAATGTTCATCCAATGACACAAATGAACTTATTGGATGCACAAGATTGGTTAAAAACCCTAATTGGACAAGAATAAGCCTAGGGAGGACGAAAATGACCTAAATGTTCATCCAATGACACAAACACACCTATTGGATGCACAAGATTGTTTAGAAACCCTAATTGGACAAGAATAAGCCTTGGGAGGACGAAAATGACCTAAATGTTCACCCAATGACACAAATGAACTTATTGGATGCAAAAGATTGGTTAAAAACCCTAATTGGATAAGAATAAGCCTAGGGAGGACGAAAATGACCTAAATGTTCATCCAATGACACAAACACACCTATTGGATGCACAAGATTGGTTAAAAACCCTAATTGGACAAGAATAAGCCTTGGGAGGACGAAAATGACATAAATGTTCATCCAATGACACAAATGAACTTATTGGATGCACAAGATTAGTAAAAAACACTAATTGGACAAGAATAAGACTAGGGAGGACGAAAATGACCTAAATGTTCATCCAATGACACAAACACACCTATTGGATGCACAAGATTGGTTAAAAACCCTAATTGGACAACAATAAGCCTAAGGAGGATGAAAATGACCTAAATGTTCATATAATGACACAAACACACCTATTGGATGCACAAGATTGGTTAAAAACCCTAATTGCAGAAAACTAAGCCTAGGGAGGACGAAAATGACCTAAATGTTCATCCAATGACACAAATGAACTTATTGGATACACAAGATTGCTTAAAACCCTAATGGGACAAGAATAAGACTAGGGAGGACGAAAATGACATAAATGTTCATCCAATGACACAAACACACCTATTGGATGCACAAGATTGGTTAAAAACCCTAATTGGACAAGAATAAGCCTTGGGAGGACGAAAATGACATAAATGTTCATCCAATGACACAAATGAACTTATTGGATGCACAAGATTAGTTAAAAACACTAATTGGACAAGAATAAGACTAGGGAGGACGAAAATGACCTAAATGTTCATCCAATGACACAAACACACCTATTGGATGCACAAGATTGGTTAAAAACCCTAATTGGACAACAATAAGCCTAAGGAGGATGAAAATGACCTAAATGTTCATCTAATGACACAAACACACCTATTGGATGCACAAGATTGGTTAAAAACCCTAATTGCACAAAACTAAGCCTAGGGAGGACGAAAATGACCTAAATGTTCATCCAATGACACAAATGAACTTATTGGATACACAAGATTGCTTAAACCCCTAATGGGACAAGAATAAGACTAGGGAGGACGAAAATGACCTAAATGTTCATCCAATGACACAAACACACCTATTGGATGCACAAGATTGGTTAGAAACCCTAATTGAACAAGAATAAGCCTAGGGAGGACGAAAATGACCTTAATGTTCATCCAATGACACAAATGAACTTATTGGATGCACAAGATTGCTTAAAAACCCTAATTGGACAAGAATAAGCCTAGGGAGGACGAAAATGACCTAAATGTTTATCCAATGACACAAATGAACTTATTGGATGCACAAGATTGGTTAAAAACCCTAATTGGACAAGAATAAGCCTTGGGAGGACGAAAATGACATAAATGTTCATCCAATGACACAAACACACCTATTGGATGCACAAGATTGGTTAAAAACCCTAACTTGACAAGAATAAGCCTAGGGAGGACGAAAATGACTTAAATCTTAATCCAATGACACAAATGAACTTATTGGATGCACAATATTGCTTAAAACCCTAATTGGATAAGAATAAGCCTTGGGAGGACGAAAATGACCTAAATGTTCATCCAATGACACAAATGAACTTATTGGATGCACAAGATTGGCTTAAAACCCTAATTGGACAAGAATAAGACTAGGGAGGACGAAAATGACCTAAATGTTCATCCAATGACACAAATGAACTTATTGGATGCACAAGATTGCTTAAAACCCTAATTGGACAAGAATAAGACTAGGGAGGACGAAAATGACCTAAATGTTCATCCAATGACACAAACACACCTATTGGATGCAAAAGATTGGTTAGAAACCCTAATTGGACAAGAATAAGCCTAGGGAGGACGAAAATGACCTAAATGTTCATCCAATGACACAAATGAACTTATTGGATGCACAATATTGCTTAAAAACCCTAATTGGACAAGAATAAGCCTAGGGAGGACGAAAATGACCTAAATGTTCATCCAATGACACAAATGAACTTATTGGATGCACAAGATTGGTTAAAAACCCTAATTGGACAAGAATAAGCCTAGGGAGGACGAAAATGACTTAAATGTTCATCCAATGACACAAACGAACTTATTGGATGCACAAGATTGCTTAAAAACCCTAATTGGACAAGAATAAGCCTAGGGAGGACGAAAATGACCTAAATGTTCATCCAATGACACAAATACACCTATTGGATGCACAAGATTGGTTAAAAACCCAAATTGGACAAGAATATGCCTAGGGAGGACGAAAATGACCTAAATGTTCATCCAATGACACAAATGAACTTATTGGATGCACAAGATTGCTTAAAAACCCTAATTGGACAAGAATAAGCCTAGGGAGGACGAAAATGACCTAAATGTTCATCCAATGACACAAATGAACTTATTGGATGCACAAGATTGGTTAAAAACCCTAATTGGACAAGAATAAGACTAGGGAGGACGAAAATGTCCTAAATGTTCATCCAATGACACAAACACACCTATTGGATGCACAAGATTGGTTAAAAACCCTAATTGGACAAGAATAAGCCTAGGGAGGACGAAAATGACCTAAATGTTCATCCAATGACACAAACACACATATTGGATGCCCAAGATTGGTTAGAAACCCTAATTGGACAAGAATAAGCCTAGGGAGGACAAAAATGACCTAAATGTTCATCCAATGACACAAATGAACTTATTGGATGCACAAGATTGCTTAAAAACCCTAATTGGACAAGAATAAGCCTAGGGAGGACAAAAATGACCTAAATGTTCTTCCAATGACACAAATGAACTTATTGGATGCACAAGATTGCTTAAAAACCCTAATTGGACAAGAATAAGCCTAGGGAGGACGAAAATGACCTAAATGTTCATCCAATGACACAAATGAACTTATTGGATGCACAAGATTGGTTAAAAATCCTAATTGGACAAGAATAAGCCTACGAAGGACGAAAATGACTTAAATCTTAATCCAATGACACAAACACATCTATTGGATGCACAAGATTGGTTAAAAACCCTAATTTGACAAGAATCAGTCTAGGGAGGACGAAAATGACACAAATGAACTTATTGGATGCACAAGATTGCTTAAAACCCTAATTGGACAAGAATAAGACTAGGGAGGACGAAAATGACCTAAATGTTCATCCAATGACACAAACACACCTATTGGATGCACAAGATTGATTAGAAACCCTAATTGAACAAGAATAAGCCTAGGGAGGACGAAAATGACCTAAATGTTCATCCAATGACACAAATGAACTTATTGGATGCACAAGATTGCTTAAAAACCCTAATTGGACAAGAATAAGCCTAGGGAGGACGAAAATGACCTAAATGTTCATCTAATGACACAAATGAACTTATTGGATGCACAAGATTGCTTAAAAACCCTAATTGGACAAGAATAAGCCAAGGGAGGACGAAAATGACCTAAATGTTCATCCAATGACACAAATGAACTTATTGGATGCACAAGATTGCTTATAAACCCTAATTGGACAAGAATAAGACTAGGGAGGACGAAAATGACCTAAATGTTCATCCAATGACACAAACACACCTATTGGATGCAAAAGATTGGTTAGAAACCCTAATTGGACAAGAATAAGCCTAGGGAGGACGAAAATGACCTAAATGTTCATCCAATGACACAAATGAACTTATTGGATGCACAAGATTGCTTAAAAAGCCTAATTGGACAAGAATAAGCCTAGGGAGGACGAAAATGACCTAAATGTTCATCCAATGACACAAATGAACTTATTGGATGCACAAGATTGGTTAAAAACCCTAATTGGACAAGAATAAGCCTAGGGAGGACGAAAATGACTTAAATGTTCATCCAATGACACAAACACACCTATTGGATGCACAAGATTGGTTAAAAACCCTAATTCGACAAGAATAAGCCTAGGGAGGATGAAAATGACCTAAATGTTCATCCAATGACACAAATGAACTTATTGGATGCACAAGATTGGTTAAAAACCCTAATTGGACAACAATAAGCCTAGGGAGGACGAAAATAACCTAAATGTTCATCCAATGACACAAATGAACTTATTGGATGCACAAGATTGCTTAAAACCCTAATTGGACAAGAATAAGACTAGGGAGGACGAAAATGACCTAAATGTTCATCCAATGACACAAACACACCTATTGGATGCACAAGATTGGTTAGAAACCCTGATTGGAAAAGAATAAGCTTAGGGAGGACGAAAATGACCTAAATGTTCATCCAATGACACAAATGAACTTATTGGATGCACAAGATTGGTTAAAAACCCTAATTGGACAAGAATAAGCCTAGGGAGGACGAAAATGACCTAAATGTTCATCCAATGACACTAACACAGCTATTGGATGCACAAGATTGGTTAGAAACCCTAATGGGACAAGAATAAGCCTAGGGAGGATGAAAATGACCTAAATATTCATCCAATGACACAAATGAACTTATTGGATGCACAAGATTGCTTAAAACCCTAATTGGACAAGAATAAGACTAGGGAGGACGAAAATGACCTAAATGTTCATCCAATGACACAAACACACCTATTGGATGCACAAGATTGGTTAGAAACCCTAATTGGACAAGAATAAGCCTTGAGAGGACGAAAATGACCTAAATGTTCATCCAATGACACAAATGAACTTATTGGATGCACAAGATTGGTTAAAAACCCTAATTGGACAAGAATAAGCCTAGGGAGGACGAAAATGACCTAAATGTTCATCCAATGACACTAACATACCTATTGGATGCACAAGATTGGTTAGAAACCCTAATTGGACAAGAATAAGCCTAGGGAGGATGAAAATGACCTAAATATTCATCCAATGACACAAATGAACTTATTGGATGCACAAGATTGCTTAAAACCCTAATTGGACAAGAATAAGACTAGGGAGGACGAAAATGACCTAAATGTTCATCCAATGACACAAACACACCTATTGGATGCACAAGATTAGTTAGAAAACCTAATTGGACAAGAATAAGCCTAGGGAGGACGAAAATGACCTAAATGTTCATCCAATGACACAAATGAACTTATTGGATGCACAAGATTGGTTAAAAACCCTAATTGGACAAGAATAAGACTAGGGAGGACGAAAATGACCTAAATGTTCATCCAATTACACAAACACACCTATTGGATTCACAAGATTGGTTAGAAACCCTAATTGGACAAGAATATGCCTTGGGAGGACGAAAATGACCTAAATGTTCATTCAATGACACAAATGAACTTATTGGATGCACAAGATTGGTTAAAAACCCTAATTGGACAAGAATAAGACTAGGGAGGACGAAAATGACCTAAATGTTCATCCAATGACACAAACACACCTATTGGATGCACAAGATTGGTTAAAAACCCTAATTGGACAAGAATCAGTCTAGGGAGGACGAAAATGACCTAAATGTTCATCCAATGACACAAACACACCTATTGGATGCACAAGATTGGTTAAAAACCCTAATTGGACAAGAATAAGTCTAGGGAGGACGAAAATGACCTAAATGTTCATCCAATGACACAAATGAACTTATTGGATGCACAAGATTGGTTAAAAAGCCTAACTGGACAAGAATAAGCCATGGGAGGACGAAAATGACCTAAATATTCATCCAATGACACAAATGAACTTATTTGATGCACAAGATTGGTTAAAAACCCTAATTGGACAAGAATAAGCCTTGGGAGGACGAAAATGACCTAAATGTTCATCCAATGACACAAATGAACTTATTGGATGCACAAGATTGCTTAAAACCATAATTGGACAAGAATAAGACTAGGGACGACGAAAATGACCTAAATGTTCATCCAATGACACAAACACACCTATTGGATGCACAAGATTTGTTAGAAACCCTAATTGAACAAGAATAAGCCTAGGGAGGACGAAAATGACTTAAATCTTAATCCAATGACACAAATGAACTTATTGGACGCACAAGATTGCTTAAAACCCTAATTGGACAATAATAAGACTAGGGAGGACGAAAATGACCTAAATGTTCATCCAATGATACAAACACACCTATTGGATGCACAAGATTGGTTAAAAACCCTAATTGGACAACAATAAGCCTAGGGAGGATGAAAATGACCTAAATGTTCATCTAATGACACAAACACACCTATTGGATGCACAAGATTGGTTAAAAACACTAATTGCACAAAACTAAGCCTAGGGAGGACGAAAATAACCTAAATGTTCATCCAATGACACAAATGAACTTATTGGATGCACAAGATTGCTTAAAACCCTAATTGGACAAGAATAAGACTAGGGAGGACGAAAATGACCTAAATGTTCATCCAATGACTCAAACACACCTATTGGATGCACAAGATTGGTTAAAAACCCTAATTGGACAAGAATAAGCCTTGGGAGGACGAAAATGACATAAATGTCCATCCAATGACACAAATGAACTTATTGGATGCACAAGATTAGTTAAAAACCCTAATTGGACAAGAATAAGCCTAGGGTGGACGAAAATGACCTAAATGTTCATCCAATGACACAAATGAACTTATTGGATGCACAAGATTGGTTAAAAACCCTAATTGGACAAGAATAAGCCTAGGGAGGACGAAAATGACCTAAATGTTCATCCAATGACACAAACACATCTATTGGATGCACAAGATTGGTTAAAAACCCTAATTGGACAACAATAAGCCTAGGGAGGATGAAAATGACCTAAATGTCCATCTAATGACACAAACACACCTATTGGATGCACAATATAGGTTAAAAACCCTAATTGCACAAAACTAAGCCTAGGGAGGACGAAAATGACCAAAATGTTCATCCAATGACACAAATGAACTTATTGGATGCACAAGATTGCTTTTAACCCTAATGGGACAAGAATAAGACTAGGGAAGACGAAAATCACCTAAATGTTCATCCAATGACACAAACACACCTATTGGATGCACAAGATTGGTTAGAAACCAGAATTGAACAAGAATAAGCCTAGGGAGGACGAAAATGACCTAAATGTTCATCCAATGACACAAATGAACTTATTGGATGCACAAGATTGCTTAAAAACCCTAATTGGCCAAGAATAAGCCTAGGAAGGACGAAAATGACCTAAATGTTCATCCAATGACACAAATGAACTTATTGGATGCACAAGATTGGTTAAAAACCCTAATTGGACAAGAATAAGCCTTGGGAGGACGAAAATGACATAAATGTTCATCCAATGACACAAACACACCTATTGGATGCACAAGATTAGTTAAAAACCCTAATTGGACAAGAATAAGCCTAGGGTGGACGAAAATGACCTAAATGTTCATCCAATGACACAAATGAACTTATTGGATGCACAAGATTGGTTAAAAACCCTAATTGGACAAGAATAAGCCTAGGGAGGACGAAAATGACCTAAATGTTCATCCAATGACACAAACACACCTATTGGATGCACAAGATTGGTTAAAAACCCTAATTGGACAAGAATAAGCCTTGGGAGGACGAAAATGACATAAATGTTCATCCAATGACACATATGAACTTATTGGATGCACAAGATTAGTTAAAAACCCTAATTGGACAAGAATAAGACTAGGGAGGTCGAAAATGACCTAAATGTTCATCCAATGACAGAAACACACCTATTGGATGCACAAGATTGGTTAAAAACCCTAATTGGACAAGAATAAGCCTTGGGAGGACGAAAATGACATAAATGTCCATCCAATGACACAAATGAACTTATTGGATGCACAAGATTAGTTAAAAACCCTAATTGGACAAGAATAAGCCTAGGGTGAACGAAAATGACCTAAATGTTCATCCAATGACACAAATGAACTTATTGGATGCACAAGATTGGTTAAAAACCCTAATTGAACAAGAATAAGCCTAGGGAGGACGAAAATGACCTAAATGTTGATCCAATGACACAAATGAACTTATTGGATGCACAAGATTGCTTAAAACCCTAATTGGACAAGAATAAGACTAGGGAGGACGAAAATGACCTAAATGTTCATCCAATTTCACAAACACACCTATTGGATGCAAAAGATTGGTTAGAAACCCTAATTGGACAAGAATAAGCCTAGGGAGGACGAAAATGACCTAAATGTTCATCCAATGACACAAATGAACTTATTGGATGCACAAGATTGGTTAAAAACCCTAATTGGACAAGAATAAGCCTAGGGAGGACGAAAATGACCTAAATGTTCATCCAATGACACAAATGAACTTATTGGATGCACAAAATTGCTTAAAAACCCTAATTGGACAAGAATAAGCCTAGGGAGGACGAAAATGACCTAAATGTTCATCCAATGACACAAATGAACTTATTGGATGCACAAGATTGCTTAAAAACCCTAATTGGACAAGAATAAGCCTACGGAGGAGGAAAATGACCTAAATGTTCATCCAATGACACAAATGAACTTATTGGATGCACAAGATTGGTTAAAAACCCTAATTGGACAAGAATAAGCCTAGGGAGGACGAAAATGACCTAAATGTTCATCCAATGACACAAATGAACTTATTGGATGCACAAGATTGGTTAAAAACCCTAATTGGACAAGAATAAGCCTAGGGAGGACGAAAATGACCTAAATGTTCATCCAATGACACAAACACACCTATTGAATGCACAAGATTGTATAAAAACCCTAATTCGACAAGAATTAGACTAGGGAGGACGAAAATGACCTAAATGTTCCTCCAATGACACAAACACACCTATTGGATGCACAGGATTGCATAAAAACCCTAATTGGACAAGAATAAGCCTAGGGAGGACGAAAATGACCTAAATGTTCGTCCAATGACACAAACACACCTATTGGATGCACAGGATTGCATAAAAACCCTAATTGGACAAGAATAAGCCTATGGAGGACGAAAATGACCTAAATGTTCGTCCAATGACACAAACACTCCTATTGGATGCACAAGATTGCATAAAAACCCCAATTGGACAAGAATAAGCCTAGGGAGGACGAAAATGACCTAAATGTTCATCCAATGACACAAATGAACTTATTGGATGCACAAGATTGGTTAAAAACCCTAATTGGACAAGAATAAGCCTAGGGAGGACGAAAATGACCTAAATGTTCATCCAATGACACAAATGAACTTATTGGATGCACAAGATTGGTTAAAAACCCTAATTGGACAAGAATAAGCCTAGGGAGGACGAAAATGACCTAAATGTTCATCCAATGACACAAATGAACTTATTGGATGCACAAGATTGGTTAAAAACCATAATTGGACAAAAATAAGCCTAGGGAGGACGAAAAGGACCTAAATGTTCGTCCAATGACACAAACACACCTATTGGATGCACAAGATTGCATAAAATCCCTAATTGAACAAGAATAAGACTAGGGGGGGACGTAAATGACCTAAATGTTCCACCAATGACACAAATGAACTTATTGGATGCCCAAGGTTGGTTAAAAACCCTAATTGGACAAGAATAAGCCTAGGGAGGACGAAAATGACCTAAATGTTCAACCAATGACACAAATGAACTTATTGGATGCACAAGGTTGGTTAAAAACCCTAATTGGACAAGAACAAGCCTAGGGAGGACGAAAATGACCTAAATGTTCCTCCAATGACACAAACACGCCTATTGGATGCACAAGATTGCATAAAAACCCTAATTGGACAAGAATAAGACTAAGGAGGACGAAAATGACCTAAATGTTCATCCAATGACACAAATGAAGTTATTGGATGCACAAGATTGGTTAAAAATCCAAAATGGACAAGAGTAAGCCTAGGGAGGACGAAAATGACCTAAATGTTCATCCAATGACACAAATGATCTTATTGGATGCACAAGATTGGTTGAAAACCCTAATTGGACAAGAATAAGCCTAGGGAGGACGAAAATGACCTAAATGTTCATCCAATGACACAAATGAACTTATTGGATGCACAAGATTGGTTAAAAACCCTAATTGGACAAGAATAAGCCTAGGGAGGACGAAAATGACCTAAATGTTCATCCAATGACACAAATGAACTTATTGGATGCACAAGATTGGTTAAAAACCCTAATTGGACAAGAATAAGCCTAAGGAGGACGAAAATGACCAAAATGTTCATCCAATGACACAAATGAACTTATTGGATGCACAAGATGTTAGACATATGTTCGTTTTTGATGTTATTGACAAGCATCCAATTTGAAATACATCTAACATTGTCAACTGAGAAAAATTTCAGGAACAACAAATTCAATCCTACATACTCGAAACAATTGCTTGGAACTCAAGGAATCAACAAAATCTTGAAGATCCATGAGCACATCGATTAGCACAATCGATTCCATAACAGGGTTGAATAAGTTTACAAAGTTTGGTGTTACCCAATCGAGTAGCACAATCGATTTGTACATCCTTAAAGAAAACAAAAGGGCTATCAATCGATTCTCCAAATCGATTGGTACACATATTGGAAAATAAATTGTACAAGTCAGAGAGCCAGTTTGCCACAAATCGATTAGGCACATCGATTGAGTGAATCACCAAGACTAAACTGATTGTTTAAATCGATTGGACAAATCGATTGACATGCTTACTGAAATTAAAATGTGCAAGTCAGTAGCACGTTTTGCAGGCAATCGATTTGGCAAATCGATTGAAATAATCACTTCTTTAATTGTGTTTTTGTCTACATCGATTGAAACAATCGATTGGTAATGTCCCAGAGCCAAACCTGTTTACTAAATCGATTAGGCCAATCGATTCACTAAAACAAGTTTCAAAATAACTCAGGTCTGGAACATACACAATCGATTACTACAATCTGTTTATATACATCTGTGTAATAAAAGTTGGTATCAATCGACTTGGTAAATCGATTGAATAACCCAACTGATGAAAAGTACTTCAGACTTAAGATCCACAATCGATTGGCACAATCAATTGACATAAAAGTTTTATAAACAGAGATGACTGAATGGTTAAATCGATTAAGCACATCGATGGTTTTGATCTCGTTGTTTGAACAAAACACATCAAGTCGATTCTGCAAATCGATTTAATCATATACTGTCATCAAAGTTTGAAGAACTACTTAAAATAATCGATTGAGCAAATCGATTAGTATGTACAGTTTCAAGATTCAAGAAAAACAAGACTCGCGAAATCGATTGAGGAAATCGATTAACCAGCATTATGACTTTAATGAATCGATTGGATAAATCGATGCATATGTTGTTTTTCCTGAAACTATATAAACTGTTTTTCAGTATCTTCTTCATATACACAACAACATACACATAACTTTCTGATATCTTTGTTTCTCACTGTGAAATAACTTTGAACATTACTTTTTCAGTTATGAAGATTCATCTTTCATGATCCACAAGAACTGAGAAAGATTGCTGGAGAAACAACTTTAGAGAAGAAGACTGTTGAAGAAATTTCTGTGTAATTTCTGATTAGATACATCTGTAAACAAATTCTTAAAACAAATAACATTGAGAAATCCAGTCTTAACTGGTAGTTATCTTCTGTGATTGAGAGGTCTCATCAAGAAGAAACTTGACTGTAATCTTGGAAGAGTTTATGGGAGATAAACTCTGGGATTCAGGGAGATAAGAATAGAATAAGAAGAATCGTTTTAGATTGATAGGCGAGGAGCTAGAACATCTGTAAACGGATTCTGAGATATTCTATTGGAAAGGCCAAGATTGGATTTGATCTTGGGACTGGATGTAGGTCGTTCAACAACGGCTGAACCAGTATAAATCACTGCGTACAATCTTTCTTACCCTTATCTCTTTTTAATTTCTGCAGTGTGTATTTGTCTGATATTGATTGAATGCTTGAATATCTTTCTGCATACTTTGATACTACATGAAAGACTGTTTCCAGCATGATTGTAAGTGAATCAATATCTTGAACAATAAACGTAACTGGTGCATCTCTCAATATATCCTTTGATCCATATACTTTGTGCATTCATTTGTATTGTAGTTTTGGGACCTTATTCTGATGCTTTGTTTAATAAATGTACGATTTGTTAAACTGCTGCGCATATCTCTAAAAATAGGTAATCTTCCGCATAATTTTCATTTAACAGAGGTTACTGGTACCAACAATTGGATGCACAAGATTGCTTAAAACCCTAATTGGACAAGAATAAGACTAGGGAGGACGAAAATGACCTAAATGTTCATCCAATGACACAAACACACCTATTGGATGCACAAGATTGGTTAGAAACCCTAATTGGACAAGAATAAGCCTAGGAAAGATGAAAATAACCTAAATATTCATCCAATGACACAAATGAACTTATTGGATGCACAAGATTGCTTAAAACCCTAATTGGACAAGAATAAGACTAGGGAGGACGAAAATGACCTAAATGTTCATCCAATGACACAAACACACCTATTGGATGCACAAGATTGGTTAGAAACCCTAATTGGAGAAGAATAAGCCTAGGGAGGACGAAAATGACCTAAATGTTAATCCAATGACACAAATGAACTTATTGGATGCACAAGATTGGTTAAAAACCCTAATTGGACAAGAATAAGCCTAGGGAGGACGAAAATGACCTAAATGTTCATCCAATGACACAAATGAACTTATTGGATGCACAAGATTGGTTAAAAACCCTAATTGGACAAGAATAAGCCTAGGGAGGACGAAAATGACCTAAATGTTAATCCAATGACACAAACACACCTATTGGATGCCCAAGATAGGTTAGAAACCCTAATTGGACAAGAATAAGCGTAGGGAGGACAAAAATGACCTAAATGTCCATCCAATGACACAAATGAACTTATTGGATGCACAAGATTGGTTAAAAACCCTAATTGGACAAGAATAAGCCTAGGGAGGACGAAAATGACCTAAATGTTCGTCCAATGCCACAAATGAACTTATTGGATGCACAAGATTGGTTAAAAACCCTAATTGGACAAGAATAAGCCTAGGGAGGACGAAAATGACCTAAATGTTAATCAAATGACACATATTGGATGCACAAGATTGGTTAAAAACCCTAATTGGACAAGAATAAGCCTAGGGAGGACGAAAATGACCTAAATGTTCATCCAATGACACAAATGAACTTATTGGATGCACAAGATTGGTTAAAAACCCTAATTGGACAAGAATAAGCCTAGGGAGGACGAATATGACCTAAATGTTTTTCCAATGACACAAACACACCTGTTGGATGCACAAGATTGCATAAAAACCCTAATTGGACAAGAATAAGACTAGGGAGGACGAAAATGACCTAAATGTTCCTCCAATGACACAAACACACCTATTGGATGCACAAGATTGCATAAAAACCCTAATTCGACAAGAATAAGACTAGTGAGGACGAAAATGACCTAAATGTTCCTCCAATGACAGAAATGAACTTATTGTATGCACAAGATTGCATAAAAACCCTAATTGGACAAGAATAAGCCTAGGGAGGACGAAAATGACCTAAATGTTCATCCAATGACACAAATGAACTTATTGGATGCACAAGATTGGTTAAAAACCCTAATTGGACAAGAATAAGCCTAGGGAGAACGAAAATGACCTAAATGTTCATCCAATGACACAAATGAACGTATTGGATGCACAAAATTTGTTGAAAACCCTAATTGGACAAGAATAAGCCTAGGGAGGACGAAAATGACCTAAATGTTCATCCAATGACACAAATGAACTTATTGGATGCACAAGATTGGTTAAAAACCCTAATTGGACAAGAATAAGCCTAGGGAGGACGAAAATGACCTAAATGTTCATCCAATGACACAAATGAACTTATTGGATGCACAAGATTGGTTGAAAACCCTAATTAGACAAGAATAAGCCTAGGGAGGACGAAAATGACCTAAATGTTCCTCCAATGACACAAACACACCTATTGGATGCACAAGATTGCATAAAAACCCTAATTGGACAAGAATAAGACTAGGGAGGACGAAAATGACCTAAATGTTCCTCCAATGACACAAACACACCTATTGGATGCACAAGATTGCATAAAACCCCTAATTGGACAAGAATAAGCATATGGAGGACGAAAATGACCTAAATGTTCATCCAATGACACAAATGAACTTATTGGATGCACAAGATTGGTTAAAAACCCTAATTGGACAAGAATAAGCCTAGGGAGGACGAAAATGACCTAAATGTTCATCCAATGACACAAATGAACTTATTGGATGCACAAGATTGGTCAAAAACCCTAATTAGACAAGAATAAGCCTAGGGAGGACGAAAATGACCTAAATGTTCCTCCAATGACACAAACACACCTATTGGATGCACAAGATTGCATAAAAACCCTAATTGGACAAGAATAAGACTAGGGAGGACGAAAATAACCTAAATGTTCCTCTAATGACACAAATGAACTAATTGGATGCACAAGGTTGGTTAAAAACCCTAATTGGACAAGAATAAGCATAGGGAGGACGAAAATGACCTAAATGTTCATCCAATGACACAAATGAACTTATTGGATGCACAAGATTGGTTAAAAACCCTAATTGGACAAGAATAAGCCTAGGGAGGACGAAAATGACCTAAATGTTCATCCAATGACACAAATGAACTTATTGGATGCACAAGATTGGTTAAAAACCCTAATTGGACAAGAATAAGCCTAGGGAGGACGAAAATGACCTAAATGTTCATCCAATGACACAAATGAACTTATTGGATGCACAAGATTTGTTAAAAACCCTAATTGGACAAGAATAAGCCTAGGGAGGACGAAAATGACCTAAATGTTCGTCCAATGACACAAACACACCTATTGGATGCACAGGATTGCATAAAAACCCTAATTGGACAAGAATAAGCCTATGGAGGACGAAAATGACCTAAATGTTCGTCCAATGACACAAACACACCTATTGGATGCACAAGATTGCATAAAAACCCCCAATTGGACAAGAATAAGCCTAGGGAGGACGAAAATGACCTAAATGTTCATCCAATGACACAAATGAACTTATTGGATGCACAAGATTGGTTAAAAACCCTAATTGGACAAGAATAAGCCTAGGGAGGACGAAAATGACCTAAATGTTCATCCAATGACACAAATGAACTTATTGGATGCACAAGATTGGTTAAAAACCCTAATTGGACAAGAATAAGCCAAG
Organism: Cicer pinnatifidum; assembly: GCA_037974775.1. NCBI lineage: Eukaryota > Viridiplantae > Streptophyta > Magnoliopsida > Fabales > Fabaceae > Cicer > Cicer pinnatifidum. The sequence continues at coordinate 66,778 of JBBPBR010000630.1, read as the reverse complement.
GGAGGATGAAAATGACCTAAATGTTCATCCAATGACACAAATACACCTATTGGATGCACAAGATTGGTTAGAAACCCTAATTGGACAAGAATAAGCCTAGGGAGGACGAAAATGACCTAAATGTTCATCCAATGACACAAACACACCTATTGGATGCACAAGATTCGTAAGAAACCCTAATTGGACAAGAATAAGCCTAGGGAGGAAGAAACTGACCTAAATGTTCATCCAATGACACAAACATACCTATTGGATGCACAAGATTGGTTAGAAACCCTAATTGGACAAGAATAAGCCTAGGGAGGACGAAAATGACCTAAATGTTCATCCAATGACACAAACACACCTATTGGATGCACAAGATTGGTTAGAAACCCTAATTGGACAAGAATAAGCCATGGGAGGACGAAAATGACCTAAATGTTAATCCAATGACACAAATGAACTTATTGGATGCACATGATTAGTTAAAAACCCTAATTGGACAAGAATAAGCCTAGGGAGGACGAAAATAACCTAAATGTTCATCAAATGACTAAACACACCTATTGGATGCACAAGATTGGTTAGAAACCCTAATTGGACAAGAATAAGCCTAGGGAGGACGAAAATGACCTAAATGTTCATCCAATGACACAAATGAACTTATTGGATGCACAAGATTGGTTAAAAACCCTAATTGGACAAGAATAAGCCTAGGGAGGACGAAAATGACCTAAATGTTCATCCAATGACACAAACACACCTATTGGATGCACAAGATTGGTTAAAAACCCTAATTGGACAAGAATAAGCCTAAGGAGGACGAAAATGACCTAAATGTTCATCCAATGACACAAATTAACTTATTGGATGCACAAGATTGGTTAAAAACCCTAATTGGACAAGAATAAGCCTTGGGAGGACGATAATGACATAAATGTTCATCCAATGACACAAATGAACTTATTGGATGCACAAGATTAGTAAAAAACACTAATTGGACAAGAATAAGCCTAGGGTGGACGAAAATGACCTAAATGTTCATCCAATGACACAAATGAACTTATTGGATGCACAAGATTGGTTAAAAACCCTAATTGGACAAGAATAAGCCTAGGGAGGACGAAAATGACCTAAATGTTCATCCAATGACACAAACACACCTATTGGATGCACAAGATTGGTTAAAAACCCTAACTAAACAAGAATAAGCATAGGGAGGACGAAAATGACTTAAATCTTAATCCAATGACACAAATGAACTTATTGGATGCACAAGATTGCTTAAAACCCTAATTGGATAAGAATAAGCCTTGGGAGGACGAAAATGACCTAAATGTTCATCAAATGACACAAACACACCTATTGGATGCAAAAGATTGGCTTAAAACCCTAATTGGACAAGAATAAGACTAGGGAGGACGAAAATGACCTAAATGTTCATCCAATGACACAAATGAACTTATTGGATGCACAAGATTGCTTAAAACCCTAATTGGACAAGAATAAGACTAGGGAGGACGAAAATGACCTAAATGTTCATCCAATGACACAAACACACCTATTGGATGCACAAGATTGGTTAAAAACCCTAATTGGACAACAATAAGCCTAGGGAGGATGAAAATGACCTAAATGTTCATCAAATAACACAAACACACCTATTGGATGCACAAGATTGGCTTAAAACCCTAATTGGACAAGAATAAGACTAGGGAGGACGAAAATGACCTAAATGTTCATCCAATATCACAAACACACCTATTGGATGCACAAGATTAGTTAAAAACCCTAATTGGACAACAATAAGCCTAGGGAGGATGAAAATGAGCTAAATGATCATCTAATGACACAAACACACCTATTGGATGCACAAGATTGGTTAAAAACCCTAATTGCACAAAAATAAGCCTAGGGAGGACGAAAATGACCTAAATGTTCATCCAATGACACAAATGAACTTATTGGATGCACAAGATTGCTTAAAACCCTAATTGGACAAGAATAAGACTAGGGAGGATGAAAATGACCTAAATGTTCATCCAATGACACAAACACACCTATTGGATGCACAAGATTGGTTAAAAACCCTAGTTGGACAAGAATAAGCTTTGGGAGGACGAAAATGACATAAATGTTCATCCAATGACACAAATGAACTTATTGGATGCACAAGATTGCTTAAAACCCTAATTGGACAAGAATAAGACTAGGGAGGACGAAAATGACCTAAATGTTCATCCAATGACACAAACACACCTATTGGATGCACAAGATTCGTTAGAAACCCTAATTGGACAACAATAAGCCTAGGGAGGATGAAAATGACCTAAATGTTCATCCAATGACACAAACACACCTTCTGGATGCACAAGATTGGTTAAAAATCCTAATTGGACAACAATAAGCCTATGGAGGATGAAAATGATCTAAATGTTCATCTAATGACACCAACACACCTATTGGATGCACCAGATTGGTTAAAAACCCTAATTGCACAAAACTAAGCCTAGGGAGGACGAAAAGGACTTAAATGTTCATCCAATGACACAAATGAACTTATTGGATGCACAAGATTGCTTAAAACCCTAATTGGACAAGAATAAGACTAAGGAGGATGAAAATGACCTAAATGTTCATCCAATGACACAAACACACCTATTGGATGCACAAGATTGGTTAGAAACCCTAATTGAACAAGAATAAGCCTAGGGAGGACGAAAATGACCTAAATGTTCATCCAATGACACAAATGAACTTATTGGATGCACATGATTGCTTAAAAACCCTAATTGGACAAGAATAAGCCTAGGGAGGACGAAAATGACCTAAATGTTCATCCAAAGACACAAATGAACTCATTGGATGCACAAGATTGCTTAAAAACCCTAATTGGACTACAATAAGCCTAGGGAGGATGAAAATGACCTAAATGTTCATCTAATGACACAAACACACCTATTGGATGCACCAGATTGGTTAAAAACCCTAATTGCACAAAACTAAGCCTATGGAGGACGAAAATCACCTAAATTTTCATCCAATGACACAAATGAACTTATTGGATGCACAAGATTGCTTAAAACCCTAATTGGACAAGAATAAGACTAGGGAGGAAGAAAATGACCTAAATGTTCATCCAATGACACAAACACACCTATTGGATGCACAAGATTGGTTAGAAACCCTAATTGGACAACAATAAGGCTAGGGAGGACGAAAATGACCTAAATGTTCATCCAATGACACAAATGAACTTATTGGATGCACAAGATTGCTTAAAACCCTAATTGGACAAGAATAAGACTAGGGAGGACGAAAATGACCTAAATGTTCATCCAATGACACAAACACACCTATTGGATGCACAAGATTGGTTAGAAACCCTAATTGGACAACAATAAGGCTAGGGAGGACGAAAATGACCTAAATGTTTATCCAATGACACAAATGAACTTATTGGATGCACAAGATTGCTTAAAACCCTAATTGGACAAGAATAAGACTAGGGAGGACGAAAATGACCTAAATGTTCATCCAATGACACAAACACACCTATTGGATGCACAAGATTGGTTAAAAACCCTAGTTGGACAAGAATAAGCTTTGGGAGGACGAAAATGACATAAATGTTCCTCCAATGACACAAATGAACTTATTGGATGCACAAGATTAGTTAAAAACCCTAATTGGACAAGAATAAGCCTAGGGAGGACGAAAATGACCTAAATGTTCATCCAATGACACAAATGAACTTATTGGATGCACAAGATTGGTTAAAAACCCTAATTGGACAAGAATAAGCCTAGGGAGGACGAAAATGACCTAAATGTTCATCCAATGACACAAATGAACTTATTGGATGCACAAGATTGGCAAAAACCCTAATTGGACAAGAATAAGACTAGGGAGGACGAAAATGACCTAAATATTCATCCAATGACACAAACACACCTATTGGATGCACAAGATTGGTTAGAAACCCTAATTGGACAAGAATAAGCCTAGGGAGGACGAAAATGACCTAAATGTTCATCCAATGACACAAATGAACTTATTGGATGCACAAGATTTGTTAAAAACCCTAATTGGACAACAATAAGCCTAGGGAGGACGAAAATGACCTAAATGTTCATCCAATGACACAAACACACCTATTGGATGCACAAGATTGGTTAGAAACCCTAATTGGACAAGAATAAGCCTAGGGAGGACGAAAATGACCTAAATGTTAATCCAATGACACAAATGAACTTATTGGATGCACAAGATTGGTTAAAAACCCTAATTGTACAAGAATAAGCCTAGGGAGGACGAAAATGACCTAAATGTTCATCCAATGACACAAACACACCTATTGGATGCACAAGATTGGTTAAAAACCCTAATTGGACAAGAATAAGCCTAGGGAGGACGAAAATGACCTAAATGTTCATCCAATGACACAAATGAACTTATTGGATGCACAAGATTGGTTAAAAACCCTAATTGGACAAGAATAAGCCTAGGGAGGACGAAAATGACCTAAATGTTCATCCAATGAAACATACACACCTATTGGATGCACAAAATTGGTTAAAAACCCTAATTGGACAAGAATAAGCCTAGGGAGGACGAAAATGACCTAAATGTTAATCCAATGACACAAATGAACTTATTGGATGCACAAGATTGGTTAAAAACCCTAATTGGACAAGAATAAGCCTAGGGAGGACGAAAATGACCTAAATGTTCATCCAATGACACAAATGAACTTATTGGATGCACAAGATTGGTTAAAAACCCTATATGGAAAATAATAAGCCTAGGGAGGACGAAAATGACCTAAATGTTCATCCAATGACACAAACACACCTATTGGATGCACAAGATTGGTTAGAAACCCTAATTGGACAAGAATAAGCCTAGGGAGGACGAAAATGACCTAAATGTTAATCCAATGACACAAATGAACTGATTGGATGCACAAGATTGGTTAAAAACCCTAATTGGACAAGAATAAGCCTAGGGAGGACGAAAATAACCTAAATGTTCATCAAATGACTAAACACACCTATTGGATGCACAAGATTGGTTAGAAACCCTAATTGGACAAGAATAAGCCTAAGGAGGACGAAAATGACCTAAATGTTCATCCAATGACACAAATGAACTTATTGGATGCACAAGATTGGTTAAAAACCCTAATTGGACAAGAATAAGCCTAGGGAGGACGAAAATGACCTAAATGTTCATCCAATGACACAAACACACCTATTGGATGCACAAGATTGGTTAAAAACTCTAATTGGACAAGAATAAGCCTAGGAAGGACGAAAATGACCTAAATGTTCATCCAATGACACAAATGAACTTATTGGATGCACAAGATTGGTTAAAAACCCTAATTGGACAAGAATAAGCCTAGGGAGGACGAAAATGACCTAAATGTTCATCCAATGACACAAATGAACTTATTGGATGCACAAGATTGGTTGAAATCCCTAATTGGACAAGAATAAGCCTAGGGAGCACGAAAATGACCTAAATGTTCCTCCAATGACACAAACACACCAATTGGATGCACAAGATTGCATAAAAACCATAATTGGACAAGGATAAGACAAGGGAGGACGAAAATGACCTAAATGTTCCTCCAATGACACAAATGAACTTATTGGATGCACAAGATTGGTTAAAAACCCTAATTGGACAAGAATAAGCCTAGGGAGGACGAAAATGACCTAAATGTTCATCCAATGACACAAATGAACTTATTGGATGCACAAGATTGGTTAAAAACCCTAATTGGACAAGAATAAGCCTAGGGAGGACGAAAATGACCTAAATGTTCATCCAATGACACAAATGAACTTATTGGATGCACAAGATTGGTTGAAAACCATAATTGGACAAGAATAAGCCTAGGGAGGACGAAAATGACCTAAATGTTCATCCAATGACACAAATGAACTTATTGGATGCACAAGATTGGTTAAAACTCCTAATTGGACAAGAATAAGCCTAGGGAGGACGAAAATGACCTAAATGTTCATCCAATGACACAAATGAACTTATTGGATGCACAAGATTGGTTAAAAACCCTAATTGGACAAGAATAAGCCTAGGGAGGACGAAAATGACCTAAATGTTCATCCAATGACACAAATGAACTTATTGGATGCACAAGATTGGTTAAAAACCCTAATTGGAGAAGAAAAAGCCTAGGGAGGACGAAAATGACCTAAATGTTCATCCAATGACACAAATGAACTTATTGGATGCACAAGATTGGTTAAAAACCTTAATTGGACAAGAATAAGCCTAGGGAGGACGAAAATGACCTAAATGTTCATCCAATGACACAAATGAACTTATTGGATGCACAAGATTGGTTAAAAACCATAATTGGACAAGAATAAGCCTTGGGAGGACGAAAATGACCTAAATGTTCATCCAATGACACAAATGAACTTATTGGATGCACAAGATTGGTTAAAAACCCTAATTGGACAAGAATAAGCCTTGGGAGGACGAAAATGACATAAATGTTCATCCAATGACACAAACACACCTATTGGATGCACAAGATTGGTTAAAAACCCTAACTTGACAAGAATAAGCCTAGGGAGGACGAAAATGACTTAAATTTTAATCCAATGACACAAATGAACTTATTGGATGCACAAGATTGCTTAAAACCCTAATTGGATAAGAATAAGCCATGGGAGGACGAAAATGACCTAAATGTTCATCAAATGACACAAACATACACCTATTGGATGCACAAGATTGGCTTAAAACCCTAATTGGACAAGAATAAGACTAGGGAGGACGAAAATGACCTAAATGTTCATCCAATGACACAAATGAACTTATTGGATGCACAAGATTGCTTAAAACCCTAATTGGACAAGAATAAGACTAGGGAGGACGAAAATGACCTAAATGTTCATCCAATGACACAAACACACCTATTGGATGCAAAAGATTGGTTAGAAACCCTAATTGGACAAGAATAAGCCTAGGGAGGACGAAAATGACCTAAATCTTCATCCAATGACACAAATGAACTTTTTGGATGCACAAGATTGCTTAAAAACCCTAATTGGACAAGAATAAGCCTAGGGAGGACGAAAATGACCTAAATGTTCATCCAATGACACAAATGAACTTATTGGATGCACAAGATTGCTTAAAACCCTAATTGGACAAGAATAAGACTAGGGAGGACGAAAATGAACTAAATGTTCATCCAATGACACAAATACACCTATTGGATGCAAAAGATTGGTTAGAAACCCTAATTGGACAAGAATAAGCCTAAGGAGGACGAAAATGACCTAAATGTTCATCCAATGACACAAATGAACTTATTGGATGCACAAGATTGCTTAAAAACCCTAATTGGACAAGAATAAGCCTAGGGAGGACGAAAATGACCTAAATGTTCATCCAATGACACAAATGAACTTATTGGATGCACAAGATTGCTTAAAACCCTAATTGGACAAGAATAAGACTAGGGAGGACAAAAATGACCTAAATGTTCATCCAATGACACAAACACATCTATTGGATGCACAAGATTGGTTAGAAACCCTAATTGAACAAGTAAAAGCCTAGGGAGGACGAAAATTACTTAAATATTAATCCAATGACACAAATGAACTTATTGGATGCACAAGATTGCATAAAACCCTAATTGGACAAGAATAAGACTAGGGAGGACGAAATTGACCTAAATGTTCATCCAATGACACAAACACACCTATTGGATGCACAAGATTGGTTAAAAACCCTAATTGGACAACAATAAGCCTAGGGAGGAAGAAAATGACCTAAATGTTCATCTAATGACACAAACACATCTATTGGAAGCACAAGATTGGTTAAAGACCATAATTGCACAAAACTAAGCCTAGTGATGACGAAAATAACCTAAATGTTCATCCAACGACACAAATGAACTTATTGGATGCACAATATTGCTTAAAACCCTTATTGGACAAGAATAAGACTAGGGAGGACGAAAATGACCTAAATATTCATCCAATGACACAAACACACCTATTGGAAGCACAAGATTGGTTAGAAACCCTTATTGAACAAGAATAAGCCTAGGGAGGACGAAAATGACCTAAATGTTCATCCAATGACACAAATGAACTTATTGGATGCACAAGATTGCTTAAAAACCCTAATTGGACAAGAATAAGCCTAGGGAGGACGAAAATTACCTAAATGTTCATCCAATGACACAAATGAACTTATTTGATGCACAAGATTGCTTAAAAACCCTAATTGGACAAGAATAAGCCTAGGGAGGACGAAAATGACCTAAATGTTCATCCAATGACACAAATGAACTTATTGGATGCACAAGATTGCTTAAAACCCTAATTGGACAAGAATAAGACTAGGGAGGACGAAAATCACCTAAATGTTCATCCAATGACACAAACACACCTATTGGATGCACAAGATTGGTTAGAAACCCTAATTGGACAAGAATAAGCCTAGGGAGGACGAAAATGACCTAAATATTCATCCAATGACACAAATGAACTTATTGGATGCACAAGATTGCTTAAAACCCTAATTGGACAAGAATATGACTAGGGAGGACGAAAATGACCTAAATGTTCATCCAATGACACAAACACACCTATTGGATGCACAAGATTGGTTAAAAACCCTAGTTGGACAAGAATAAGCTTTGGGAGGATGAAAATAACATAAATGTTCATCCAATGACACAAATGAACTTATTGGATGCGCAAGATTAGTTAAAAACACTAATTGGACAAGAATAAGCCTAGGGTGGACGAAAATGACCTAAATGTTCATCCAATGACACAAATGAACTTATTGGATACACAAGATTGCTTAAAACCCTAATGGGACAAGAATAAGACTAGGGAGGACGAAAATGACCTAAATGTTCATCCAATGACACAAACACACCTATTGGATGCACAAGATTGGTTAGAAACCCTAATTGAACAAGAATAAGCCTAGGGAGGACGAAAATGACCTAAATGTTCATCCAATGACACAAATGAACTTATTGGATGCACAAGAATGCTTAAAAACCCTAATTGGACAAGAATAAGCCTAGGGAGGACGAAAATGACCTAAATGTTCATCCAATGACACAAATGAACTTATTGGATGCACAAGATTGGTTAAAAACCCTAATTGGACAAGAATAAGCCTTCGGAGGACGAAAATAACATAATTGTTCATCCAATGACACAAACACACCTATTGGATGCACAAGATTGGTTAAAAACCCTAACTTGACAAGAATAAGCCTAGGGAGGACGAAAATGACTTAAATCTTAATCCAATGACACAAATGAACTTATTGGATGCACAAGATTGCTTAAAACCCTAATTGGATAAGAATAAGCCTTAGGAGGACGAAAATGACCTAAATGTTCATCAAATGACACAAACACACACCTATTGGATGCACAAGATTGGCTTAAAACCCTAATTGGACAAGAATAAGACTAGGGAGGACGAAAATGACCTAAATGTTCATCCAATGACACAAATGAACTTATTGGATGCACAAGATTGGTTAAAAACCCTAATTGGACAAGAATAAGCCTAGGGAGGACGAAAATGACCTAAATGTTCATCCAATGACACAAATGAACTTATTGGATGCACAAGATTGGTTGAAAACCCTAATTGGACAAGAATAAGCCTAGGGAGGACGAAAATGACCTAAATATTCATCCAATGACACAAATGAACTTATTGGATGCACAAGATTGGTTAAAAACCCTAATTGGACAAGAATAAGCCTAGGGAGGACGAAAATGACCTAAATGTTCGTCCAATGACACAAACACACCTATTGGATGCACAAAATTACATAAAAAACCTTATTGGACAAGAATAAGACTAGGGAGGACGAAAATGACCTAAATGTTCCTCCAATGACACAAACACACCTATTGGATGCACAAGATTGCATAAAAACCCTAATTCGACAAGAATAAGACTAGGGAGGACAAAAATGACCTAAATGTTCATCCAATGACACAGATGAATTTATCGGATGCACAAGATTGGTTTAAAACCCTAATTGGACAAGAATAAGCCTAGGGAGGACGAAAATGACCTAAATGTTCATCCAATGACACAAATGAACTTATTGGATGCACAAGATTGGTTAAAAACCCTAATTGGACAAGAATAAGCCTAGGGAGGACGAAAATGACCTAAATGTTCATCCAATGACACAAATGAACTTATTGGATGCACAAGATTGGTTGAAAACCCTAATTGGACAAGAATAAGCCTGGGGAGGACGAAAATGACCTAAATGTTCATCCAATGACACAAATGAACTTATTGGATGCACAAGATTGGTTGAAAACCCTAATTGGACAAGAATAAGCCTAGGGAGGACGAAAATGACCAAAATGTTCATCAAATGACACAAATGAACTTATTGGATGCACAAGATTGGTTAAAAACCCTAATTGGACAAGAATAAGCCTAGGGAGGACGAAAATGACCTAAATGTTCATCCAATGACACAAATGAACTTATTGGATGCACAAGATTGGTTAAAAACCCTAATTGGACAAGAATAAGCCTAGGGAGGACGAAAATGACCTAAATGTTCATCCAATGACACAAATGAACTTATTGGATGCACAAGATTGGTTAAAAACCCTAATTGGACAAGAATAAGCCTAGGGAAGACGAAAATGACCTAAAGGTTCGTCCAATGACACAAACACACCTCTTGGATGCACAAGATTGCATAAAAACCCTAATTGGACAAGAATAAGACTAGGGAGGACGAAAATGACCTAAATGTTCATCCAATGACACAAACACACATATTGGACGCACAAGATTGCTTAAAACCCTAATTGGACAAGAATAAGACTAGGGAGGACGAAAATGACCTAAATGTTCATCCAATGACACAAATGAACTTATTGGAAGCACAAGATTGGTTAAAAACCCTAATTGGACAAGAATAAGCCTAGGGAGGACGAAAATGACCTAAATGTTCCTCCAATGACACAAACACACCTATTGGATGCACAAGATTGCATAAAAACCCTAATTGGACAAGAATAAGACTAGGAGGACGAAAATGACCTAAATGTTCATCCAATGACACAAATGAACTTATTGGATGCACAAGATTGGTTAAAAACCCTAATTGGACAAGAATAAGCCTAGGGAGGACGAAAATGACCTAAATGTTCATCCAATGACACAAATGAACTTATTGGATGCACAAGATTGTTTAAAAACCCTAATTAGACAAGAATAAGCCTATGGAGGACGAAAATGACCTAAATGTTCATCCAATGACACAAATGAACTTATTGGATGCACAAGATTGTTTAAAAACCCTAATTGGACAAGAATAAGCCTATGGAGGACGAAAATGACCTAAATGTTCTTCCAATGACACAAATGAACTTATTGGATGCACAAGATTGGTTGAAAACCTTAATTGGACAAGAATAAGCCTAGGGAGGACGAAAATGACCTAAATGTTCATCCAATGACACAAATGAACTTATTGGATGCACAAGATTGGTTAAAAACCCTAATTGGACAAGAATAAGCCTAGGGAGGACGAAAATGACCTAAATGTTCATCCAATGACACAAATGAACTTATTGGATGCACAAGATTGGTTGAAAACCCTAATTGGACAAGAATAAGCCTAGGGAGGACGTAAATGACCTAAATGTTCCTCCAATGACACAAACACACCTATTGGATGCACAAGATTGCATAAAAACCCTAATTGGACAAGAATAAGCCTAGGGAGGACGAAAATGACCTAAATGTTCATCCAATGACACAAATGAACTTATTGGATGCACAAGATTGGTTAAAAACCCTAATTGGACAAGAATAAGCATGGGGAGGACGAAAATGACCTAAATGTTCATCCAATGACACAAACACACCTATTGGATGCACAAGATTGGTTAGAAACCCTAATTGGACAAGAATAAGCCTAGGGAGGACGAAAATGATCTAAATGTTCATCCAATGACACAAATGAACTTATTGGATGCACAAGATTTGTTAAAAACCCTAATTGGACAAGAATAAGCCTAGGGAGGACGAAAATGACCTAAATGTTCATCCAATGACACAAATGAACTTATTGGATGCACAAGATTGGTTAAAAACCCTAATTGGACAAGAATAAGCCTAGGGAGGACGAAAATGACCTAAATGTTAATCCAATGACACAAATGAACTTATTGGATGCACAAGATTGGTTTAAAACCCTAGTTGGACAAGAATAAGCCTACGGAGGACAAAAATAACCTAAATGTTAATCCAATGACACAAATGAACTTATTGGATGCACAAGATTGGTTAAAAACCCTAATTGAACAAGAATAAACCTAGGGAGGACGAAAATGACCTAAATGTTCATCCAATGACACAAACACACCTATTGGATGCACAAGATTGGTTAGAAACCCTAATTGGACAAGAATAAGCCTTGGGAGGACGAAAATGACCTAAATGTTCATCCAATGACACAAAAGAACTTATTGGATGCACAAGATTGGTTAAAAACCCTAATTGGACAAGAATAAGCCTAGGGTGGACGAAAATGACCTAAATGTTTATCCAATGACACAAATGAACTTATTGGATGCACAAGATTGGTTAAAACCACTAATTGGACAAGAATAAGCCTAGGGAGGACGAAAATCACCTAAATGTTCATCCAATGACACAAACACACCTATTGGATGCACAAGATAGGTTAGAAACCCTAATTGAACAAGAATAAGCCTAGGGAGGACGAAAATGACCTAAATGTTCATCCAATGACACAAATGAACTTATTGGATGCACAAGATTGCTTAAAAACCCTAATTGGACAAGAATAAGCCTAGGGAGGACGAAAATGACCTAAATGTTCATCCAATGACCCAAATGAACTTATTGGATGCACAAGATTGGTTAAAACCCCTAATTGGACAAGAATAAGACTAGGGAGGACGAAAATGACCTAAATGTTCATCCAATGACTCAAACACACCTATTGGATGCACAAGATTGGTTAGAAACCCTAATTGAACAAGAATAAGCCTAGGGAGGACGAAAATGACCTAAATGTTCATCCAATGACACAAATGAACTTATTGGATGCACAAGATTGCTTAAAAACCCTAATTGGACAAGAATAAGGCTAGGGAGGACGAAAATGACCTAAATGTTCATCCAATGACACAAATGAACTTATTGGATGCACAAGATTGGTTAAAAACCCTAATTGGACAAGAATAAGCCTTGGGAGGACGAAAATGACATAAATGTTCATCCAATGACACAAACACACCTATTGGATGCACAAGATTGGTTAAAAACCCTAACTTGACAAGAATAAGCCTAGGGAGGACGAAAATGACCTAAATGTTCATCCAATGACACAAACACACCTATTGGATGCACAAGATTGGTTAAAAACCCTAATTGGACAAGAATAAGCCTTGGGAGGACGAAAATGACATAAATGTTCATCCAATGACACAAATGAACTTATTGGATGCACAAGATTAGTTAAAAACACTAATTGGACAAGAATAAGACTAGGGAGGACGAAAATGACCTAAATGTTCATCCAATGACACAAACACACCTATTGGATGCACAAGATTGGTTAAAAACCCTAATTGGACAACAATAAGCCTAGGGAGGATGAAAATGACCTAAATGTTCATCTAATGACACAAACACACCTATTGGATGCACAAGATTGGTTAAAAACTCTAATTGGACAAAAGTAAGCCTAGGGAGGACGAAAATGACCTAAATGTTCATCCAATGACACAAACACACCTATTGGATGCACAAGATTGGTTAAAAACCCTAATTGGACAAGAATAAGCCTTGGGAGGACGAAAATGACATAAATGTTCATCCAATGACACAAATGAACTTATTGGATGCACAAGATTAGTTAAAAACACCAATTGGACAAGAATAAGACTAGGGAGGACGAAAATGACCTAAATGTTCATCCAATGACACAAACACACCTATTAGATGCACAAGATTGGTTAAAAACCATAATTGGACAACAATAAGCCTAGGGAGGATGAAAATGACCTAAATGTTCATCTAATGACACAAACACACCTATTGGATGCACAAGATTGGTTAAAAACCCTAATTGCACAAAACTAAGCCTAGGGAGGACGAAAATGACCTAAATGTTCATCCTATGACACAAATGAACTTATTGGATACACAAGATTGCTTAAAACCCTAATGGGACAAGAATAAGACTAGGGAGGACGAAAATGACCTAAATGTTCATCCAATGACACAAACACACCTATTGGATGCACAAGATTGGTTAGAAACCCTAATTGAACAAGAATAAGCCTAGGGAGGACGAAAATGACCTTAATGTTCATCCAATGACACAAATGAACTTATTGGATGCACAAGATTGCTTAAAAACCCTAATTGGACAAGAATAAGCCTAGGGAGGACGAAAATGACCTAAATGTTTATCCAATGACACAAATGAACTTATTGGATGCACAAGATTGGTTAAAAACCCTAATTGGACAAGAATAAGCCTTGGGAGGACGAAAATGACATAAATGTTCATCCAATGACACAAACACACCTATTGGATGCACAAGATTGGTTAAAAACCCTAACTTGACAAGAATAAGCCTAGGGAGGACGAAAATGACTTAAATCTTAATCCAATGACACAAATGAACTTATTGGATGCACAAGATTGCTTAAAACCCTAATTGGATAAGAATAAGCCTTGGGAGGACGAAAATGACCTAAATGTTCATCAAATGACACAAACACACACCTATTGGATGCACAAGATTAGCTTAAAACACTAATTGGACAAGAATAAGACTAGGGAGGACGAAAATGACCTAAATGTTCATCCAATGACACAAATGAACTTATTGGATGCACAAGATTGCTTAAAATCCTAATTGGACAAGAATAAGACTAGGGAGGACGAAAATGACCTAAATGTTCATCCAATGACACAAACACACCTATTGGATGCAAAAGATTGGTTAGAAACCCTAATTGGACAAGAATAAGCCTAGGGAGGACGAAAATGACCTAAATGTTCATCCAATGACACAAATGAACTTAATGGATGCACAAGATTGCTTAAAAACCCTAATTGGACAAGAATAAGCCTAGGGAGGACGAAAATGACCTAAATGTTCATCCAATGACACAAATGAACTTATTGGATGCACAAGATTGCTTAAAAACCCTAATTGGACAAGAATAAGCCTAGGGAGGACGAAAATGACCTAAATGTTCATCCAATGACACAAATACACCTATTGGATGCACAAGATTGGTTAGAAACCCTAATTGGACAAGAATAAGCCTAGGGAAGACGAAAATGACCTAAATGTTCATCCAATGACACAAACTCACCTATTGGATGCACAAGATTGGTTAAAAACCCTAATTGGACAAGAATAAGCCTAGGGAGGACGAAAATGACCTAAATGTTCATCCAATGACACAAATGAACTTATTGGATGCACAAGATTGCTTAAAAACCCTAATTGGACAAGAATAAGCCTAGGGAGGACGAAAATGACCTAAATGTGCATCCAATGACACAAATGAACTTATTGGATGCACAAGATTGCTTATAAACCCTAATTGGACAAGAATAAGCCTAGGGTGGACGAAAATGACCTAAATGTTTATCCAATGACACAAATGAACTTATTGGATGCACAAGATTGGTTAAAAACCCTAATTGGACAAGAATAAGCCTAGGGAGGACGAAAAATGACCTAAATGTTCATCCAATGACACAAATGAACTTATTGGATGAACAAGATTGCTTAAAACCCTAATTGGACAAGAATAAGCCTAGGGAGGACGAAAATGACCTAAATGTTCATCCAATGACACAAATGAACTTATTGGATGCACAAGATTGGTTAAAAACCCTAATTGGACAAGAATAAGCCTTGGGAGGACAAAAATGTTTTAAATGTTCATCCGATGACACAAATGAACGTATTGGATCCACAAGATTGGTTAAAAACCCTAATTGGACAAGAATAAGCCTAGAGTGGACGAAAATGACCTAAATGTTCATCCAATGACACAAATGAACTTATTGGATGCACAAGATTTGTTAAAAACCCTAATTGGACAAGAATAAGCCTAGGGAGGACGAAAATGACCTATATGTTCATCCAATGACACAAACACACCTATTGGATGCACAAGATTGGTTAAAAACCCTAATTGGACAAGAATAAGCCTAGGGAGGACGAAAATGACCTAAATGTTCATCCAATGACACAAACACACCTATTGGATGCACAAGATTGGTTAAAAACCCTAACTGGACAAGAATAAGCCTAGGGAGGACGAAAATGACCTAAATGTTCATCCAATGACACAAATGAACTTATTGGATGCACAAGATTTGTTAGAAACCCTAAATGGACAAGAATAATTCTAGGGAGGACGAAAATGACCTAAATGTTCATCCAATGACACAAACACACCTATTGGATGCACAAGATTGGTTAAAAACCCTAATTGCACAAAACTAAGCCTAGTGAGGACGAAAATAACCTAAATGTTCATCCAATGACACAAATGAACTTATTGGATGCACAAGATTGGTTAAAAACCCTAATTGGACAAGAATAAGCCTAGGGAGGACGAAAATGACCTAAATGTTTATCCAATGACACAAATGAACTTATTGGATGCACAAGATTGTTTAAAACCCCTAATTGGACAAGAATAAGCCTAGGGAGGACGAAAATGACCTAAATGTTCATCCAATGACACAAACACACCTATTGGATGCACAAGATAGGTAAGAAACCCTAATTGAACAAGAATAAGCCTAGGGAGGACGAAAATGACCTAAATGTTCATCCAATGACACAAATGAACTTATTGGATGCACAAGATTGCTTAAAAACCCTAATTGGACAAGAATAAGCCTAGGGAGGACGAAAATGACCTAAATGTTCATCCAATGACACAAATGAACTTATTGGATGCACAAGATTGCTTAAAACCCTAATTGGACAAGAATAAGACTAGGGAGGACGAATATGACCTAAATGTTAATCCAATGACACAAATGAACTTATTGGATGCGCAAGATTGGTTAAAAACCCTAATTGGACAAGAATAAGCCTAGGGAGGATGAAAATGACCTAAATGTTCATCCAATGACACAAACACACCTATTGGATGCACAAGATTGGTTAAAAACCCTAATTGGACAAGAATAAGCCTAGGAAGGACGAAAATGATCTAAATGTTCATCCAATGACACAAATGAACTTATTGGATGCACAAGATTGGTTAAAAACCCTAATTGGACAAGAATAAGCCTAGGGAGGACGAAAATGACCTAAATGTTCATCCAATGACACAAATGAACTTATTGGATGCACAAGATTGCTTAAAAACCCTAATTGGACAAGAATAAGCCTAGGGAGGACGAAAATGAGCTAAATGTTCATCCAATGACACAAATACACCTATTGGATGCACAAGATTGGTTAGAAACCCTAATTGGACAAGAATAAGCCTAGGGAGGACGAAAATGACCTAAATGTTCATCCAATGACACAAATGAACTTATTGGATGCACAAGATTGGTTAAAAACCCTAATTGGACAAGAATAAGCCTAGGGAGGACGAAAATGACCTAAATGTTCATCCAATGACACAAATGAACTTATTGGATGCACAAGATTGCTTAAAAACCCTAATTGGACTTGAATAAGCCTAAGGAGGACGAAAATGACCTAAATGTTCATCCAATGACACAAATGAACTTATTGGATGCACAAGATTGGTTAAAAACCCTAATTGGACAAGAATAAGCCTAGGGTGGACGAAAATGACCTAAATGTTCATCCAATGACACAAATGAACTTATTGGAATCACAAGATTGGTTAAAAACCCTAATTGGATAAGAATAAGCCTAGGGAGAACGAAAATGACCTAAATGTTCATCCAATGACACAAACACACCTATTGGATGCACAAGATTGGTTAAAAACCCTAATTGGACAAGAATAAGCCTAGGGAGGACGAAAATGACCTAAATGTTCATCCAATGACACAAATGAACTTATTGGATGCACAAGATTGCTTAAAAACCCTAATTGGACAAGAATAAGCCTAGGGAGGACGAAAATGACCTAAATCTTCATCCAATGACCCAAATGAACTTATTGGATGCACAAGATTGGTTAAAAACCCTAATTGGACAAGAATAAGCCTAGGGTGGACGAAAATGACCTAAATGTTTATCCAATGACACAAATGAACTTATTGGATGCACAAGATTGGTTCAAACCCCTAATAGGACAAGAATAAGCCTAGGGAGGACGAAAATGACCTAAATGTTCATCCAATGACACAAACACACCTATTGGATGCACAAGATTGGTTAGAAACCCTAATTGAACAAGAATAAGCCTAGGGAGGACGAAAATGACCTAAATGTTCATCCAATGACACAAATGAACTTATTGGATGCACAAGATTGCTTAAAAACCCTAATTGGACAAGAATAAGCCTAGGGAGGACGAAAATGACCTAAATGTTCATCCAATGCCACAAATGAACTTATTGGATGCACAAGATTGCTTAAAACCCTAATTGGACAAGAATAAGACTAGGGAGGACGAAAATGACCTAAATGTTCATCCAATGACACAAACACACCTATTGGATGCACAAGATAGGTTAGAAACCCTAATTGAACAAGAATAAGCCTAGGGAGGATGAAAATGACCTAAATGTTCATCCAATGACACAAATGAACTTATTCGATGCACAAGATTGCTTAAAAACCCTAATTGGACAAGAATAAGCCTAGGGAGGACGAAAATGACCTAAATGTTCATCCAATGACACAAATGAACTTATTGGATGCACAAGATTGCTTAAAACCCTAATTGGACAAGAATAAGACTAGGGAGGACGAAAATGACCTAAATGTTCATCCAATGACACAAACACACCTATTGGATGCACAAGATTGGTTAGAAACACTAATTGGACAACAATAAGCCTAGGGAGGACGAAAATGACCTAAATGTTCATCCAATGACACAAATGAACTTATTGGATGCACAAGATTGCTTAAAACCCTAATTGGACAAGAATAAGACTAGGGAGGATGAAAATGACCTAAATGTTCATCCAATGACACAAACACACCTATTGGATGCACAAGATTGGTTAAAAACCCTAGTTGGACAAGAATAAGCTTTGGGAGGACGAAAATGACATAAATGTTCATCCAATGACACAAATGAACTTATTGGATGCACAAGATTAGTTAAAAACCCTAATTGGACAAGAATAAGCCTAGGGAGGACGAAAATGACCTAAATGTTCATCCAATGACACAAATGAACTTATTGGATGCACAAGATTGGTTAAAACCCCTAATTGGACAAGAATAAGCCTAGGGAGGACGAAAATGACCTAAATGTTCGTCCAATGACACAAATGAACTTATTGGATGCACAAGATTGGTTGAAAACCCTAATTGGACAAGAATAAGCCTAGGGAGGACGAAAATGACCTAAATGTTCATCCAATGAAACAAACCCACATATTGGATGCACAAGATTGCTTAAAACCCTAATTGGACAAGAATAAGACTAGGGAGGACGAAAATGACCTAAATGTTCCTCCAATGACACAAACACACCTATTGGATGCACAAGATTGCATAAAAACCCTAATTGGACAAGAATAAGACTAGGGAGGACGAAAATGACCTAAATGTTCATCCAATGACACAAATGAACTTATTGGATGCACAAGATTGGTTAAAAACCCTAATTGGACAAGAATAAGCCTAGGGAGGACGAAAATGACCTAAATGTTCATCCAATGACACAAATGAACTTATTGGATGCACAAGATTGGTTAAAAACCCTAATTGCACAAGAATAAGCCTAGGGAGGACAAAAATGACCAAAATGTTCATCCAATGACACAAATGAACTTATTGGATGCACAAGATTGGTTAAAAACCCTAATTGGACAAGAATAAGGTTAGGGAGGACGAAAATGACCTAAATGTTCGTCCAATGACACAAACACACCTATTGGATGCACAAGATTGCGTAAAATCCCTAATTGGACAAGAATAAGACTAGGGAGGACGAAAATGACCTAAATGTTCATCCAATGACACAAATGAACTTATTGGATGCACAAGATTGGTTAAAAACCCTAATTGGACAAGAATAAGCATAGGGAGGACGAAAATGACCTAAATGTTTATCCAATGACACAAACCCACATATTGGATGCACAAGATTGCTTAAAACCCTAATTGGACAAGAATAAGCCTAGGGAGGACGAAAATGACCTAAATGTTCATCCAATGACACAAATGAACTTATTGGATGCACAAGATTGGTTAAAAACCCTAATTGGACAAGAATAAGCCTAGGGAGGACGAAAATGACCTAAATGTTTGTCCAATGACACAAACACACCTATTGGATGCACAAGATTTCATAAAAACCCTAATTCGACAAGAATAAGACTAGGGAGGACGAAAATGACCTAAATGTTCCTCCAATGACACAAACACACCTATTGGATGCACAAGATTGCATAAAAACCCTAATTGGACAAGAATAAGACTAGGGAGGACGTAAATGACCTAAATGTTCCACCAATGACACAAATGAACTTATTGGATGCACAAGGTTGGTTAAAAACCCTAATTGGACAAGAATAAGCCTAGGGAGGACGAAAATGACCTAAATGTTCATCCAATGACACAAATGAACTTATTGGATGCACAAGATTGGTTAAAAACCCTAATTGGACAAGAATAAGCCTAGGGAGGACGAAAATGACCTAAATGTTCATCCAATGACACAAATGAACTTATTAATTGCACAAGATTGGTTGAAAACCCTAATTGGATAAGAATAAGCCTAGGGAGGACGAAAATGACCTAAATGTTCATCCAATGAGACAAATGAACTTATTGGATGCACAAGATTGGTTAAAAACCCTAATTGGACAAGAATAAGTCTAGGGAGGATGAAAATGACCTAAATGTTCGTCCAATGACACAAACACACCTATTGGATGCACAAGATTGCATAAAAACCCTAATTGGACAAGAATAAGCCTAGGGAGGACGAAAATGACCTAAATGTTCATCCAATTACACAAATGAACTTATTGGATGTACAAGATTGGTTAAAAACCCTAATTGGACAAGAATAAGCCTAGGGAGGACGAAAATGACCTAAATGTTCATCCAATGACACAAATGAACTTATTGGATGCACAAGATTGGTTAAAAACCCTAATTGGACAAGAATAAGCCTAGGGAGGACGAAAATGACCTAAATGTTCATCCAATGACACAAATGAACTTATTGGATGCACAAGATTGGTAGAAAACCCTAATTGGACAAGAATAAGCCTAGGGAGGACGAAAATGACCTAAATGTTCATCCAATGACACAAATGAACTTATTGGATGCACAAGATTGGTTAAAAACCCTAATTGGACAAGAATAAGCCTAGGGAGGACGAAAATGACCTAAATGTTCGTCCAATGACACAAACACACCTAATGGATGTACAAGATTGCATAAAAACCCGAATTGGACAAGAATAAGACTAGGGAGGACGAAAAATGACCTAAATGTTCCTCCAATGACACAAATGAACTTATTGGATGCACAAGGTTGGTTAAAAACCCTAACTGGACAAGAATAAGCCTAGGGAGGACGAAAATGACCTAAATGTTCATCCAATGACACAAATGAACTTATTGGATGCACAAGATTGGTTAAAAACCCTAATTGGACAAGAATAAGCCTAGGGAGGACGAAAATGACCTAAATGTTCATCCAATGACACAAATGAACTTATTGGATGCACAAGATTGGTTAAAAACCCTAATTGGACAAGAATAAGCCTAGGGAGGACGAAAATGACTTAAATGTTCGTCCAATGACACAAACACACCTATTGGATGCACAAGATTGCATAAAAACCCTAATTGGACAAGAATAAGACTAGGGAGGACGAAAATGACCTAAATGTTCATCAAATGACACAAATGAACTTATTGGATGCACAAGATTGGTTAAAAACCCTAATTGGACAAGAATAAGCATAGGGAGGACGAAAAATGACCTAAATGTTCATCCAATGACACAAACCCACATATTGGATGCACAAGATTGCTTAAAACCCTAATTGGACAAGAATAAGACTAGGGAGGACGAAAATGACTTAAAAGTTCATCCAATGACACAAATGAACTTATTGGATGCACAAGATTGGTTAAAAACCCTAATTGGACAAGAATAAGCCTAGGGAGGACGAAAATGACCTAAATGTTCATCCAATGACACAAATGAACTTATTGGATGCACAAGATTGGTTAAAAACCCTAATTGGACAAGAATAAACCTAGGGAGGACGAAAATGACCTAAATGTTCGTCCAATGACACAAACACACCTATTGGATGCACAAGATTACATAAAAACCCTAATTGGACAAGAATAAGACTAGGGAGGACGAAAATGACCTAAATGTTTTTCCAATGACACAAACACACCTATTGGATGCACAAGATTGGTTAAAAACCCTAATTGGACAAGAATAAGCCTAGGGAAGACGAAAATGACCTAAATGTTCATCCAATGACACAAATGAACTTATTTGATGCACAAGATTGGTTAAAAACCCTAATTGGACAAGAATAAGCCTAAGGAGGACGAAAATGACCTAAATGTTCCTCCAATGACACAAATGAACTTATTAGATGCACAAGATTGGCTAAAAAGCCTAATTGGACAAGAATAAGCCTAGGGAGGACGAAAATGACCTAAATGTTCATCCAATGACACAAATGAACTTATTGGATGCACAAGATTGGTTAAAAACCCTAATTGGACAAGAATAAGCCTAGGGAGGACGAAAATGACCTAAATGTTCATCCAATGACACAAATGAACTTATTGGATGCACAAGATTGGTTAAAAACCCTAATTGGACAAGAATAAGCCTAGGGAGGACGAAAATGACCTAAATGTTCATCCAATGACACAAATGAACTTATTGGATGCACAAGATTGTTTAAAAACCCTAATTAGACAAGAATAAGCCTATGGAGGACGAAAATGACCTAAATGTTCATCCAATGACACAAATGAACTTATTGGATGCACAAGATTGTTTAAAAACCCTAATTGGACAAGAATAAGCCTATGGAGGACGAAAATGACCTAAATGTTCTTCCAATGACACAAATGAACTTATTGGATGCACAAGATTGGTTGAAAACCTTAATTGGACAAGAATAAGCCTAGGGAGGACGAAAATGACCTAAATGTTCATCCAATGACACAAATGAACTTATTGGATGCACAAGATTGGTTAAAAACCCTAATTGGACAAGAATAAGCCTAGGGAGGACGAAAATGACCTAAATGTTCATCCAATGACACAAATGAACTTATTGGATGCACAAGATTGCATAAAAACCCTAATTGGGCAAGAATAAGCCTAGGGAGGACGAAAATGACCTAAATGTTCGTCCAATGACACAAATGAACTTATTGGATGCACAAGATTGGTTAAAAACCCTAATTGGACAAGAATAAGCCTAGGGAGGATGAAAATGACCTAAATGTTCGTCCAATGACACAAACACACCTATTGGATGCACAAGATTGGTTAAAAACCCTAATTGGACAAGAATAAGCCTAGGGAGGATGAAAGTGACCTAAATATTCATCCAATGACACAAATGAACTTATTGGATGCACAAGATTGCTGAAAACCCTAATTGGACAAGAACAAGCCTAGGGAGGACGAAAATGACCTAAATATTCATCCAATGACACAAACACACCTATTTGATTCACAAGATTGATTAGAAACCCTAATTGGACAAGAATAAGCCTAGGGAGGACGAAAATGACCTAAATGTTCATCCAATGACACAAATGAACTTATTGGATGCACAAGATTGCTTAAAACCCTAATTGGACAAGAATAAGACTAGGGAGGACGAAAATGACCTAAATGTTCATCCAATGACACAAACACACCTATTGGATGCACAAGATTGGTTAGAAACCCTAATTGGACAACAATAAGCCTAGGGAGGACGAAAATGACCTAACTGTTCATCCAATGACACAAATGAACTTCTTGGATGCACAAGATTGCTTAAAACCCTAATTGGACAAGAATATGACTAGGGAGGACGAAAATGACCTAAATGTTCATCCAATGACACAAACACACCTATTGGATGCACAAGATTGGTTAAAAACCCTAGTTGGACAAGAATAAGCTTTTGGAGGACGAAAATGACATAAATGTTGATCCAATGACACAAACACACCTATTGGATGCACAAGATTGGTTAAAAAGCCTAACTGGACAAGAATAAGTCTAGGGAGGACGAAAATGACTTAAATCTTAATCCAATGACACAAATGAACTTATTGGATGCACAAGATTGCTTAAAACCCTAATTGAATAAGAATAAGCCTTGGGAGGACGAAAATGACCTAAATGTTCATCAAATGACACAAACACACCTATTGGATGCACAAGATTGGTTAAAAACCCTAATTGGACAAGAATAAGTTTTGGGAGGACGAAAATGACATAAATGTTCATCCAATGACACATATGAACTTATTGGATGCACAAGATTAGTTAAAAACCCTAATTGGACAAGAATAAGACTAGGGAGGACGAAAATGACCTAAATGTTCATCCAATGACAGAAACACACCTATTGGATGCACAAGATTGGTTAAAAACCCTAATTGGACAACAATAAGCCTAGGGAGGATGAAAATGACCTAAATGTTCATCTAATGACACAAACACACCTATTGGATGCACAAGATTGGTTAAAAACCCTAATTGCACAAAACTAAGCCTAGGGAGGACGAAAATAACTTAAATTTTCATCCAATGACACAAATGAACTTATTGGATGCACAAGATTGGTTAAAAACCCTAATTGGACAAGAATAAGCCTAGGGAGGACGAAAATGACCTAAATGTTCATCCAATGACACAAATGAACTTATTGGATGCACAAGATTGGTTAAAAACCCTAATTGGACAAGAATAAGCCTTGGGAGGACGAAAATGACCTAAATGTTCATCCAATGACACAAATGAACTTATTGGATGCACAAGATTGGTTAAAAACCCTAACTGGACAAGAATAAGCCTAGGGTGGACGAAAATGACCTAAATGTTTATCCAATGACACAAATGAACTTATTGGATGCACAAGATCGGTTACAAACCCTAATTGGACAAGAATAAGCCTAGGGAGGACGAAAATGACCTAAATGTTCATCCAATGACACAAACACACCTATTGGATGCACAAGATTGGTTAAAAACCCTAATTGGACAAGAATAAGCCTAGGGAGGACGAAAATGACCTAAATGTCCATCCAATGACACAAATGAACTTATTGGATGCACAAGATTGCTTAAAAACCCTAATTGGACAAGAATAAGCCTAGGGAGGACGAAAATGACCTAAATGTTCATCCAATGACACAAACACACCTATTGGATGCACAAGATTGGTTAAAAACCCTAATTGGACAACAATAAGCCTAGGGAGGATGAAAATGACCTAAATGATCATCTAATGACATAAACACACCTATTGGTTGCACAAGATTGGTTAAAAACCCTAATTGCACAAAACTAAGCCTAGTGAGGACGAAAATAACCTAAATGTTTATCCAATGACACAAATGAACTTATTGGATGCACAAGATTGCTTAAAACCCTAATTGAACAAAAATAAGACTAGGGAGGACGAAAATGACCTAAATATTCATCAAATGACACAAACACACCTATTGGATGCACAAGATTGGTTAGAAACCCTAATTGAACATGAATAAGCCTAGGGAGGACGAAAATGACCTAAATGTTCATCCAATGAAACAAATGAACTTATTGGATTCACAAGATTGCTTAAAACCCTAATTGGACAAAAATAATACTAGGGAGGACGAAAATGACCTAATTATTCATCCAATGACACAAACACATCTATTGGATGCACAAGATTGGTTAGAAACCCTAATTGGACAAGAATAAGCCTAGGGAGGACGAAAATGACCTAAATGTTCATCCAATGACACAAATGAACTTATTGGATGCACAAGATTGGTTAAAAACCCTAATTGGACAAGAATAAGCCTTGGGAGGACGAAAATGACCTAAATGTTCATCCAATGACACAAATGAACTTATTGGAGGCACAAGATTGGTTAAAAACCCTAATTGGACAAGAATAAGCCTAGGGTGGACGAAAATGACCTAAATGTTTATCCAATGACACAAATGAACTTATTGGATGCACAAGATTGGTTAAAAACCCTAATTGGACAAGTATAAGCCTAGGGAGGACAAAACTGACCTAAATGTTCATCCAATGACACAAACACACCTATTGGATGCACAAGATTGGTTAAAAACCCTAATTGGACAAGAATAAGCCTAGGGAGGACGAAAATGACCTAAATGTTCATCCAATGACACAAATGAACTTATTGGATGCACAAGATTGGTTAACAACTTTAATTGGACAAGAATAAGCCTAGGGAGGACGAAAATGACCTAAATATTCATCCAATGACACAAATGAACTTATTGGATGCACAAGATTGCTTAAAAACCCTAATTGGACAAGAATAAGCCTAGGGAGGACGAAAATGACCTAAATGTTCATCCAATGACACAAATGAACTTATTGGATGCACAAGATTGGTTAAAAACCCTAATTGGACAAGAATAAGCCTAGGGAGGACGAAAATGACCTAAATGTTCTTCCAATGACACAAACACACCTACTGGATGCACTAGATTGCATAAAAA
Organism: Cicer pinnatifidum; assembly: GCA_037974775.1. NCBI lineage: Eukaryota > Viridiplantae > Streptophyta > Magnoliopsida > Fabales > Fabaceae > Cicer > Cicer pinnatifidum. The sequence goes on along the minus strand of JBBPBR010000630.1, from coordinate 39,835 downwards.
CCCTAATTGGACAAGAATAAGACTAGGGAGGACAAAAATGAACTAAATGTTCGTCCAATGACACAAACACACCTATTGGATGCACAAGATTGCATAAAAACCCTAATTGGACAAGAATAAGCATAGGGAGGACAAAAATGACCTAAATGTTCGTCCAATGACACAAATGAACTTATTGGATGCACAAGATTGGTTAAAAACCCTAATTGGACAAGAATAAGCCTAGGGAGGACGAAAATGACCTAAATGTTCATCCAATGACACAAATGAACTTATTGGATGCACAAGATTGGTTAAAAACCCTAATTGGACAAGAATAAGCCTAGGGAGGACGAAAATGACCGAAATGTTCATCCAATGACACAAATGAACTTATTGGATGCACAAGATTGGTTAAAAACCCTAATTAGACAAGAACAAGCCTAGGGAGGACGAAAATGACCTAAATGTTCATCCAATGACACAAATGAACTTATTGGATGCACAAGATTAGTTAAAAACCCTAATTGGACAAGAATAAGCCTAGGGAGGACGAAAATGACCTAAATGTTCATCCAATGACACAAATGAACTTATTGGATGCACAAGATTGCTTAAAAACCCTAATTGGACAAGAATAAGCCTAGGGAGGACGAAAATGACCTAAATGTTCATCCAATGACACAAATGAACTATTGGATGCACAAGATTGGTTAAAAACCTTATTTGGACAAGAATAAGCCTAGGGAGGACGAAAATGACCTAAATGTTCATCCAATGACACAAATGAACTTATTGGATGCACAAGATTGCTTAAAAACCCTAATTGGACAAGAATAAGCCTAGGGAGGACGAAAATGACCTAAATGTTCATCCAACGACACAAATGAACTTTTTGGATGCACAAGATTGCTTAAAACCCTAATTGGACAAGAATTAGACTAGGGAGGACGAAAATGACCTAAATGTTCATACAATGACACAAACACACCTATTGGATGCACAAGATTGGCTAGAAACCCAAATTGAACAAGAATAAGCCTAGGGAGGACGAAAATGACCTAAATGTTCATCCAATGACACAAATGAACTTATTGGATGCACAAGATTGCTTAAAAACCCTAATTGGACAAGAATAAGCCTAGGGAGGACGAAAATGACCTAAATGTTCATCCAATGACACAAATGAACTTATTGGATGCACAAGATTGGTTAAAAACCCTAATTGGACAAGAATAAGCCTAGGGAGGACAAAAATGACCTAAATGTTCATCCAATGACACAAACACATCTATTGGACGCACAAGATTGGTTAGAAACCCTAATTGAACAAGAATAAGCCTAGGGAGGAGGAAAATTACTTAAATATTAATCCAATGACACAAATGAACTTATTGGATGCACAAGATTGCATAAAACCCTAATTGGACAAGAATAAGACTAGGGAGGACGAAAATGACCTAAATGTTCATCCAATGACACAAACACACCTATTGGATGCACAAGATTGGTTAAAAACCCTAATTGGACAACAATAAGCCTAGGGAGGATGAAAATGACCTAAATGTTCATCTAATGACACAAACACATCTATTGGATGCACAAGATTGGTTAAAAACCCTAATTGCACAAAACTAAGCCTAGTGAGGACGAAAATAACCTAAATGTTCATCCAACGACACAAATGAACTTATTGGATGCACAAGATTGCTTAAAACCCTAATTGGACAAGAATAAAAATAGGGAGGACGAAAATGACCTAAATGTTCATCCAATGACACAAACACACCTATTGGATGCACAAGATTGGCTAGAAACCCTAATTGAACAAGAATAAGCCTAGGGAGGACGAAAATGACCTAAATGTTCATCCAATGACACAAATGAACTTATTGGATGCACAAGATTGCTTAAAAACCCTAATTGGACAAGAATAAGCCTAGGGAGGACGAAAATGACCTAAATGTTCATCCAATGACACAAATGAACTTATTGGATGCACAAGATTGCTTAAAAACCCTAATTGGACAAGAATTAGCCTAGGGAGGACGAAAATGACCTAAATGTTCATCCAATGACACAAATGAAGTTATTGGATACACAAGATTGCTTAAAACCCTAATTGGACAAGAATAAGACTAGGGAGGACGAAAATGACCTAAATGTTCATCCAATGACACAAACACACCTATTGGATGCACAAGATTGGTTAAAAACCCTAATTGGACAACAATAAGCCTAGGGAGGATGAAAATGACCTAAATGTTCATCTAATGACACAAACACACCTATTGGATGCACAAGATTGGTTAAAAACCCTAATTGCACAAAACTAAGCCTAGGGAGGACGAAAATGACCTAAATGTTCATCCAATGACACAAATGAACTTATTGGATACACAAGATTGCTTAAAACCCTAATTGGACAAGAATAAGACTAGGGAGGACGAAAATAACCTAAATGTTCATCCAATGACACAAACACACCTATTGGATGCACAAGATTGGTTAGAAACCCTAATTGAACAAGAATAAGGCTAGGGAGGACGAAAATGACCTAAATGTTCATCCAATGACACAAATGAACTTATTGGATGCACAAGATTGCTTAAAAACCCTAATTGGACAAGAATAAGCCTAGGGAGGACGAAAATGACCTAAATGTTCATCCAATGACACAAATGAACTTATTGGATGCACAAGATTGGTTAAAAACCCTAATTGGACAAGAATAAGCCTTGGGAGGACGAAAATGACATAAATGTTCATCCAATGACACAAACACACCTATTGGATGCACAAGATTGGTTAAAAACCCTAACTTGACAAGAATAAGCCTAGGGAGGACGAAAATGACTTAAATCTTAATCCAATGACACAAATGAACTTATTGGATGCACAAGATTGCTTAAAACCCTAATTGGATAAGAATAAGCCTTGGGAGGACAAAAATGACCTAAATGTTCATCAAATGACACAAACACACACCTATTGGATGCACAAGATTAGCTTAAAACCCTAATTGGACAAAAATAAGACTAGGGAGGACGAAAATGACCTAAATGTTCATCCAATGACACAAATGAACTTATTGGATGCACAAGATTGCTTAAAACCCTAATTGGACAAGAATATGACTAGGGAGGACGAAAATGACCTAAATGTTCATCCAATGACACAAACACACCTATTGGATGCACAAGATTGGTTAAAAACCCTAGTTGGACAAGAATAAGCTTTGGGAGGATGAAAATGACATAAATGTTCATCCAATTACACAAATGAACTTATTGGATGCGCAAGATTAGTTAAAAACACTAATTGGACAAGAATAAGCCTAGGGTGGACGAAAATGACCTAAATGTTCATCCAATGACACAAATGAACTTATTGGATACACAAGATTGCTTAAAACCCTAATGGGACAAGAATAAGACTAGGGAGGACGAAAATGACCTAAATGTTCATCCAATGACACAAACACACCTATTGGATGCACAAGATTGGTTAGAAACCCTAATTGAACAAGAATAAGCCTAGGGAGGACGAAAATGACCTAAATGTTCATCCAATGACACAAATGAACTTATTGGATGCACAAGAATGCTTAAAAACCCTAATTGGACAAGAATAAGCCTAGGGAGGACGAAAATGACCTAAATGTTCATCCAATGACACAAATGAACTTATTGGATGCACAAGATTGGTTAAAAACCCTAATTGGACAAGAATAAGCCTTCGGAGGACGAAAATAACATAATTGTTCATCCAATGACACAAACACACCTATTGGATGCACAAGATTGGTTAAAAACCCTAACTTGACAAGAATAAGCCTAGGGAGGACGAAAATGACTTAAATCTTAATCCAATGACACAAATGAACTTATTGGATGCACAAGATTGCTTAAAACCCTAATTGGATAAGAATAAGCCTTAGGAGGACGAAAATGACCTAAATGTTCATCAAATGACACAAACACACACCTATTGGATGCACAAGATTGGCTTAAAACCCTAATTGGACAAGAATAAGACTAGGGAGGACGAAAATGACCTAAATGTTCATCCAATGACACAAATGAACTTATTGGATGCACAAGATTGGTTAAAAACCCTAATTGGACAAGAATAAGCCTATGGAGGGCGAAAATGACCTAAATGTTCGTCCAATGACACAAACACACCCATTGGATGCACAAGATTGCATAAAAACCCTAATTGGACAAGAATAAGACTACGGAGGACAAAAATGACCTAAATGTTCCCCCAATGACACAAACACACATATTGGATGAACAAGATTGCATAAAAATCCTAATTGGACAAGAATAAGACTAGGGAGGATGAAAATGACCTAAATGTTCATCCAATGACACAAATGAACTTATTGGATGCACAAGATTGGTTAAAAACCCTAATTGGACTAGAATAAGCCTAGGGAGAACGAAAATGACCTAAATGTTCAACCAATGACACAAATGAACTTATTGGATGCACAAGGTTGGTTAAAAACCCTAATCGGACAAGAATAAGCCTAGGGAGTAGGAAGATGACCTAAATGTTCATCCAATGACACAAAGCAACTTATTGGATGCACATGATTGGTTAAAAACCCTAATTGGACAAGAATAAGCCTAGGGAGGACGAAAATGACCTAAATGTTTGTCTAATGACACAAATGAACTTATTGGATGCACAAGATTGGTTAAAAACCCTAATTGGACAAGAATAAGCCTATGGAGGACGAAAATGACCTAAATGTTTGTCCAATGACACAAA